>CAJQZP010000890.1:0-600000 GCA_907164705.1 Parnassius apollo | reverse complement strand
ATGATGAAAATCAGCTAATATAATATCGAATTTGGGATGGCATGACTTATTTCCAGTTCCTACACAGGCTGAGGAAGCAAAAAAGAGTATTGTTAAAAGACTTAATAGCCGAGGTGACACGGAAGAAGAGGAAAGGTCAGGATCACAAACGGATGATGAGTTAAAGCCAGAAACCTCCCAACCCCAATTCACATTAAAAGAAAAGTTACAGCTGGAAATTTTTAAGAGTATGAAATCCCCAGATCCTGAAGTACAAGTACAAAATTAACCGGGGTTGGCAAATAGCATTAGACATGAAATGAGCCTGTTCGAAAATGGAGGATTTCGTGGATATCACTTAGAAACAGCAGCATATTAAGTAGGTATATATGTCTATTCTTCCAAGCAGCGTAGAACCTGAGCGAGGATTTCAACTGCTGCTTATGTTGGCAATGAACTACGAGGCAGGCTTGGAAGTCAAACACTGGATATTTTGATATTTCTGCGAAATGCTAAATACTTAGTTTTTTTGGTTTTTGTCTATTTTCTTTTCTTACTACATTGTGATTTGTCGTGTGCAACGATATTAAAAACATCTTGTAAGAAGTTACTCAAGTTTTTTTTTTTCATTTGAGCCCAATCAGAATCCACAGGGATCCCGGGATTACGCGTCAAAAATCCCGTAAACCCGGGATTGAAAAACATGCTCGGGACTATATTCTCTAGTCGCGACTAGCTATCCGAAATGTGTGGGATCGCTATCAGTAAACAGTAAATGTTGCTACATCTGAATCAGAGAGTTAAAGCCATAATGGCGGGTAGGTACATCAAGTTAACTACACGTAATAAGCGTACTATAACGGTCTGGGTCTATGTTATGTTATGTAAAGTGAACAAACCATTCTGTATCGACTTCAGGAAGATGGCCAACATAGTTCGGCCTAAACATACTTCACTAGGTGGTAGAGCTTTTCTGGCTAGGAGTCCGTCAGGCCACCTTCTTACTTATATACCACAGTATAAATAATAGTACTACGTACTATACCTATTTCTGTCGACAAATATCAGTGCTCGCACTGTTGTGTTTCGGTCTAATTAAACTGTGAACTGCGAGACATTCTATCCACAGAGTACTTTATGTACACCCCGAAATTACATCTCAGAGGTCACGACGGCATGTTAAGCCTTATTTGTTTGAAGCTTGCTGAAGGTGTCTGTACGGACTGCAGTTGCCACTCACCATCAGGTGGACTTTACGTTCGTATGTCCCTTCAGTTTCTAAAAACACCGATACTGGCAATGCATCGTGCGTTTGCCTGCGAGCATTCGGATTAGAATAATGTTACGAGCTTGAGGTTCGTGACAATAAAAATTGCCGATAGAATTACCTACTTAAACACTAAAAATTAATCACACTGATTCACTTTATTTCGCTCCGAAGCTTCGCTTGTCTCGCCAAATTCAATACTTCCTCAATCGCGTATTGCAGCGCCTTTATATAGGGCTCTTCCACGAAAACATCCAGAATATTCGAGTAAATACGCGCGCCAACCGACCAAGCGCAGAAAGTTGGAGTGTGGGGCTTCAAGAAAGCTTAGTTCTTCAATTCGATACTAGATGGCGCTGTCGGTTGAAAGATTAGTGATCATTTTCTGGAAAGCTCTCTCTTCGCTCTGTTACCCGACACTAGATGGCGCTAGTGCTAGATGTCAACTTAGCCGCGCAACAATAAGAAGAACCAAAAACTGTACTCTACGGACGAATGTACTTATAAGTTTTTCAGTTTTTTATTGTGATGACAAGTCCGCGTGTACAATGCATTCACGGATCATAGTTCTTTGGAGGCCCAATGGTGTGGGGTGAAACGAGTTTGCTGGGTAAAACAGAGCTGGTAATTCTGAATTAAGGTATTCTAACCGCCGAGCGAGTAATTCGATCTCAGATCAGCCCATTTGTAGCAGACTTAAAGGTGGAAAATGTGGTGGCTTACAATTCTACTGTTTTCTTTTGTAATAGTACATGTTACGCGATATTATTTATTTTTACTTTAATTGGAACGATATAAATAAAACAATTACAATAATTAAAAGAACTTATCCATTCTTCTCGCACACACTTCAGGCATTCAGACAATATTACCGTTCATTAGATCCACAAACAGATCGCAATCAGAATTTGTGTACAAGAGAGCACCAAGTGCGGCGTGGACATGGGGAACAGGCAAGTCGGAGCGCGCAACGGTGCGCGCCCATGTTACGGCAAAAAAAAATTACGCTTGTTAAAAAAAATCGACGCAGTTCGGCACTCAGGCAATTATTTATTCTAGTCTAGAGCGTCTATATTCCCGCAAATTATTTTACACGCCATGATGGCTTGTTGATACGCTCACCGTACTTGCTATGAGTTGTAACTCAGAGAACCGAAGAGAAATTTAGTAGAAAATCTGTATAGGTTCCATAATGGCGCATGTAGAGATATCTTAAAAATACCTTTTGAACTTTTTCAAAAAAAGTGCTTTCATACGTATTGCAAACACAACAACTAGTTTCGAGCGTACCAGAGCACTGAACATTAAACGTATTAGGTACGCTATCATTACGAAACTTTAACATTTTTTTAAATCTTTTAAAAAACGTTACCCCTACACTAGGATTTTCTCCTGTATAGTGGGGGTAGTTTACAAACATAAATTGCACAAGGACAAACATCCAGACCCGGAACAATTATTTGTAGGCCATACAAATACTTGTTCCGTGCGGGATTCGAACCCGCGACCCCCAGCGCAGTCACTCATTGCGAAGCCACTGCGCCACGGAGTCTTTAAACATTTCTGAGAACGAATCCCAAGCGTTAGTATGATTGCTTAGCTAACGTTAGTGAGCATGAAATGTCACGTGACATTCTTAAGCCGGTGCTTTAATTCTATACACTATCTTCGGAATGTGAAAGTATTTAGCACGGTCCTGAGCCACCTGCATGTCTTACCACATCGTCACTCCACTAAACACTAGATTAGCTATGTCGGTTACTTTGGTTCTACTACGGACATCCTTATTTCTAAGTTTATCACGCAGAGAAACCCCGAGCATAGCCCTCCCCTCTATAGCTCGCTGTGCGACCTACAGTTTCCTTATACGGCCAGCCACTGCTGGCCACGTCTCAAATCCGTAATTCACACTGGCAACACGCACTGGTTGTACAATCTCGTTTTCAAGTTTTGAGGTATACCTGACAAGATGTGTCGTAATCTCTCGAACGCTGCTCAGCCGAGTTGAATCCGTCGATTGACCTCTCGGTCGCAGTTGGACTTACCTAGTCGGACTACTTGCCCCAGGTAGACATACTCGTCAACAACTTCGAGCTTAGTGCTCCCAACAACCACTGGCATAGGTGTGACATGGACATTACACATGACTTTTGTTTTGTCTATGTTCGTCTTATGACCCCTCCGTTGGGAGGCACTATTCGGTCTTCAGCTTCGACTGTTGGCTCTTTCTGACAGACATATCTTCTACTCTACTTCTACACCCACAGAAAGATATGGGGTACTGGATATTCTTACCCGCCACGGGCGAGCAGTTTGTTTTAATACAAGATAATGCTGGTGATCATATGGCACGTATCACACAAAGCGCACTTTATAAAGTCAATATCGCGGTTTTGTCATGGCAAGCCATGAGTCACAAAGTGAAGAGAAATTGTAAATAGTCAACCAAAGCTCATAAACATACTAATGGCCCGGCCACACTAAGGAGAAATGCCGTTAATATCGCGTTGATGGACGTTGAATGTAGGTGTTGCCACGAATTATCGCTATAATTTGACAACGGCATTATCAATGCCGTTTCCCGTTTGCCGATAACTCGTGGCGATACATCATAGGATTAACGCGCGAATTTTCGCGTTGAAGCGGCCACACTACGTTTGTCTCATTGTGCACGGTGAGTGCCACGGGCGGGGTTGCACGTATGGCTGCGATGGAGTGGAGTAATGAAAAAGCTTTTCGAGATTGAATTAGAAAAATTACTTCAAAAGTACTTTAATATACGTTATGAAACTAAGAAAAATAAGCAGGGGAAAAAAAACAATTTTTGCAGGTCAAAATTCATAGTGTACAGTGGTACGAAACCCTGAGTAGGTACGTGTATCTAATTCGCACTTGACCAGTATTTATGATTGGCTTATTAGTTATTACTTCATTAAAATATATTTACGTTTGTCTTATTATTTAGCTTAAACAATTGGACGTCTTTCAAGTGCATTTTGGGTACGGAAAAACAAAATAAAACGTAAATAGATTTACAGTGTACGTTTCCTGTACATTTGTAGCATCCACCATCTTCTTGTTCTTTGTATTCTTTTTTTCTTTGTTTATTTTTTTATTTTATAGGATAGGGTGACAAGCGAGCGCACAGTCCACCTGATGGTATGTGGATGCTGTAGCCCACAGACATCTACATCTATCCTCGATTACGAATCAAAATGCAGATGCGTTGTCACCCGTGAGAACTAGGATGGAATGCCTCGTTTCCAGTAAAAATAATCTCCGGTTCTCTACACTCACCATACGAAACACAGCAGCATTAAGCTACTATTTTACACTGGTATTCTGTGAGAGCGTGGTCCTTCCCCGGTCGAAACATTTAACGCCGTTCAACGGAAAATTTGACGCCGTTCAACGGCAAATTTAATGCCGTTCAACGGGAAACGACGTTGACCGTTCAAGTGTAGCCACTCATTTTATCGCGTTAAATTTAAAGCAATAATTGTTGCGTTTATGGGCATTGACGTTGCTCGTTAGTGTAGCCGCAGCATAAAAGTCTGTGGTGAGCAAATACCTCATGTTAGGTGTACCGAATGGACTCAGGGTATGTACGCAGAGTAGAAAGGACTTATTCACATTCACTGCAAAACTTACCACATCTTTTATCATCTGGGTAAATATTGCAACAATTTCCAATAAAACATGGTGGGACCTATTTTGTGTTGAGTGAGGTAAGGGTTTATTTTATATTATAAAACAGATAAATGAACCAATTACATATTTATAAATGTTTTATTAAAAAGTCATGACTACATTCATCCCAAACCGAGTGCTTTGATATAACTAAATACATAATGTGTACCCGACAGTACACTGACATGTTTACAACAAAATAGTCACTAAAAATACGCAATATAATGTTATTTTGACAGAATTGAAAATATCACGGATTAAATGCAAAAAGGGAATCAACGAGGCACGATCTAAAATACAACGAAATATAGAGATTTTAACGAGTATGCACAATATTATTAAAAATAAATTAGCCCGTCGTCCTACAAAACATTGTACTCATAATGAAAAAGATGTTTCATAATAATTATTAAATCTTAGAGAACACGTGGATTTCATGTTTCTGATTACAAAACTTAGCTACACTAAAAAATAATTGTGAACTAAAGCTACTTGTTCAATTCTCATACTTAAATTAAACTTAATTAATACCTTTCTCTAGTCCCATTTAACCGTGTAAAAATACAATTTAACTATAACAATAAGTGTTAACAAACAAACATTGTATGGTGATGAAAAAATGCGCGGACATGCTTGCAAAGCTGCAAAAAAGACTGATTAAAATCTTCGAATGTTCAAATAATCAACTACGCAGTTTAATTTTTAAAACATGTACATTTAGAATATTTTATTTTATTTACTCAAACAACGTATATATTTTATTAGACGCAAAAACGTCTCGGTATAAGTTTATTCAAACAAAATGTTACAAGATACAACAAATCAATCATATTATAAAAAAGTTTGATATTGGGTACAGACTGTATAGTTACAAAGTAAGTTTGTATGTATAAAGATGTATGTTTAAAATACATTGTGGTAAAGAGAATTGGACAGAAGTCTTCTTTGAATACAACCTGAAGAACATAGTCTTAGAATTCTTTCCCGAATAAAATCATTCCAATCACCGGATGATATATTATCGGGCGTTATCTGAAAACAGAGAATTTCATATATTAATGTCATAATATAAAAAAAATTGAGTTTCGGCACAAACGGATATTATAATAACAAAGGTTAATATATATCGCCGCCGTGTAGTGGCGACGTAGAATAATCCACAAACCATTGACTTATATATTACTAGCGTAAGGACCGGGCCGACCGAACAACTAAAACGGACCAGTGCGCTGGCCCTAAAATTACAGTTTAGGGCCAACGCGAATCGGTCGACAGTGGTGCGCGCGCAAGAAAGATTTGCCTGTCATAAATATGTCTAGTTGCATGGTAAAAGAATGTAAAAATTACGATACAAAGATTAAATATGAACATAGGATATCTTATCATCGGTAAATAACTTTATATAATGTTTCAATTAAATTATTATATAGACGCATTTTTAAAGTTTTATTTCACAGTTAGTTTAGGTACTTTATCAAGATTAGGCCAGGGCTGGATTCAGACCCTCAAAAATATTGTACATGGAAAATAAAATTATACTATTTTTACGTTAGACGTTTCTTGTTTATTTTTTACCATGTGCCGGGATTTTAGCATCACGCGTCTAGTTTATCTATACATTTTGGTTTTTGACGGTTTTATTTTTATTTCTGTTTATTTTTTGTCTAAAGAACTTAGTGTAAGTTAAATTTTGAATATTGGTACCAAAAATATTTTATATATAATAAGGGAAAAACGTACAAAAGAAGTACAAAAGAAACCATATCTGTTTAATTGAATCTGAAAATCTGTATTTATCGTGGTAGCCCTTCATTATAGTTGTATGCAATATAAATGCATCGATCGAGCACCGATTGACCAGAAAGGAAGCTAATTCCAATTTTATTAAAAAACACGGTACTCATGTACAATACAGAAATTCTTGATATCGTAGGGTTAGTATTAAAATATAAAAGGACCCAATAATGATACAAGTCGACCTTTAGGTAAAATTATGGTATTTTCGCTTAGTATTATTACGATACTATTAGTCCAAGAGCTAGTGAACCCTCCGAGTAACGGTCTTCCTGTAAGGTTGGAATTTTGTACACTTAGCATTTATAGCATTCTAAGGGCAATAGCCATGACCTGGCAGGCGTCAGCCCTGCACGTCATCAGCCCCTTTATATATATATATATATATATATATATATATATATATATATATATATATATATATAAATAGATTATAAAAACTTTTTTCTGTAAGGTTAAAAATTTAATAGGATGTAGTTTATTTATGGTAAATCTTGAAAAAAAATTGACAGGCGATTGCAATGAGCAATAGTATGTGACAGGTGAATTGAAAGGAGCATAGTTGATGAGGTAAAATAAACTTTCTTCTGTACAGTTGAAATTTGGATATGTTTTTGAGTAAACGTTTTAAAATAAATAAGTAAAATGACAGGCGGTTTTAAATAGCATAAGACCTTGACAGGCGGTGGGAAAACTGCTAAGGGCGTGCTCGTAAGAGGTGTTACGTGAACGCATATAGTGCGAGTGATATAAAATAAAAACAAAAATGATAAATACAATATATTTTATTAGTTTTGATGTAATCTACATTAGTTTTTACATTAATTTCTTCATCATTATCCGACACTTCACTACTACTGTTTTCATCATCATCTGTCTCTTCTGATACTCCCTACATTTCTGCAATATTTTGGAATGGCTTTTTTTTCCTATTCTTAAAAAGGACGGATTAAAATCGCAACCGGTCATTGCATGAAATCCCGATAAGCTTTGGCATATAGAAAGTCCTAATTTTGTATACAGTTCAGAAAGGTTTATCCATTTTTTGAAATTATTAGTGCCTTATTCCATATAAATTTTTAAATTATTATTGTGAAGATGGTCCATGTTTCCGAGCATTAATATTAAAATGTCTGTGTCACAAGTTTTTATTAACACGTCGGATAGATCTTCATTCATTTGGCATGTATGATATATTATTTTCGTATCAGCCCTTTTCATGATAAATCTTAATATATATAAATTACGTGTCACGTTGCTTGTCCGCGATGGACTCCTAAACTACTTAAACGATTTTAATCAAATTTGCACACCGTGTGCAGTTTGGCCCAACTTGAGCGATTGGATAGTTTTTTTTGCCCATGAGTGACCCACAATTATTTTTACGAATTTAATGATTTTTAATAGGACATGACAAAGGGTCGTTGAAAAGGGCACGACAACGTCTGCCTGGCAACCTAGTTATCATTTATATTGAAAATCACGGAGTTATTATAGACACTATAAGTATGGCATTGTTTATAAATTAAGTTCACCATTGTGTTCCCGATGAACTCTGTCATTTCATTTGTGCTCCAGTGTGTAATTAAAAAATCCACAAAAGCTTCTTTGAACTGTATGTTACGAAGTTCTTTCATAAAGTCAACTGGTCTAACTTGTTCTGGTTCGGTAATAAAATAATTTATGTTCCATACTTCTTGTCGTTTGGCTCGTTCATAATCTTTAATAGACGGTGAAAAATATTGGTCGAAAATAATATCTACTCGCGAGGGATGTGTAGCTGTTAGTAGCAACATAATTTTTTTAGAAATACCACCAAATGTTTTTGGGATATTTTTGAATGTATGCAGTAAAAAGAATATATCGAAAATGCAACATCAAAACGTCTTGGTACTTCATCACTGCTGACATTTGCCTTCAAAATTTCACTCGCACCATAGGCGTTCCTCTCACTCGCACGCCCTTAGCAGCTTTCCCTTCGCCTGTCAAGGTCTTATGCTATTCAAAACCGCTTGTCATTTTACTTATTTATTTTAAAACGTTTACTGAAAAAACATATCCAAATTTCAACTATACAGAAGAAAGTTTATTTTACCTCATCAACTATGCTCCTTTCAATTCACCTGTCACATACTATTGCTCATTGCAATCACCTGTCATTTTTTTTTCAAGATTTACAATAAATAAACTACATCCTATTAAATTTTTAAGCTTACAGAAACAAGTTTTTATAATCTATTTATTTTACAATTTAAAAAATAAAGGAGCTGATGACGTGCAGGGCTGACGCCTGCCAGGTCATGGCTATTACCCTTAGCATGCTATAAATGCTAAGTGTACAAATTTCCAACCTTACAGGAAGACCGTTACTCGGAGGGTTCACTGGCTCTCCAGCTATATGTACTACAACTAATGGTACAATCAGGATAATTATACTACGAAATCCGACCCTGGTTACGTCGTGTTATGATATGACGTTTGTATTATGACAGATCCGCCGCTACTTTTTCTTGTATGAAAAAGTTATGAGTTAAATATTAAGATGGGCCCATCCTTCCTTTTGAAATCATTGCCACTAACCCATATTATTATTCTGTGCTTACCGTAAGAGGCCACAGAGGAAAACTCAAACAGGAGATGCGGCATCTTGCTGATAAACAAAATAATAAAAAATGCAGTTGGCAACCATGTCCAATCTATGGGAGCGATCAAGTTTCAGCAGTGGACTTTATTATTATTAGATTGTAGACTGGATAGGACCTAAAAGAATACAATAGAGGTCAAAATGTCTAATGTTCCTAAGCTAGGCCAATCTTTATTCTTTTTTGCTCGTGCTTCACGTGCGAATCGACAAGCTGTAATGCGGTCGGCAGTACGGCTATTTGCAGCAAGTTCCAATAATAACAATGCTGAAAATGTTAATTGTACCTAAGCGTTCACAGGACAGATGTTAAATGGCCAAATGTTCCAAATTACAAAATGTTCGAAAGATTAAAGTGACAATTGTGTCAATGGTCAGAATGTCAATTTTACTAAAGTTCAAAATATCAAATGTTCCAAAGGTCAAAAAGTTTTTAATGTTAAATTTGCGAAGGTCAAAAATGTCAATTGTATTCGAGTTTAGAATATCAAATGTTTCAAAGGGTAAGGCCTTTAATGTGGAATGTTCTAAAGGTCAAAATGTCAGTTGCAATAAAGTTAAATGTTCCAAAAGTCAAAATATTTCAAAGTTCAAAATGTCAATTGTACTAAAATTTAAAATTCAAAACAGTTATTATGTTAATGTTCCAAAAATTTTATGTGAAATGTTAGTTAGATGTGATATGTTCCAATAACAAAACGTGTAAGACTGGTGCACTGACTGCTGCACGTGTTCGGTGGGCGGCGCCATGCGGCACACGAGCTGCACGCCGGAGAGCAGCGCGGCGGCCAGCGGGCGCGGGAGCGCCGGGCGAGCGGCGGTGCGCTCGGCGAGCACGCGCAGCTCGCGGAACGTGTTGCGCGTGTACGGGTTGCGGCGCGACGCGTAGCGCCACGTCACGAAGTAGTAGTACACGAACGGAGTCATTAGCCCGCAGTACCCGCTGTGCAATGGAATACAATTTCATTTTATTAATAACTTTAATGTTTATAAAACGTGATATAATGTGAATGCATTGTATCCTTTTTTTTAAGTAAATAAGTGGGTAGTCCGTAGTACCAATGTGTGCGAATGGAAAGAGTTTAATCGAGTTTTGGTTTATTCTATATACCTACATTATAAATAATACATATTAGTTAAATTTTAAAAGTAATTTACCACTGGTTCGGAAAATAATTCTATCATGATAAAAACTAACATGAAACCCAGTATAATTTTTTTTTTAATAATAACAGTTTACAAGGAAGAGGAAAGAGGTAGCGAGATTAGTGCAGGTGAAATAATGAAAGCAATGAAAAGCATGAAAGCAGGTAAGGCTGCCGGATATGATAGAGTTTCACTCGAAATGCTAAGGGCTGGAGAGGAAGTGGTGGCAGGCCTGCTGCACACCTTGTTTAATTTATGCTGGGAACTGAAGCGGGTACCGGTAGACTGGTGCAAAGCCGTGATAGTCCCAGTATATAAGGGAAAAGGGTCGCAGCAGGACTGTAAAAACTACCGTGGCATCAGCCTTCTTAGCATTGTGGGAAAACTGTATGCTAAGGTACTGATTGAAAGGGTCATGAAAGAAACTGATGGAAAAATTTGGGATGTGCAAGCAGGATTTAGAAAGGGAATGGGATGTACAGATCAAGTCTTTTCCATGCGCATGATCGCGGAGAAGTTTTTGGCCAAAAACCAAAAGGTTTTTTGTGCGTTCATGGACTTGGAAAAGGCCTATGACAGAGTGAATAGGGATGTGCTATGGCAAACACTGAACTCATTTGGGTTGAGCGCTGGCTTGATACGGGCATTGGAGTCCCTTTATAGGGACTCTAGTGCTTGTGTTAGGATCAACGGGGTCTACTCGGACTGGTTTGACATCCATAAAGGTGTCAGACAGGGCTGTGTAGCTTCCCCGTGGCTGTTCAACCTATTTATGGACAGTTGTTTGCAAAATTTGAAAGTTGAAGAATGCGGATTAAGAATGGGTGAGTTAACCGTCAAATGCCTTTTGTACGCCGATGATCAAGTTATACTTGCGTCGTCGGCGGCCGAGTTGCAAATGATGGTTACATTAATGATCAGATCATTAAAAGAAAGGGGGTATGAAAGTGAACGCAAGTAAGACGAAGGTTATGGTTTTTGAAAGAGAAGAAAGTAAAACGATTTGTGAAATAAGAATAGAAGGGGAGTTGATCGAGCAAGTAGACGAGTTTGTATATTTGGGCTGCGTATTTAGCAGGGATGGGAGATATGATAAGGATATAGAACGACGAGTGAATGCGGGAAATAGAGTAAATGGGGCCCTGCACTCTATTGTGAAGAGTCAAAATGTGTCGAAAAAGGCACGTATGGCAATTCACAATGCTGTGTTGTTCCCTACTTTAACATATGGTAGTGAAAGTTGGGTGTGGCAGAAGAAGCACGAGAGTAGAATGAACGCAGTAGAAATGCGGTCGTTAAGGAGTATATTAGGGCTGAATCTTAATGACAGGGTAAGAAATTGTGTAATAAGAGAAGAGTGTGGTTTGCAAGATGATGTTGTGACCAGGATTAAGAAAGGAATGCTTCGGTGGTTTGGTCATGTGGAAAGAATGAATGAGGAAAGAGTGACAAAGAAAATTTATGTTGCAGAAGTGAATGGCAGAGTCGGAAAGGGACGTCCTAGGCGAAAATTTATCGACCAAATTGGCGATTTATTGAAAACGGGCCAAATTAGGAGTACCCTTAACCGACGAGCATGTATGCGGAAGTGTATGGATGTGAAGGAGGCGAGAGAGGTGTGTCAGGATCGTGCCAAATGGAAGTCTGTAGTCTCTGCCTACCCCTCTGGGTGACAGGCGTGAGTGTTTATGTATGTTATGTAACAGTTTACAATCATGACTTATGTTATCATCACTTAATTATTTAACATTATATTAACCTTTCTTTAATTTCCTTTTAAATTAGCAGTGGAACAATTTTGTAATTTCATTGGGATTTTGTTTTAAAAAAGTATACACTACCCCATGACTAAATAACTGACTCTAAGTTCAATAACTTCTTAAGTACAATGTTATAGTAAAATAGTCTCAATGAATTACATATATACGTACACACTGATTGTGACCACCGTAGCGTTTTTGCCGACATCATAATTCCGTACCACACGATAAAAGAATATGTAGTTACTCTGCTCTACATATGGTTTACGATACGAACCTCAAATTGTTTCCTTTGGAGCTGTTTAAATTCCTTTTTTTAGTTTTCATATTTAATATGAACTGTCTGTTATCAATTACACACATACACACACACACGCGCGCGCGCGCGCGCGAAACATCGTGCATGAGTAGTACATTTATAAGTTCCATAAATCTTTATTGGATTTTAATAAATGGTGATGAATATATCTATTAACAGATTGTATTCGTACATATTGTGTATGTATGTACGCCCAACCACCAACGCTTGTCAACACTTATGATGACCAAATTAAAGGATGGTCAGATGTAATGTTAGTAATAGGAGTCTAAGAACCCAAATTCTTTTATGAACTAAGGGTCACTTCGATTATAAAACCCAAAGCTCTCTCGTCATTCATCGTTATACGTCTCACTACTGAGCACAAGCTACGTCATTACCCAAAGGCTAAGCAATTAATGCCTCTTCGAGATATTTTTCTTCTCTTGCTTTGCTATTTTCTATCCCATTACTCCGATTGCATGCAGATTTCCTCACAACGTTTTCCTTCACCACCGTTCACTGGTTATGGGGGGGGGGGGGTCATCGAAAAATAATTTTTTTTACAGGATATTTTTGCCCCTTACACACAAATCTTACATTGAGATTAAAGAATGGCGTGAAACAATCTCCGAAGCTCTCCAAGCTTTAGCTCTAGATCCGCGTCTATTTCTATCTATCGTCTATTGTTTCTGGTTGGGATTAAAACCATGGCTTAGTTATGTAAATAAGATGTTCCAAAATGTATGGAGCCTGGGTGCTCGTACACTATACAGAAAAATGGGGAAACATATTTTTAACGGTTCTCAACTGTCCAATTATTTTACAATGGCTTTGTTTGCTGGTAAAGCACAGGAAATTACACTTGAAATTGCAACACACAACAAAAATCTATCAAGGCGGTAAGCTGTAATTTTTATTGATAAGTGGCGTTTGACATATTTATTTCACGTATTTTTGACACCATGGAGGTTAGAGAACAGTAGAACGATCGCTACGTGCTAAAGCATAGTCCGCCTGTCCCTGAAAATTTGTAGAATTTATAGCCACGCTGCCGTCGGTAAGTAGTATCTGCGAAGTAATTTTTTAATTATTGACAAAAAGAAGCATTAAAATGGTGAAATATTATAAAATAATAATAATAAATCAATAATTTATGTTTGTAATAATTTATTATATTTATAATAATTAAAATTATAAAAAACATAATTTATAATTTATTTATTAATGGTTTCGTTATTTTCTTTGAATGATATTATAATAATTTCAAACTAGCGCACAACAGGCCACTTTTATTGAGACAACTTGCCGATCGCAGTGCCTCACTTATTTCGTCCATATTTCTGGGACACAATTTTCTACAGCGATTGTCCTCCTGTTCTCTAACCTCCATGTTTGACACTGTTGTGACAACTGACAGTTCTCTTTTTATGATCAATGGTCGCTTTATGGTTTATTAAAGACTAACTAAATCGGTGAGACGCCATGTTGAATGTCGATAAAAATAATTGATAAACATCAATTGTTTACTACGACAGGATACATTTAAATGAATTATCTGTATTTTCACCAAATTCTACAGATTTTTCTCTTTTTTACAGGTACAGTGTACATAGGCCTGGCCCATTTTGAAACATCTGCGGTAGTAGGGCCCCTGTCCATCAAGGAATTCGTCTGGGCGGGTACACCAACCTTATAATCTACAAACACTCACAATAATGCCATAATGGCGACGACTGGGAACAGGACGATCTCGGCAAGTGCGGCGGCGCGCAGTATGTTGCGCGACTGGAACTCGACCAGCGAGATCATCAGCCGCGCCACCCACATCGAGTTTTGGCCCAGGGTCTGGTGGAAAATAGTGCAATATTTATTCATTGATTCATTACAGTCTATCAAATATAAATATCCTTACCGTTACAGCCTATTGAACTCCAATACTGAACATGGGCCTCCCTCATAGGTTGCCTCATAGCCTCACATTTGCCATAGTTGCCACGCTTGGCAAACGGGTTGGCACCCGCAGTTTTTTTATTTCTAGTCGTTATTAGGAAGATGCTGCTGCCCATCTCCTGGTTTGTTTCCCTACGTCGCTTCTTATGACACCCACGGGGTGATATGGGGTAGTTTATTCAAATTTAATTAAAATTAATTTTGAATTATTTCATTTAATTAATTAAATTTAATTAACCTTAAAAACGAAGTTTAATTCAGTAAAATAAAGCTTTTGCGCTATTTCATCTGTTAACCTGAATATATTAACGGGTGATCAAAATTATTGCAGTTGAAATCGTGTATCATCTATCCCTTCTCTTAGAATTAGGAAGATAATACCTTTGTTAATGATATTTATTTATTCATACTAAATTGTTTAAAATGTACAAGGTAAAGTTAACGTATGTATAACTTAAAAACTAATATAATATTATATTATGTATTAGTATACTATATATTATGTATTATATATAATATATAGATATTATATATTATATTTTATATAATATACTCTTTGTTTACTGAAAATAACTGTACAAGCAGTTTGATAATTATAAGTCAGTTTATGCACCAATACACACAGGCTGTGTAAATTTGTAATTAAAATTACATGTTTCCTCAAAACTAGACTCAGAGTAATTTTTTAACCAACCAAACCATTAAAAATATGTAATTATTATCAGAGATTTAGTATCTTCCATATTTATTTCCTTTTTAGTTAATATTTATCATAAATTTAATTGCTGCAAACATAATACCTACTTAAAGATATATTGACACAGAAAAAGGATTCAGCAGCATTTTGAACATCATAGAAATAAAATAAAGTAAATTTTCATGGTACCTTATACGAAATCTTTATTCTGCTTTAAGGGGTATCAGAAAAATTTCAAGAATGCTGTAAGCTTTTACAAGTGAATCATTATGCACGTATTATCCTAAATTTGGGATTATAAATTCTAAACAAAACGGGAAATCATTCTCATTAATATGTTTTTCGTATTTGAAAGTTGTAACAAAATAAAACAATTTAAACAATTTTCATTTATTGCTCTAATTAATTTACGGATCAACGTTAACTTTTCGAAAAGTTTCGAAAAGCTAATTGAATCAATTTCTAGATATCTTAGTTTTTTTAAAGATAAAAGTAGTCGTTTCAAATTTTATAGTTTAGGTCAGTCCTATTTTCACATTTTGTAAATTACAATTATATAAAAGGTCGAATATTAAAAAATACAACGCATTTGTAAATTACATAGTTTATACTTACGTCAAGTATGGTCAGTGAGTAGGAGGCGGCGTGAAGCAGCGCGAAGAGAAAGATTGGAGTCAAGATTACTGGGTCGAGTCAAGGTCAATCTCTATGAAATAATACGCCTTCTACAAAACCCACGCATATATCAAAAATATTACAATACTACAACGTAAGTTTTATCATTTGTGATAGAGCTTCTGATGTGCATAAGAATCCGTCTGGATCGGTACCTGCTCCGACCTATTTCTGCCAGTATGCACCAGTGTGTACACCACTTTATTTCGGTTTGAAGATTTAGAAAGACATTGCGGACATTTGGAACGAAAATTTGATTATAAATTGTAAATATATTTTATTTTAGGCACACCGTATATTGGCGACGTAATATAATCCACCATCTCATATCTCTCATATTATTCTGTGAGTGTCAAGAGGCGACGGTGAGGAATTGAAAAAGGAAGTGGCCAGCAGCATGCCTCTGATAATAATTCAATGTATAAAAAAACTTTTGCCAACCCACTTTGACAGGCAATTATTATGGCAAAATCCCTAGAGGCCTATTTCAGCAAAGAACTTTTATAGGCTGTAAGGATTAAGAAAAAAATGTCGAAGAATATTATATAAAAAACTGATACTCTATACAAATATTGGCGCCCACTAGAATTACAACTCAGAAGTGAGATCATTTAACAATTAAGTTACGGTTTCGTAATAAGAATTATATTAACATATTTAATATAGCTAGCACGGGGTACAATTGAAAACAATATACAAAAAAATGATGTAATTGTAATAAAACATCATAAACAACTACATTTAACTATGTTAGATCATATAAATTGAATTCATATTTCATATTACGTTATTTTGCTTATTCTTTTCAAGTAAACTGCCAACCTCAATGTCATATTACTTGCTCACCTTGACATCCGTAGCAACATTCTTATTTAAAAAGATCAAAATTAAACGAAATTAAAACTGATTGTACACATATATAGATAACTTGGTGTTGCTTGCCCTTGGCTCGAATCCAAGCTTGTAAGGAAAAGAAAGATTAGGACGAGTTGGAGCTAATAGCTTCCAACTTTATATTTATGCCGTAAAATTAATTAAACGCCCATTTCCTGAACACTCAATTTCAAATTAGAATAAACTTTTATATATTTAATACATATTTCACACTAAAAAATGTAACCTTTGTATATTTTTGGGTCTTTGTTGACTCACTATCTGACTTTGTCTATATTACTAGCTAATATGTTAGTTGTTTTTTAAATAGATGTAAAGGTGACTAGCAAGCACTTAGTACACTACAATAGTATTTATTGTAAGTGAATGCTGTGGCCCAAAAGGATATGAGAGAATGGCTTGTGACTTGCACTAGCACTACTTATACTACTGTAGCTAATACAATATATTGCACTATTTAAATAAATAATAAGTTACCACAGCATTATATACTATTTAAATCAAATAGTTAAAATAATGAGTTCAACAACATAAATTCTATTCAATAGAGTTTTAGTACATAATTGATTAGAGTCACTTAATTTTGAGAACAGATAGCTTTTACATTCAGTAAAATAGTACACACACACACACACACACGCACTCACGCACGCACTCACTCACTCACTCACTCACTCACTCACTCACGCACGCACTCACTCACTCACGCACGCACTCACTCACACACACACACACACACACACACACTCACTCACTCACACTCACACACACTCACAATCACTCACACTCACTCACATCACTCACTACTCACACACACACACACACACACACCACGCACGCACGCACGCACGCACGCACGCACGCACGCACGCATTCGCATACATAAACAAATACATATTTCATAAGTCTATAATATAATATATAGATATTGATATGGAAGAGCGGATTCACCTGGTACAGGCATTATTTGCGTAAAAGGAGAATCTGGCAAATGTTGTATAATAATAATATTTACAAAAATCTGGTAAATTAATGTTTGTAAACCAATTCTATTTGCTAAAATAAATTTTATTATTATTATTTTTGGGATATCTATATAATTTTCTCATCTGATTGGGTTCTATAAATATATAATTTTAAGTTAAAATGAAAAGATAAATATACATAAATATCAATAAAATAAAATAAATACAAAAAATACATAAATAAATAAGATCCAACCAGATGGAAGCCCTCAGCTGGGGAGACCAAACGGCCGAGGGTTAGGAGGAAAGGGAGAGAAACAGGCGGACGATGCGGGCGGTATCGAGGAGCACCGCCTTCTGCATTTGAGCTCGGAGCGGTCCGTCACGGAGTCCCAGTCGCCTCAGATGACCCGAGAGGCTGACTGGGATTAGCCCATTCGCAGAGACGACTACAGGAATAATTTCGGCCGGCAGACCACCCCACATGTCGGTTACCTCGTGAGCCAGGTCCATATTTTGTTCGTTTATCTGTTTCGGTTTTCACGAGGTTCTCGTCATACGGAATGGTAATGTCGATCAAAAATATACTTGACTGCGCCCTGTCCATCAGCACAATATCAGGCTTATTCGCAAGAATAGTCCTGTCCGTGATGATGGCCCGGTCCCAATAGAGCCTGGCGCGGTCATTTTCAAGGACGGCTTCCGGCAAGTACATGTAATACGGCAATTTCCGCTCCTCGAGACCGTATTTCAGAGCGAGCTCCTGCAGTAGAATTCTGGCTACTATGTTGTGCCTATGCAAGTACTCAGAGTTAGAAAGCGCCGAACAACCGGAGATGACATGCCTAAGTGACTCACCGGGATGGCGACAAGCTCGACAGACGTCAACGGTGCCATCTTTTAGGATGTATCTCGGATAGTTGTTGGTCTTAATAACTTGATCCACTATTGCACAGACAAAACCCTCGGTTTCCCCGAAAAGGTCACCGAAACGTAGCCAGTTGAGAGAGGCGACTGTATCTACGAAGGGCTCATGTAGAGCCCTGTAGTACCTCCCGTGGAGCTCCTTCTCCTTCCATACGGTCTCCCGGTCGGAGATGCTTTGTACCGCCGGGTCCTGCCATTGCTCGTTGGCTAAGGATAGAGGGGTAAGCCCTTTATCACTAGAAATGACGTCATTATAGAATGGATCGATCGGATGATCGCCAGGAAGTAATCACGGAGGCTGCATACTTCGCGATTATGTATGGTGAGCGCGCTCAGGAAGCCACGCCCACCATGCTTCCGCGGCAAGTACAGCGTCGTTACCGACGATCTCGGATGATGCATCCTATGGGACGTCATGGTAGTGCGGACTTTTCTATCCAGGGCGTTAAGTTCAGTCTGAGTCCACCTGAGTATGCCAAAGGTATACATGAGGACAGGCATGACCCAACCGTTATATGCGTATGCCTTATTCACACCGGACAAAAGGGTGTTAAGCACTTTGATCAAGCGTGCATAAAACACGTCGCAAACTGACTGTTTCATACCAGCCTCATCGATACCGATGTTCTGTGACATACACAGGTATCGGTATGTTTCAGCCTCGGAAAGGGTTCTTAAGTTGACGGGCATAGATAAGTCTATGCCCTCAGAGTTAGCAACACTTCCCCTTTCAACATGGAGGACCGCACACTTATCCGTCCCCAGCTCCATTCCAATAGAATTGCTAAATTCACAAGTGATGTTTAGCAAAGCCATAAGATGGGAGTGACTGGAGGCGAATAATTTGAGGTCATCCATATAGAAAAGGTGGGTCACTTTTGTACTTCCTTTCCGAAGCTGAAATCCCCTCCCGGAGCCCTCCAGTAAAGTACTGAGAGGGTTCAAAAAGAGGCAGAACCAGATTGGACTCAGACAGTCGCCCTGGAATATACCCCTTCTTATCCTTATGCGGCTTTCCGCAGCCGTCATCCGCTCGCCTAGATGACAGAAGATCGTACTCCACTGCCCCATACACTGCCCGAGGAAGTCTCGAACTGTACAGTCAATCTTGTACAGCTCGAGGACCCTCTTTAGCCATGTATGGGGCACCGAGTCAAATGCCTTTCTGTAGTCTATCCAAGCGGCGAAGAAGTTCCGACGGTTGCGTTTCACCACTTTGCCAATGACCGCGTCAATGAGGAGTGGTTTCTTGGTTCCACGACCGCCGCCACGACATCCATTTTGAACGCGCGACGTCACCTGATTTGAGTCTAGGTGACGAGTGATTCTCGCGCTCAAAATGGATGTTAGTGTCTTGTATATAGTCGGTAGACACGTGATGGGGCGGTATTTGCTCGGGTCTGTGGTACCCTGGTCTTTAGGAACCAAATGACTGATCCCAGTAGTGAAGAGGCTTGGGAGCGACTTCCGGTTGAGAGCCTCTTGAAACTGTCGGGCGAGCACAGCGTGACACACCATGAACCCCTTCAGCCAGTAGTGATGCAGCCCGTCAAGCCCCGGACTTTCTAGTTCGGGGCCCTACGGAACGCCTCAGCTACGTCACCCGGCGTTATGATGACGGGGTCCGTGGGCGTTATACCCGCACACTGACTCGCCACAACTTCCGTCCAAGGGCCCTCACTGTGGTTTACGGGCTCTGACCACAGGCTGCGCCAGAATGTCGGCCTGATTCGGTGCTGGGCCCGTTCCACTTACCATTGGTCGCTCCAATGATTTATAAGCCTCTTCTGACCACTCTGGAAGAGACGATTCTGGTTGAACCGTGTCGACCTCTCGGTATATTGCCGAATCCGCTTTCCCCAAGCAGCGATTCTCTGCTTCAGGTCGTCTATGCGCTCCGTCAGTTTTTGCATTATATCCGGCTGGGACAAACTAACATTTGTCCCAGCAAACGCCATCCTGACGATGCGCACAATCCTTGGCCTGGTATTGCCTGACCTGAAGCATATCAGTCTGCCGATGAGGGCCCTAGCCTTTGCGATACGTTCTTCAATTCTTATTCTCCAGACTGGGATAGCACTACTTTGTCCAGTAGCGCGTCCAGCCGTGGAGAGTTTGGCGCCTATATTACGGCAGACTGCCAGTGCGGCGCCAAAAAGAATTGAGTCTATATAGAGTTGGAAATCACTACATGAATGGCTGATTAGATTGAGTCGATATTGCATATTGATAAAATACTGTTATTTGGGTCTATTTTGAGTGTCATTGTGTATCTTACACTGCATCCGAGTCTTCTTCTTTTCATCAACTTTTAAAAGCCCACAGCTGGAAGTTGGCATAATCATCATGCTTGTTAGGTGGAATGATGATTCCATTATCAAAACTTTTAAGGTTGCTGCCGGTCGCCAGTCTAGGTATTTTATTTCCAGCGCAGAGAGCTGGTTATACCACCATATATATAAGCCATGTAAACCATTATATAAGCCATTTGTGCATCCATAAGGTGGGTCTACACTAAAGGGGCCGAGCATGAGCTGAGAACAAGTTGAGCCACTCTACTCATAGTGTAAAGTGTGGACGTACAACCAGCCTACAACATACAAATCGATGCATGCAATGCAAACCCTTTTGTGTTCGTTAAAAACCGACAATAGACAGAGCGCAGTCGAGCATGAACAAGAACTAAAGGCTCGAAGCGCACTCATTCAAGGCTTGTAAGTTGTTCCACAATACAAGAAATTGTGCTCAGCTCATGCTCATCTAGTGTAGACCCACCACCTGTGATTTATTCTCTTACATTGTCTCCACAAGATACTCAAATGAGCCTAACACTAATCTAATGGCATAACTGTTATGTTATGTATGTGTTAGGGTTTAAATTTACATACACAATAATTCAAAAGGATACATAAATTTGGTGCAACATTCATGAAAATCAGAGAGTAAAAGAGATAATGAGCACTGTCTTCCAAGAAGAACCTGGCAAGGAACTCCCGCGAGAGAGAGATCTCTCGTGGTGGGATGCGTTGGTGTAATCGCAGGGCTGATGTTGCAGCATTGGCTAATAGAGCCTTGTAAAACGCTGACACGGGACTGGAACAAAGATACTTTTTTATAGAATAAGGGTAACTAATGAGTGCACAGTCTACCTTTGAAATAATACTAGTTTTTACGGAATTTATCGCGTATATTTTAACTTTTTAAATACCCGACGTTTCGAACGCTTTACAGCACTCATGGTCACGGGCAGGACTGAGATGTTCAACGTCCATATGTCATAGTTAACCGTGGTTACCATAGATTAAAATTTAACTTTTGTTCCGATCTATGCAGTATGAACTTATGGTATCTTGAAGTCTTGCAGTTGTATGCTTGGGTTGGGATTTAATTTTATTTATTATAGGATCCCAAGCAGATGGTAGCACCCAGCCATCTTCTCTATTGAAATTAGGATGTTTTTTGATTTCAATAGCCTCGCGAATCATCCTTGGAAGGAATCGGTGTTCTTTAGCGAGGATTTGCGGTCTATCAAATCTGATGTAGTGACGGGGGCGATCCTGTACGTGTTCACAGACTGCAGACTTCCCTTCTTTCTGAGTGTACGTGTTCTGCTATTGAAATCAAAAAACATCCTAATTTCAATAGAGAAGATGGCTGGGTGCTACCATCTGCTTGGGATCCTATAATAAATAAAATTAAATCCCAACCCAAGCATACAACTGCAAGACTTCAAGATACCATAAGTTCATACTGCATAGATCGGAACAAAAGTTAAATTTTAATCTATGGTAACTGCGGTTAACTATGACATATGGACGTTGAACATCTCAGTCCTGCCCGTGACCATGAGTGCTGTAAAGCGTTCGAAACGTCGGGTATTTAAAAAGTTAAAATATACGCGATAAATTCCGTAAAAACTAGTATTATTTCAATGTGTAGTGTTTGCGTAAATATAAGAAATCACAGTCTACCTGTTGGTAAGTAGAAGTTGTGGTCCATATACATCTACATCTGTCTTCAATTAAGAATCAAATTCAAATAAAAAGTTTTCTACACTTACCATAGAAAACACGGCAGCTTAAGCTGCTATTTTACATTGATATTCTGTAAGAAGGTGGTTCTTCCCCATTCGATCCGATCCATTAACACCACAACCACAATACAGCTGCAGCATGCCTCTATCACATGTACAAGTACAAAATATGTCATAGTCCTCTGCTACACTTTACTTTGGACTTTAGCAGTTGCAGTGAACATAAGCAAAAGATATTAAAGACTCACATACTAAAGGATGTAACAGTTGGTGGTTAATTCATTATCATTAATCATTACAGCCCAGCATTGCAGATCATAGGCCTAGCACAGTTAATACCACAAAGCTTGGTCCTGAGCTATCTGCATCCATGAACATCCTGCAGGTTGTCACTCCATCCAGTTGGGAGACCAACCTACACTCTAATTTTGTATCTGACTAGGCTGCCACTAATTTTGTATCTAAATATTTTACCTCTAAATTTTATATAATTCAAAATTTTACTTACTTATTAGATAAATAAATGGTTTTATTAAACATTTGCCCAATATTATCTCATATAATAAATTACAGTTATATAAATAAAGTAAACCACACTCACTTATTAAATAATGGCAATATATATCCTATTGTGCAGAGCACTGTAAAAATTCTGATGCCCCAAAGTGCAACATCCCTAGCCAGTACGAGGCTGCCACTAATTTTGTATCTAAATATTTTACCTCTAAATTTTATATAATTTAAAATTTTACTTACTTATTAGATAAATAAATGGTTTTATTAAACATTTGCCCAATATTATCTCATATAATAAATTACATTTATATAAATAAAGTAAACCACACTCACTTATTAAATAATGGCAATATATATCCTATTGTGCAGAGCACTGTAAGAATTCTGATGCCCCAAAGTGCAACATCCACTTTATTGGCTATAATGTGAGCTTTTAATGCTGGGATACCCTTTGGGGGTCCAGCTTCCCCTGCTGGACTATTTTGGTCTGCCATATTCTGTGCGGAAAAATAAAACAAATTAATTACAATATTTAATTAGAAATATAAAAACTTATAATTAAAATAAAATGATTTTCCATTATCAGCAGTCTATAAATCTTATTATTATCCTTTTGAACTTTATATTTAACTAGATTTTGCCCATTGATTCACCCTACTACTTCACACTACACCTAAGTAATTTGCTGACCTAAATGTATGGGTCAGCAAATAACTTAATTTAAAAAAATCACATCCAATGTGTTATTCCAAAATCTAAGTAATCATTATATATTTATGCGCCAGATCTATCCCACAGGAATCATGCATCTTTCCGACAAACCAACAAACACACTTCTGCATTTATGATATTAAGTAGGGATAGGGATAGTCTATTTAATTTTTATAAATTGAGTCTTTGCTTATGCTAACCTTCACAGGTTTATTTGATTGAAACTGAATTACCTAATAAAAGAGTTCAGTTCGCTTCAGTTCAGTAGTTTTAATGAACTAGACTAAGTACATACAGAAGTGTGTGTACAATAGTGTTTCTGTACGAAGGGTATAGAAATAGGAAACCAGTATAATAAAGTACAAAAAAAAAACTGTAAAAAAAATTTTGGGTGTGAGGCATTCCATTTTAGTCCTCAGATGTACCAACACATATGTAGCATATTTTATTGGAAGTAAGCAACAGTAAACACTTACCATCAAGTAGACTGTGAGCCCCTGTAATCTTTACCACTATAGTTTTATAAAAAAGGTTAAATAATTTTTTTCATTTATTCACTCATCAATTTTATGATGATGTATCCTACATGGTAACCATTATCATAATTCACATAAATTTCATGACTGCAATTCTTACATATCTACGAAAATGTTAAAAGTATTAAATTTTAAGTTAGTGAATTTATACTGATGTCACCATTTCATACCATTTCTCTTTAAGAGTAATGTGAATGGCAAAGAAAGTGCAGTCATTTTCACTTTCTAATTGTCTCTGTAACTGTGTCAGCTAGTGAGGCTAGTGAGATGAATGAATCTTAAATTCAAAAAACGAAAAGAAGCTAGCTATCAAACAAAAATCACTTAAAATATAAATTTATACATGCCATTTTTGTTATAATGTTAGATCGTGATACCATTATCAGATAAGAACACTGATACAAATAGTAAAATTTGAGAAATCCCATATATCATGCAATGGTTAGAAATTGCTAAATTTGGGTAATTGTTATACATATATTTTACCTTGAGGTAATAAAGATAAATATTAAGTAAATACCATTACCAGATTGTATTATCTATTAACCCCTACTTGATGATTTGAGAGTAAGGACTAGTTCAAATTCATGCATATACATACATCCATAATGAAATTAAGATCTATTACGTCTTTATTGTTTAAGACAACCTTCAAGAGACTAGATTTTACGTGAAACTCACAAAAACCCGTTTTTGAAGATAATTATAAAAAAATATTCAAAAGATTAAAAAATGCATGAAAGTTTTAGGTGCTAAAAATAACTAACCACAAGTAATATTCACAATTAAATTATGAGATAACTAAATAAAACACGAATTATTATGAAAATCCGTCAAATTATTAACACCACTCAACACAGTCCACGAACATGATTTGCTTAAAATGACAGAATGACCATAGATAAATACACATGTACGTACTAAGAATGACAGATTAGGCTTGGGTAAAAAATATCGAAAAATGGATATATTTCTATTAAATTTATCGATATTTATCGTCGATACTTTTCAACGCTATATATCGATCTTAGAAAATTATTTTATGGATGTAAAGGAGGCGAAAGAGGTATGTCAGGATCGTGCCAAATGGAAGTCCGTAGTCTCTGCCTACCCCTCTGGGTGACAGGCATGAGTGTTTATGTATGTATTTTATGAGTATCAAATTCGTATAAATTTCGAAGTATTTTCAAATGATATATCGATTTTATAATTTATCAGAAAAAACGTTAAGCAACTACCAAAGCATGCATATGCTGTATTTTTTTGGCATGAAAACTGTCAGTAATAAAAATTTAGCTCTTATCCTACATCACGTAAAATATGACGATATATGAATATTTATCGCGCAATGATTAACCAGAAAGTTTTTTGTGCGTTCATGGACTTGGAAAAGGCTTATGACAGAGTGGACAGGAATGTGTTATGGCAAACACTGAACTCATATGGGTTGAGCGCTGGTTTGATACAGGCATTAAGGTCTCTTTATAGGGACTCTAGTGCTTGTGTCAGGATCAATGGGGTCTACTCGGACTGGTTTGGCATCCAAAAAGGTGTCAGACAGGGCTGTGTGGCTTCCCCTTGGCTGTTCAACCTATTTATGGACCGGTGTTTGCAAACTTTGAAAGATGAAGAATGTGGGTTAAGAATGGGCGAGTTAACCGTCAAATGCCTTTTGTATGCCGATGATCAAGTCATACTTGCGTCATCGGCGGCAGAGTTGCAAATGATGGTTACATTAATGAACTGGGAATTAAAAGAAAGGGGAATGAAAGTGAACGCAAGTAAGACGAAAGTGATGGTTTTTGAAAGAGAAGAAAGCAAAACGGTATGTGAAATAAGAATAGAAGGAGAGTTGATTGAGCAAGTGGATGAGTTTGTGTATTTGGGATGTGTATTTAGCAGGGATGGTAGATATGATAGGGATATAGAACGACGAGTAAATGCAGGGAATAGAGTGAATGGGGCACTACACTCTATTATGAAGAACCAGAATTCTGTCAAAACAGGCACGTATGGTAATTCATAATGCTGTGTTAGTCCCTACTTTAATGTATGGTAGTGAAAGCTGGGTGTGGCAGAAGAAGCACGAAAGTAGAATAAATGCTGTAGAAATGTGGTCTTTAAGGAATATGCTAGGGTGTAATCTGAATGACAGGGTGAGAAATTGCGTGATAAGAGATAAATGTGGTATGCAAGATGATGTTGTGACCAGGATTAAGAAAGGAATGCTTCGGTGGTTTGGTCACGTAGAAAGAATGAATGAGGAAAGAGTGACAAAGCAAATTTATATGGCAGATGTGAATGGCCGAGTCGGGAAGGGACGCCCTAGGAAAAAGTTTATCGACCAAATTGGCGATATTTTGAAAATGGGCCACGTTAAAAGTACCCTTAACCGACGAGCATGTATGCGTAGATATATGGATGTAAAGGAGGCGAGAGAGGTGTGTCAGGATCGTGCCAAATGGAAGTCCGTAGTCTCTGCCTACCCCTCTGGGTGACAGGCGTGAGTGTTTATTTATTTATTTAATGATTGTCAATATTGTTTGGAACCGTTTAAAATATCGATATGATAGATATCGATATTTCTTCCCTTGCCCATTTCTATGACATACGCAGAAGCATAGACTATAAGTTTTTTTTAAATTAAGACTTTTGGCTTATATGCTTGTCTTTTAAGCCATATTTTGATTTAATTGCGGATCTTTTTGATAGTTTTTTTTTCTTCATATTATACTGAGTGCTGACACGTCACACTGCAAAGTGCTTGGGAGATTTTGACGATACCTCAAGCCAGCAGACACAATATGATAGTAAGCGAAATGATAATAATAAATGTTTGTTGTTGTTAATTAAGGTATCGTATCGTATGACTTACTTGATGAATAAGTAATGCATAAGTTTTTTTTTTTCGGAAATACTATCTTTGGTACTATTTTCTTTAGATTGAAACAAACACTTCTTATTGAATACGAAATTTCAAAAAAGGCACATCTCGCATATTAAGACAAATACGTTTTTTCATATCAATGTGTTTTAAATGTTTCCATGTATCTATTATGCACGGAAAGGGAACGTTTCTGTTACGACGTCTTGACCTGTACAAAAATAATTCTGAAAAGGTCACAACTCTAAGAGATGTGCCCTTTTCGAATTTATAGCTTTAAAATAAATAAAATGCATTATAAGCTGCCTCTTTTGTTTTTGTGATTTAAAACACATGCATTATTTACGTGCCGTTGCGCTTAAATATTGAGCTCTTCTGATTTTGACAATGAAATTCTGAAAAAGAAAAAGAAAAGAGGAGTAGGAAATACTGCTAAACTTAAAGGTTTACCTTGTTTAAACCACAAAGGAAAACAAGTACCAGGACGATGAACATGATTCTGGTATCATTCCTCAAGACTGAGTCAAATCTACTTTTATAACTCTTCCGACAAAACGAAACGCCAAAACGTGCACAGACTACCACACTGTCAGCTTGATGAACCATGTTCTAAATCTGTTCCTAGCCATAATTCACCATCGCATAAGACGTAAGTGTGAAGAACAACTAGGAGACACTCAATTTGGATTCCGAGCTGGAATGGGTACAAGAAAAGCCCAGTTTGACAGAAATGTTATGATATGCAACAAGATGTGTATATATATTTTTCACAGATTACCTAGGCTGCACTAAAAGTATCGGGAATGGAATATTTCCACTGTTCCTGTCATATTAAAATCTTTTTAATTGAAAACTCCTTGGTTTTAAAAATAGAAAACCATTGATAGAATCAGGCGTTACTTTGCGGAAATCCATTATAATAAAAAATAAAAATATAAATTTCTTCGCAACCTTCCGCTAAACAAATACAATGATGTGTCTTACCTGGATTGAAGAGCACCTCCCGCCCTCCCTCAATTGCATGCACTAACTCTAAACTAAAAAAAGATTCTCGGTCTTGTCACAAGGTTTTGTCAAACTTGTTCAGTCGTTGAGAAAATGGAATTGACTCGAGAAAATTTAAGAGCGATGATTTATTACGACTTTCGAAGTGGTTTAACACAAAAACAGTGTGTTGATCGGATGATTTCTGCATTTGGTGATGAAGCCCCATCCAAAACCACAATTTATCGCTGGTTTGCTGAATTTCAACGTGGACGTGTCAAGCTCAGTGATGATCCCCGTCAAGGTCGTCCAAAAACTGCACCCAAGAAAACGTTGATGCTGTGCGTAAGCTTATTGAGGAAGATCGACATGTGACATACCGCGAAATTCAGGCAACTTTAGACATTGGCATGAATCAAATACAAATAAGCTTTCATTAACAATTAGGTGTAAAAAAGTTGTTTTCCCGATTGATACCGCATTCGCTCTGTGAAGAGCAAAAAGCGGCTCGCGTTACTTGGTGCGTCAGAACTCTCGAAAGATTCCACGCAGGATCCTCAAATGCTGTATACAACATCGTATCAGGTGACGAATCCTGGATATACGCGTACGAACCCGAAACAAAAAACCAGTCACGAGTTTGGGTGTTCGAAAATGAGTTAAAGCCAACAAAAATTGTTCGTTGATGAAGTGTTGCAAAAAATATGGTGGCCATGTTTGTCTCCAAAACCAGCCATGTTACGACTATTCCTCTTGAGGGACAAAGAACGGTTAATGCAGAATGGTATGCTAGCATTTGTTTGCCACCGGTCGTTTCTGAACACCGTAAAGAGAACTGCAACAGCCGCATCATCCTCCATCAAGACAATGCGAGTTCTCACACCGCACACAGAACAAAAGAGTTTTTAGAGCAAGAAAACATAGAATTATTAGACCATCCGCCGTACAGCCCCGACCTAAGTCCTAATGATTTCTATACTTTCCCTAAAATAAAGAATAAATTGCGTGGACAGAGATTTTCATCACCTAAAGAAGCAGTGGACACCTACAAAACGGCCATTTTGGAGACCCCAACTTCCGAATGGAATGGTTGCTTCAATGATTGGTTCCATCGTATGGAAAAATGTGTCAAATTTCGCGGAGAATACTTCGAAAAGCAATAAATATATTTTTAAATAGTAATGTTGTGTCACTTCCTTGATTCCCGAAATTTTCAGTGCCGCCCTCGTATGAGAAGGCTTTTGACCGTGTTAAGCACAACGTTCTTATACACATTTTGAAGACCGTCGGCCTTGACACCAAGGACATACGTATAATCCGAAATCTGTGTTGGCAACAGAACGCAAACGTAAGAGTGAAGGAAGGTTTCACCGACTCAATCGCTGTCCAAAGAGGAGTACGTCTGGGATGCATTTTGTCACTTCTGCTATTTAATCTATATTCGGAGAATATTATAAACGAAGCGCTAGAAGATGTTGAAGAAGGAGTCCTTGTCAATAGTCAACTGATTAACAACTTGAGACACACTGACGACACTGTTCTTATTCCATGTTCAGAACAAGGTCTTCAAAAAGTACTAGACCGCATATTCGAGTGCAAAACAAGAGCAGGACTTAATACGAACGTGTCAAAGACCAAAATCACGGTAGTTTCGAGAGTACCAAAGCAGTGCAGTGTATGTATAGGACAAGATAGTATCGAGCATGTTCAGACGTACCGGTATCTTGGATCTTGGGTAACTGATTCTTGGGAGAGTGACATGGAAATACTAGTCCGAATTGAAACTACAAGATCCTATTTTAAGGGGATGAGCAAAGTCCTTACTACAAGAAGACTATCAATTGAACTATGTACAAGACTTGTACAATGCTATATTTGGCCTGTCATAATATACGGATGTGAATCTTGAACTATGAAAGAAGATCTTCGTAAGAAACTGGAAGCATTTGAAATGTGGATGTATCGCCGTATGCTTCGAATAAGTTGGACAGACAAAGTTACTAACATTGAGGTCCTCAAGCAGATGAAAAGGAATAAGCCCCTAATTATCAAAACCATCAAACAGAGAATAGTTGGGTACCTAGGATTCGTGCTAAGGCATGAACGTTACCAACTTCTGCAGACTATTATGATGGGCAAAGTAGCGGGTAAAAGAAGTGTTGGTGGAAGGAAAATGTCCTGGCTCTGTAACATTCGGAAATGGACCGGGATAAAGAAAGTAGAAGATCTGTTCAGCCTAGCCCTGAACAAAGAAGAATTTAGGAGCATGACTGCCGACCTTCAGTAATGGAGAGGCACTTAAAAAAAGAGAGAAACTACAAGGGAAAACAAGTACCAGAACGATGAACATGATCACGACGATGGCATTAGGTGTGCAATGAAATATGAAGGTCCATCTATATTTTCCAGTACGCGACCACTCTTTCAATGATTGTGACAGACATTTTTCACTCGTCATAAGGAAAATGTGACGTGAAGATCGTGTGTTTACCCATCAGCAATATATTGATCTTATAATACAGTCCATTAACCCGAACCGAGAACCGAGAAATTTAACGTTGAATAAGTAAATACAGAAGATATTATAGATTTCAAGAAATGGGCTCAACTAAATTTTGAAGCGAAACCTTTATCAGTAAGAAGTTACGGAAAAGATATACCTAAAATCTAAAAGTTAGTTTTTATGTATCGGCTTTATTTTTCGATCGATTTTCGAAAAAAAAAACCTTAAATTTTGATGGTGGGATGAATATTGTACATTTTGTGAATAAACCGCAAAAAATTACATAGATAATGACGTTTCTAAGGAAAATTTCGTTCTTTTTAGAGTAAAAGATACTTGCAGTAACTTAACAAGCCAAGATGATAGAGCTTACAATGGTAAATTACCTATTAATAATCTGAAAATTGCAAATATTGCAAAAGTCACACAATTTATACCAGCTAAGGAGAGCCTCCAGAAGAAGAACTTTAACAATAGACTTTATACGAGATACGACAAAGGGGTTCACCAGTGCTGTCATCTGCATAGCAATAAATGTTACGGGTTTGCAACATATCATTGATATGCAGAAGAAACAGCGTTGGCGATAGCACGCAGCCTTGTGGAACACCAGCATTAATAGGCTTTTAATCGGAGCTTGCACCGTCTACAACGACCTTGATGTTCCGATCTGCAAGAAAGCTTGTGATCCAATCGTACAATTTCTCGGGAAGCCCATAGTAAGGGGGCTTCGAAAGAAGCGCTTTGTGCCAAATCCCATCGAAGGCCTTCGCAATGTTCAAACTAACGGCCAATGCCTCCCTCTTGGACTCTACTGCCTCCTCCCATCTGTGAGTTAAGTAGACCAGAAAATCACCAGCTGACCGATCACGGCGAAAACCGTATTGGCGATCACTAATCAGCTGGTGATCCTCAAGGTACCTCATGAACTGACAGTTAACAATAGACTCCATTGTTTTGGAGAACAAGCAGGCGTTTCATTGATCTCTTATATATTAGTAAAATATTTCGTTTAAATTTCTAACATATTAATATTAATAAACAGACAAAATACATTTTTTTATTTGTCCTTTTCTTCCACGTTTACAAGAAACTTTATTATTTTATCCTGTTACAATTAAAAACAAGGTTAATTAAGATAGGTCTGAAAAAAAAACCTTTATAGGCCTACACCTGACATTAGAGTAGGCGATTTTAGGCTACTTTTATACAAAAAAAGCGAATTTAGGCTACTTGGCGTCAAATTTTTGGCGACTCGGACCGATCTAGACTTGCAACACTGGACACTGCAATAGCAACCACAGACTAACTACTGACAGCAACAATATATATAATTATAATCATAGTTATCTGTGGCAACAACTGCCAACAACCACAAACTAATAAGAGTACTAACGTAGCCAACAACCATCAACAATTGTGATCAACAAATGAGAAAAAATATTAGTACATAATTTTTATGTGTTTTTATTCAAAAAAAAAAAATACTGACGAAAATGATAGGAAAAGTTGTTTGTAAAATGCCAATTCATTATTATTTAAATATTTTACACCGTTACCGCACATACAGTGTTATTGCTTCTGTTATAAAAAACGCAAATGTTGGGGAATTAACAGAAATTAAGGTTAGACAGAAATAATACGTTTAAAAATTATAAAATAGTGTCTTACTTATTTCTTTCTTACACAGGGCTGGGTGAAGAATTTACGAGTTTATAAAGAAGTTGTATTTGCAGATATAAGCGATGGGTCTTGCGCCAAAAAACTGCAAATTGTAATCCCTAAGCATTTAAAGGCTGATAATTTGACGTACGGCAGTTCTGTTCATATCATTGGTAAACTTTCCAAAAGTCCCAGAGGCCAACTAGAACTCACTGCAGAGGATGTCAATGTGCTAGGTCAGTGTGTTGTGTTAGATGGATATCCATTTAATCCACGGACTACCCATCCTCCGGAGTATATTCGTCAGTATTTACATTTACGTTCTAGGACTAATTACATCTCGGCTGTTCTAAGGATACGTCATGCTGTTACTAAGCATATACATGACTTCTTTACCTCCAATAGTTATTTGTACATTCATACTCCAGTTTTAACATCAAATGACTGTGAAGGAGCAGGAGAAGTCTTTAAAGTTATACCAGATAACAAAGCTACTATAAAAGCTATGAGGCAACAGGATAAATGTGATGATGATGTTTATTTTGGAACTAAAACATTTTTGACGGTATCTGGTCAGTTGCATCTTGAAGCAATGTGCAGAGGACTTGGAAATGTGTACACATTAGGTCCAACATTCCGTGCTGAAAACTCCCGGTCGCGATTGCATTTATCAGAATTCTACATGTTAGAAGCAGAGTTGGCCTTCTGTGATTGTCTAGAAGAGCTACAAAAATTTATTGAGGATTTGTTAAAATATGTATTCATTGAAACTAGAAATTCAAATGAAGATGATCTTTATTTATTAGATAAAGAAAAAAAACCTCCTTTGTGGTTAGATAAGAACTTCGTAACACTGAGTTATGATGAAGCAAGAAATATACTCAAAAAGAAAGGCCTAAATACTTCAGAAGATGGAATTAATAAAGAACAAGAGCTGGCTCTTGTTGACCATTGCAATGGTGTCCCTGTTTTTATAGTAAGATGGCCAAAGGAGCAGAAATCGTTTTATATGAAGGAGTCACAAGTTGATAATACTAAGGTAGCTTTAAACATTAATTATGTGTTACACACAATTTTTTTCTCCCAATCAAAGCCCATTGATAAATGCTTCCCTATTGATTGCCATCATGATTGGGGATCCCCCTAAGTAGCAATCTAAGAAGGTTACTATAGTTGCCACACTTAGCAGTCTGGTAGGCAACTATAGTTTTTTATTATTTTGACTTATCACAAAGATGCTGCTGCCAGTCTCCTGATTTAACACCCATAACACCCATAGGATAATATGAGATAGTGGATTCTCTAACACCACCATTATACTACTATAAAAGCTATGAGGCAATAGCTTTTATAGTAGTATAGTGCAATGGCAGTTGATGGATACAAGTCTATTCATTTAAGCAAAACTCAAAACTTTAATTTTGTGTATAACACAATTGATAGACCTTGTTGGGCACAGCAACAATTAATTTATTAGTTAAACTTATTTATAACATAGTATGGGTTTTGGATACAACCTCGTACTGCATTTTATCCACATATGTAGATTATCACCACTCAATCAACATAACATAGACATATTATCAATTAAACCACTACTTTGATGCATGTATCAACGGGCCTACAAACATGCTGCAGAGGTAGGTTGGTAAATTCCAAATCCTCACATTGTTAATGCTACCTGCTCTTCTGTACCAGTCTGTAGGTATTAAAGTTTGTCATTTTCAAATATATATCTAAGATATCTTATTTTAGAATATTGTTAGTGTAACTGAATAGTGGTGGTGTAAGAATATCCACTGAACCATATCATTCGACACCTTGAGTGTCGTAAGAGGTGACAGAGGTAAGCAAATCAGGAGATGGGCAACAGCATCTTCCTAATAATTACTTAAAATAAAAACTGCAGTTGCCAACATGATTGTCAAGTGTGTCAGCAATGAAGCCATCTAGGTCTATGTTCAGCAGGGACCTTAAATAGGCTGTAACGGTAGGGGTAATGGATAGTGTTGGTAGACCGAATAACACCTTTTATTTTAATTTGCAGGTTGAAGCATTAGATCTCTTGGCACCAATTACTGGCGAAATAGTTGGTGGCAGTCTCAGAGAAGATGACTATAATAAATTAAAATCAAAACTACCCTCAGAAGCTTTGAATTGGTATCTGGAATTAAGGAAATTTGGAAACATACCCACTGCAGGATTTGGCTTGGGCTTAGAAAGATTGTTACAAGTATTGTGCAATGTACCAAATATTAAAGATACATTGCCTTTTCCAAGATGGCCACATAACTGTGATATGTAGATTTAAGCAAAAGTGTAAAATATTTCAGTAAATCTAATATATAAAAATTAATATTTGTTTATTCGTATTTTATGCAGTGCCATACTGTTCATTAGATTTTTTTAATAGTGGTAGAGCCATGCGGCAGCTTTTGCTGTTGAATGCAAGGCCCGGCTTGAGCCATAATGGTACCACAACCTAACAGAATACCGGCGTTAATTGAAAGCTCTGCTTCCGCGTTTCGTCTGGCATGTGCAAGTAGCCGGAGGCCCAATTTCCTCACCCCCCCATCAACATTGTCGCGGAATCAAATGTAAGACTACAACAGGTGGGTACCAGCACCCCTGGAAAATCACCGAAAATCATGAACAGATCTTCCCGCATGTATGGTTCAACGTGAACCAAGCCATTCGGCATGCTGGGCGTTATCCAAGGCGTTGGCCGAGGATCACGATCTCTGCAGGGGGGTTCTGCTGTAGTAACGAATCTGTAGCCATTTGGATGTGGTCTGAGATGACCGCTCTGATGTCAGAAAGGGCAGAGGCGGCTGCGCCGTCTCGAGATGGTAGTGGACGGCGTTTAGGTTCGAGTAAAGTTCCCTGATATTGCAGAAATTGACGGATAGCATGGCAGGAGTCGCCTTGGTCTTGTTGTTCAGCTTGCCCTGAGCAGTTATTGTCTTGAGAGGAATTCCCCGCCCCCAATACGCGGGGCAGCCTGAGCACCCACACACAAGAGTGGAGTAGCTTGGTCGTAGATGCTCAGCGAGGGATTCTCCAGGAGTTCTGGTATCCTCCTAGGGTAGTCTTACATTTATTTCCGCTACCATGCTGGAACCGATGAGAAGGTGGAGGAAATGTATGATGATATTTATAGAGCCATGCATTCCATCAAAACCCAATTTCAACGCAAAACTAGGTACAAGAGAGAACGGTGAGCTGAAGATAGGCAATTTTGGGATAAGGCAATGGAACCCAAGGGGCCACTAGCTGGCCGAATTCATGAAGAAAGAGAGATTCTTTATGATGAACTTTTTCTTCCAGAAGCGGCCCCACAGAAGGTGGAACTAGTCGAGCTCCGACGGTTCGACAAAATATGTGATTGACTACATTATAGCGACTAGATGGCAACTGTTCAGTGATGTCTCAGTGATCGCTAGGGTGAAAACTGGCAGCGATCACCGAATGGTTAAAGGTACACTGAACCTAAACGTTAAGTTGGAGAGGTTTCGTCTAATGAAGTCAACGTTCCATCCTCCGCGTGCTCTAATACAAAGTTCCGAAACCTTTCAGCTCGAGTTACAAAACCGTTTTAAGTGCCTAGAAGACTCCAATGGACCATATGAATGATAAGCTCGTGGAAACTGTCCATGCGGTCGAAGCTAAGTTCTGCAAGACCCGCCGCAAAAGAACACAAAAACTCTCCGATCACTCTCTTAATCTCATGGCTGTTAGACGGAAAATGAAGCTGCAGTTTTCAACAGATTTGACAGCACACAGGCAACTGAACAGGCAGATCTCCAAATGCATGTACGACGACAACAAGCAACTTTAATACTGCTCGTATTGAAGAAGCGATCGAGCGAAACCAAGGCTCCAAAGCCGTTGCCAGAGATATGTCTGCCAGAAAGAGCCAACTGTCAAAGCTGAAGATCGAGTGTGGCAGCATGGTTTCCGGGACACCTGAGATTTTGAGTGACATTGTGAGATTCTATGGGCAGCTGTACACATCATCGTTGGTGCCACACACAAGTGAGCAAACGACCCGAGAGCAAGTCTTATCCGACACTATTCCGATGATATATGGCGAGATTAGAATGGCTCTCCAGCGCCTTAAAAACGGCAAGACCCTAGGCGAGGATGAATTTTCTGAAATTGGGTGGAAAACCTTAAAGTCCTTCAGAAGCTCTTTAATTCCGTCCTCCAAAGTGGAACTACTCCGGAGACGTGGAGCAGAAGTGCAGTGGTCTTGTTCTTCAAGAAAGGCGACAACGCTCTCTTGAAGAACTACAGACCGATTCCCTTCTGAGCCGCATCTACGTGCTGTTTTCTAGTTATTACGAATGGTCTCGCACACAGACTCGAAGACTTTCAGCTTCCCGAACAAACCGGTTTCCGAAAAGGCTTCAGTACCATAGACCACATACATACCCTGCGACAGGTTATATAGAAGACCGAAGAGTACAATTTGCCACTTCGCCTGTTGTTTGTACAGTATGGCTACGATGGCTATCAGAGTGCAGAACCAGAGTACGAAACCTAAACACAACTGCAGAGAGGTGTAAGATAGGGTGACGTTATATACTCAAAACTATTCGCCGCTGCAGTAGAAAGCGTTTTCAAGCTACTGGACTGGAAAGGATACGGTATTAACAGCAATGGCGAGTACATCACTCACCTTCGATTTGCCGACGATAGTGTCTAGTATATATACAGTAGTCTATGATATAGTCCTTAAGGCAGAATTGCTGGACATGGACCTAAGCACTACGCTCAATGACCTTGTAGGCTATTCTCCCACATTTTTAAAACATTATACTTAGTCAGGTCATAAGTTCTGTCAAACTTTTTATAAAATTAATGATACACTTTTTGATAATTATATAGAAATGATACATGGAATGAAAGGTAATTTAATTTAGAATACAATTTTTACATTACTCAGAATGCCCTCCCCTATTTAGAATACGTGTCCTTAATCGACGCGCCCCATTATCCATCGCAGCACGCACCACACTCATATCTATTTCGCAGCAGCGGCAGCTGCTATAGCCAAAGATGATCGGGAAGATTTCAAATTCTGATGAAGTTCAGCGCAGACTTTCTCCACCAAATATTGCCATATCTTATAATCCAGTGGGCTTAAATCTGGACCAGAAGAGGGCCAGTCTTCATGTCCGAAAAGTCAATTCCATGGGTGGTCAACCAGTTTTGCGTGCTTCGTGCCCCATGAGCTGGTGCAGAGTCCTGTTGGAATATCCAATGTCTGTTTTTGAACATTGTTTGAGAAAGAGGTTCCACTGTTTGTTAAGACGGTATTTTGGTACACCTCGGCACTGGTTTTTACACCTTTTTCACAAAAAAATACCTCAGTTAAGCTAGAAGGTGAGACTAAAAGCCAAACCATGAGTGACGAAGGAAAATGTGCTCGTTCAACCCTCGGAATACGCGTGCTGCCTTCTTCGGTGCTGTGAGCATACACTTTTATCATTTTGTTTATTACAACTATCTTTGATGTTAAAAAAATTTCATCCGAAAACAAAATTGCGCGGTATTTTTTTCACCGCCCGATAGATCCCGCGCTTTGTTACGGCGCGCGGTAACAAAGCGCGGGATCTATCCAGCCTAATTTTTTTCAAACGCTCGTTCAAAAAATGTCCGGTCTTCTTACGATAAGCTCGTAGTCCTAGATCTTCATTGATCACTCTTTTGACCGTGGTTCTGCTCAGGCCCATCTGAAGAGCTAAGATTTTTTGTTTACGAACAGGATTTCGTTGGATTTGCGCCTTCACTGCTTTGATGATCGCGGGTGTCCTAACTGTACGAGGGCCGGTCCTCTTACGATCTTCGAAGCTTGAATCTTCACTGAATCGTTTGATAGTGCGATAAACAAATTGTAGGGTTAAGTTCACAGCTCATTAGAGCCACCCGGCACCCGAACCTCACCGCCTCGCCTCGAGCGGTTTGTATGCACTTGTATGGGCCTGCGCTAACTACATCAACTCCGTACCATCACCGGATCGCCTCGCTCGCGAGGTGGCCACGCGCGGACTGCGAGTGCGATGCGGTGCTTTCCACCAACCCTTCATTTTGAACCTTCCTTTCGAATGTGTCAAACGCATTGTTGTTTGTTTTTAAAATGAACAAAGAAAAACTTATAGAAGAAGTTCGGAAGTATAATTTAAGGGTCACTCGTTGATCACGCGAGGTCCACTCGTTGACGACGCGAGGTCCACTCGATGACCACGCGAGGTTCACTGGTGACAACTCTGCGTCCACCCGTGGTCCACCTGTAGACTACGAGTGGACGGCTGGCGACGAGGCGGTGAGGGTCGGGTGCCGGGTGGCTCTAATGAGCTGTGACCCTTATTTTCAATGTTTGTATAATATTCAAAATCTCTTTTGGCGCGTAACCACAGCGGTGCAACGCGATAACCGCTACTCTATCTTCTTTCTTCGACCACTCCATATTTGAAAATGAATGAATTAAGTAATGTCAAAAAAATTAATGTCTTTTTTATATTCGGCAAGCGCAAACGTTATATTTTTAAAATTGGTGAAGTTCATCTAACCAGTATTCAATTTTTTTTAAATAATAAGGTTTTGACAGAACTTATGATCCGACTAAGTATGTTTATTTATAGTATCATAATAAGTATTATATTTATTTATTAATATTAAAAAGTATTTATGATTTTAATATTTATGTAAAACGTTATGTATATGTAAAGATAAACTCAAGAAATATATATTGTAATTCTTCTTCTTTTAAATTATGTCTTCTCTTGATAGAATTCTGTCAGTGTCAAGTCAGTCATGGAAGTGACAAGATAATAATAGTTAAAATAAGAGTTCTCAATTTAATGAGTGGGTTCACAATCTACAACAATAGACGTCACATATTTAAAATACCATCACCAAAGTTGTTAAGTAATTTTGCAGTTTAATATTATTAGTACGAATAAAAGCACATAAAATATTTACGAAGGGAGTATACACTAGGGTCAGCAAAAATTGGAAATTTACTGGACGAGGGATGTAATTAGGCAGGATATCGTAGAGAGAGAGAAAGAAAGTTTAGGACACTCAAAGAACAGATGATTGACAGATCCTTCATTTAGGCCACATTCACAGATTGAGCTATCCCTAATCCTGAGTTTGGCCATGTGTACAGTAGTACAAGCATGACCAAAGCGTAGGCGGCAAACAGTAGAGGTGGCAGCTTTACTAAAGTGGCGATATTGAAAAAACCAGGGTTTAGATGGGATATTAATTTGGACTTTGGAATATTGATTACATTTTAAAAATTTAGACTGATGCCAATTACTTTGCCAAGAAAACAGAAGGCCGGATTTTGCCTTTGGCAGGTCATGTGCATAGAGGCATTGTCTAGAGATAGCGCCAGATTTTGTGGCATCTTTAGCTAAATTATCAGCAATTTCATTGCCCTGAATCCCGCAGTGGCTAAGGATCCAAGCCAATACAATGTTCAGCCCTTTTTTATGACAATAGTACAGAGACTTTCTAATATTTAAAATTAGCGGGTATCTAATCTTAGAGTGAAAAGGACTGGATAAAATACTTTTTTAAAGAATATTAACAATGCTATAAACATTACTAATATTCCCCTTAACCACTCGTGGTAAGCTTAAATTGCTTGTGTTACGAGTGGTCCACGCCAGTAGTCGAATGGCGGATTCGAACCCATGAACTTTTTGAGTGAGCGGTCCGCGCCCCGCCATTAGGCTACTGTTGCTACTATCGCTGAGCTGTCGCTTTAGGCTATTGTCACTTTGAAGGCGACTAAGGGAGTCCGAGAAAATGAGGGTCTTTTTCAGACCATGTGATTCTGCATATGAAACTGCCTCTAAAATAGCCAAAGCCTCACCTGTGAATACAAATGAGTCAGGGGGAGAGTTAAAATTTAAAATAATCCTGTCTTTAGGGATCCACACTGCAGACCCTACTAATTCATCGTCACTTAACTTTGAAGCATCAGTGTACACAGCTAACCAATCATGCCAATTTTGGAGGAGGAGCATATTTAATTTGTTATTTGCTTCAATAGTATTTTTATCTATTCCAATATCTAGAATAATGTCTGGATTGAAAATTAGAGCCTCGTATAGGATATTGTAAAGTGGGTTACTAAGGGATTGATAAATTGGAGAGGGAATGTTGAGCAATTTAATATAGCTTTTCATAATGCATGGCAAATCCTTGTGGGACCAATATGGAAAGTCCCTGACCAACCGAAACAAAGAATGAAGTTTGGAAAGGAGACGATGGAGTGAATAACATGCTACTTTAAACAAGACCCTATCTGAGAGATATTGCCTGCGTAGAGATCGAGGGGGCTCAACACATTCAACTTGAAGAGCGAGAATGGGACTGGACTTCATACTACCAGTTATTATACGTAGACATTTTGACTGGATTTTGTCCAAGGTATTAAGAACCATTTTGGTACAAGGCTCTAGTAACAAGCACCCACAATCAAAGTGACTTCTAATTAGAGCATTGTATAAAAGCTTTTGTGAGTAGGGGTGAGAACCCCAAGCACAAGCAAGCACCTGATAGAGATCGAATTTTGTTTTGAAAAATTACATTGAGATTATTTTCACATTTAAAGGCAATATATGATAAGTGAGGAATTCCTGTCATTTTGTTATCCAGGATTACTCCTAAAAATTTCACTTGATTTGCAGTGGGGATTAGAGTATTATCAATGTAGATGGACACTTCGCCTAGAGAAAACCACAGTACTGCATTTTAAAGGAGACATTGATAAACCATGCTCCAATAGCCAATTATTAAGAAAATTGATAAAATCAGGCGTTACTTTGCGGAAATCCATTATAATAAATAATTTATTACTTTGCAACCTTCCGCTAACCAATTTCAATGATGTGTCTTACCTGGATTGAAGAGCACCTCCCGTCCTCCCTCAATTGCATGCACTAACTCGGTCACCACTAGTCCCAGCACCACTACTCCCAACACCACTACTCCCGGCACCACTACTTCCAACACCACTATTCCAGGTAAGACACACCATCGACGGCAATACAAGTATTGTACAATATAAGTTGTACAATAATTGTATTGTACAAGTATTGTACAATACAAGTTGTACAATAATTGTATTGTACAAGTATTGTCGTCGATGGTGTGTCTTACCTGGAATAGTGGTGTTGGAAGTAGTGGTGCCGGGAGTAGTGGTGTTGAGATTTGCTGGTACTAGTGGTGACCGAGTTAGTGGATGCAATTGAGGGAGGGCGGGAGGTGCTCTTCAATCCAGGTAAGACACATCATTGTAATTGGTTAGCGGAAGGTTGAGTTCAATTAAGAAAGTTGACAGCTTGGGATAAGAGAGAGAGCCTCAGCAATAGAGACATCAGATACATATAAGGCTAGATAATTTACAGATCTATCTATATCATGGGTGTAAAGGCTGTACAAAAAGGGCTCAAGACTGAACCTTGTGGTAGTCCCTTCCAGGTAAATCTAGCTGGTAGAAATCTTCCTTCAGAGCGAATTGATATGCGGATATTCTCGATATTCTCTCGGGAATGTTCAGCTGATGCATTTTTGCCTGAGCAGAGGGAGAACAACATTATCATATGCTGCACAAACATCAATGAAAATACCTACGAGAAAGTTGTTATTGGAGAATGCTAGTCTTATATCAGATACTAAAATGCTAAGGCTATCCATTGTGCTAAAACCTTTTCTAAAACCAAATTGGGTCTTTGATATAATGCCTCTATTTTCGAGAATCCACTCAAGGCGATATTTTACAAGATGTTCCATGACTTTAGACAGGGTTGATAAAATAGCAATAGGGCGATAGCTTAATGCGGAAGAGGGGTCTTTACCAGGTTTTAGAATGGGAATAATAATATGTGTTTTCCAGTCATCTGGAATAGAACCGGTTGTAAAAGCCGTGTTAATTATACTTAAAAAGAACTGCTTACTCGTAGTACCCATATTAACAAGGAATGAGTAGGGGATACCATCAATGCCAGGGGAGGAATCCTTAAGGTGCCTAAGAACAGCTAGTGAAAATGGTTCATTAAGATTAATAAAAGAGTTAAATGAGTGAGGGGGGGAACGGTTTTGAGGAAGGAGATATCTCTTCCTCCAATGGAACCCAGGGGGGGAGCCAGATGGTTACTGAAATCTTCTAGCCAATGGGAGGGGTCTGCACAAGGGGAATTGCTATCATCTAAAGCGCCACGGAATTGCCTAATACGTTTTCAAACCAGAGAAGAAGGAGATCAAGGAGCTAAGCTCTCACAAAACGAAAGCCATCCTTTTTTTCTTTTCAGAAAGAAGGTTTTTGGACTGAGCAGTTATTTTCTGATAATTAAGAGAATTTTCCATTGAAATATTAGAGGAATATAGCCGTTCTGCTGCCTTTCGTTTTTTTAATAATTGAGGAACAGTCTGCGTCCCACCATGGAGGTGAAGAAATTTTACTTGTGGAGGAATTCTTCAAAGTGAAAATTTTGTATGCTATATTATTCAGAAAGGTTATAAATTCTGAATAAGCACTCTGGAGGTTATCCGGAGATACAGGGGAAAATTATTGATATTAATTTCTGTTTCTGAGGAGAATACATCCCAATCAGCTTCAGACAGATTGAATTTAAGAAGGGGTGATAAATTTCGAGTAGGAACACATCTATTACTTAGGTTTAAAAGGATGGGAAAGTGATCACTTCCAAAAGAAGAAGGGAGAGTTTTCCATGATATGCTAGCAGCCAGAGTTGGAGAGCACAATGACAAGTCTACTGCAGATCTAGAATTCTGCGAAGGGTAGGCCATTCTGGTGGGAGAACCGTCATTTAGAGACAAAGATTAAATTCATTAAAACATCAAGTATTTATGGGAACCCCACATAACATGATGGTGTGACGGCCCAATATTATTATTAATAATTAAATTCAATATAAAGGGGCGTTAAAAATAGTCTTAAAAGGTATATATTAAACAATAAAATTACATTAATAACCATAAAGTTAATATAAATACATTTCAGACATTAGACCAATAACGTAGTAAATTAAAGGCAAAATATTGTCTTCCATAATAAATAAATTTATTAAAAACTTGAAAAAAATATTTAAAATAAGATCATTAATAGAAATACAAGTCGAAAATATTATAAAAATAAAGATAAATAACATTTATAAGATAATTAGAAAATTGTAAGTCGTGGAAGGAGTTCATGTATAAAAGAAAATTTTCCTAAGTTGTTGAAGGAGTTCGTGTATAAAAGAAAAGTTTCCTAAGTTATGGAAGGTGTTCATGTATAGATGTCTTGTATAGAGGAGCTGCCGGAGATACATACCTGCAGTTGTACATATATATGGGGTGGTCGGGAGCCCGACTGCCTGAAGTACTGTAGCACAATGACTAGTCCTATATTAGGGACTTATGAAAGTAAGGTCTATGATACAAAAGCAATACTATAGAAGGTCTCCATGATGAATTTGCATTACAATAGTAGGGTTGGGTTCGAACCCTATATATGAATGACTTATGGAAGTAAGGTCTATGATACAAAAGCAATACAATAGAAGGTCTCTATGATAAATATGCATTACAATAGTAGGGTTGTGGGTTCGAACCCAATATATGAATGACTTATGAAAGTAAGGTCTATGATACAAAAGCATTATTATTGAAGGTCTCCTTGATGCATAAGCATTGTATGGGGTGGTCGGGTCACCGATTGCTCCTAGTACTGTAGCAAAATGACTAGTCCTTATTAGGGACTTGAAAAGGAATATTATGGTGGCGTGTGTGCTGCTTCACGAGCAATTGGTCCGAGGTAAACTTGGACTCGCTAACCGATGTGTCCTAGACATATCATCTTAGTGCTGGTGGTAAGCGGGTTTGTTGTAGCAATACGGCTTTCCCGTGGACATCGCACACCCATACCGTTTGTGAGCGACGTCGTAGCGCATAGCGATGCGTCGTCTATCTTTCGGATTGGGATGAGTGTGTTTGGTAGCACTATTAAGTGTAACAGGCATACTCAACTTCACGTCTTAGTGTATTAGCGCTATGATACGTGGAGTTTTGTCCACTGGCGTCTTAGTAGCGTGCTACTATAATACGTTGGTGCAGTTTCATATAACAACAATCTTAGTGCCGCTGGTAAGCGGCTTTGTTGTAGTAATACGACTTTCCCGTGGACATCGCACACCCATACCGTTTGTGGGCGGCGTAGTAGCGCATAGCGATGCATCGTCTATCTTTCGGATTGGGATGATGAGTGTGTTTGGTAGAACTTTTAAGTGTAACAGGCATACTCAACTTCATGTCTTAGTGCATCAGCGCTATGATACGTGGAGTTTTGTTCATTGGCGTCTTAGTAGTGTACTACTATGATACGTTGGTGCAGTTTTATATAACAACAATCTTAGTGCCGGTGGTAAGCGGGTTTGTTGTAGCAATACGGCTTTCCCGTGGACATCGCACACCCATACCGTTTGTGGGCGGCGTAGTAGCGCATAGCGATGCATCGTCTATCTTTCGGATTGGGATAATGAGTGTGTTTGGTAGCACTTTTAAGTGTAACAGGCATACTGAACTTCATGTCTTAGTGCATCAGCGCTATGATACGTGGAGTTTTGTTCATTGGCGTCTGAGTAGCGTGCTACTATGATACGTTGGTGATATTTTTTATATAACAACAATACAAACTTTGTTACCAAAGTCGATAGGGATCATGTGGGTGTGTTGTGAGGGGGGCGCCATCCGTATGATAGTTGCATTGATGCTTACTGCTCCTTGCGGTATTGCGTCTTGTGATGGATCTGCGGGTGTGCTGCGCCTGATTCGAGGCACTCTTGTGGTTCTGGTCGATGGAGGTATGCGGTTGGTGATGTATGGGGGACCTTGGAATGGTGTAAGCCCGACGATAGTCGTATTGATGCTTGTTGCGTTCTGCAGCATTGCGTCTCTGCGATGGTTGTTTGGTGGGACGCTATTCTCAATGGCGCTCTCTGCGTCTTGGATTGACTCACGCCTGAGTAGCTTTGCCCAAGTCGGGCCCCTTCATTACGGGGCTGCAGACTGTCTGCCCTCCACGATGTTTTATATAACAACATAATATTATATCTCTGTAACTTTCCCACCTGAATGATTGAAGGCAACTTGTCGGTGGGTGAGACAAACATGATCGAAAATGCATTTACTCAACGTCAGTGACACAAACCCTTTCTGATGGCGAACTATTACTCTTATCTTATAACTGCCTTTTGGCTATATCTGCCGTTGTATTGGTTGGTGGAGCATATGTGTCGACCTCATGCGGGTGGTAGCTGGCGGGAGGATCTGAGGAGACTCTCAAGGCTGCGGCCGAAAGCCGCACAACGTGGGACCCCATTCCCTTGAGGTGAGCGGTAGACTCATGACACGCTCTGCGGCTAGTAGCCGTGCTGATCATGCAATTGGTGGTGATGCCATACACTTACATCACGTCTGCAGGAGCGGCGGTCTGGCAGGTGGTGGTGCTCACGGAGGGTTTACGGCCAGTGTGCCTATTTGCCTAAACCGTGTGACGTACATTCACTGTTGCTGGATTCGTTCGTATTCTGTTTGGCGTTTACACGCATTGACATGCGCGACTTCGGTCGATGTTTGTGCTTACGCACTAGCAAGGGGCCAAGCCTCTTTTACTGGTTCGCCAGTTATTTTGCTGTGGACTACGGTCCAGTTCCCGAATTAGCTTTCCCTACGGGGGGAGTGCATCAAAATGGTTGGCGCTCACCGTGCACGGCGTGTGTGGGGCCGTGTCTCCCCTACATTTTTTAATAAATGTAGGAGAGCGAAGCCCTTGTATCGGGTATTTTGTATAAATGTATTTTGAGCCTTTTCCGAGCGGGAAGGGATAAATAATATTAAGTTAATAATGTAAAACATTTAGAAAGATCAAAACATATTTTATTTATCCTAGTCACATATTATATATAATTTTTATTATAAAGGGGAATTAATTATATTTAATCTAATATATTTATTATTATGAGAGGGGGGGAAGTGTTACAATGGCCATTAAAGTCTCCGAGAACAAGGTAAGGTGGAGAGATGCTTGATAGAATTAAATTGAGTTCTGATATACAAGAAGGTGTGAGAGCCGGAATGTAAATGGATTTGGAGATTGTGATGTCCATAGCCTTAACAGCTACTGCATTTATATTGCCTTGTACAGGAGGAAGAGGAATGGGTGATAAGGGAATGGTCCTGTTTAGTAAAATCAGAGCGCCACCACAGCCGTCGCTCCTATCACTACGATAACAGGAGAATCCTGGGATTCTAAATGTGGAGCCTGGCTTAAGCCAGGTTTCCGATATTAAAGGGTTATGAGCTTATGAGTATTAATTAAGGGAATTATATCAGATTTTTTATTCCTGATGCTTCGACAATTCCACTGGAGGAGAGTTAGGGATTCTAACTTTATACATTCTGGAGAAGAGGACATCTAGTTTGCTTTTCACGTTGAACGGTAAATGGGAATCTTCGAATTTGTCAACAATATCTGTAAGAGAGGCCACAAGATTTTCTAGAAGATTATCATTAGGAGATATTATATTGCTTTGTAAAGCATGTTCATTGGGAAGAGAGGATGGAGTACTTGTAATGTTATAGAGTGAAACTTTATCATGTCCTAGTGACGATTGCACTGGCATAGATTTGGCTTTATAAATAGTTTTCCTATAGGACTGAGAAGGAGACAGAGTAGGAGGGTTTATAGATGCCTGAGGAGATGAGAGATGGCTTACAGGAATTTGTGAAGATGCTACATCAGAATAAGGTCTTCTGACAGCCGGGAAACGGGCGGAAGCCTCAAGGTATGATACATTCTCCTGTGACATTACTATTTTGATAGCTTTTTGCCTTGAGTGCTCTGGGCAACTTTTTTCAACATCCATATGATTTGCAGAGCAGAAAAGACAGGTTGGGGAATCCAGTGCGCTCCTTGCTGCATTTAAAGCATCGTGGTTTCGATCGACATTGGGCTTTGACATGTCCGAAACGGCAACATTTTAGACTTTGGATAGTAGGAAGAAGGTAAGTTTCGACTGGTATGGAATCATAAAAGCAATATAAATGGGAGGGGAGCACTTGTCCTGAGAAGGTGAGGACAAGAGTTTGAGTTGGAACCCACTCCACTTCATCACCTTTTTGACCTTTCTGTTAAGTCTTCTGGCTTTAATGATTTTTCCTCTGCCAGGAGGGAGCTGAGACTCGCCTACTAATTCCTCCATAGAGATGTCAGTCGGGATACCCCTGATCACACCCATACGGGTAACATTAAAAGTTGGAATGACAGCAGAAAGTTTATAATGCAAGAGAAACTCAGAGTCAATAAAATTATTAGCATCAGTAGCAGTTTTAAAAGCAATTGAAACCCTGTTGCGCCCTAAAATTTTGATAACCTGTTTTTCAATATTTGCCACTTTATTTTGAGTAAGGATATGACCAATTTTCACAGGTCTAATTGTATAACCTGCTGATGGATCAGGTTCTGAGCGGCTTAAATGTATTACAAATGGGCCTTTATCGCTATTTACATACTTTTTTATCTTGGAAGTCAGGGTGGACGTATGTATTTTGGTAGGAGGCAGAAGGGTGATCTTCGTACCCTATGTTTTGCTTTGGGAAGTTGAGTAATGGTAAGGAATCCGTGAGTTTACGTTTAGCAGGGCCAAAATCACCAGATAAATCCGGTGGTTCAGCATCTCCTCCGTTAACCTCCATCGTCGTCACACTGATCTACATTAACTAAACAAAAAATACTACTCACCTACTAACACTAACAGAATTCGGTCGTTAAGGAGTATGTTAAGGCTGAATCTGAATGACAGGGTAAGAAATTGTGTAATAAGAGAAGAGTGTGGTTTGCAAGATGATGTTGTGACCAGGATTAAGAAAGGAATGCTTCGGTGGTTTGGTCATGTGGAAATAATGAATGAGGAGTGACAAAGAAAATTTATGGTGCAGAAGTGAATGGCAGAGTCGGAAAGGGACGTCCTAGGCGAAAATTTATCGACCAAATTGGCGATTTATTGAAAACGGGCCAAATTAGGAGTACCCTTAACCGACGAGCATGTATGCGTAGGTGTATGGATGTGAAGGAGGCGAGAGAGGTATGTCAGGATCGTGCCAAATGGAAGTCTGTAGTCTCTGCCTACCTCTCTGGGTGACAGGCGTGAGTGTTTATGTATGTACTAACAGAACACAGAGACAACACACGGAAAATTGAGAGGTTTTACACAAATTTGAATCGGAAAAGGGTTAAAAACTTATTCCAATACATGTAACTTATTCAAACACGTGTAACCACCAATCACTCCGACGGCAGAATCCTTTCTATATTGTAATTCATTACCTACATCATTTTATTATTTAGGAATGGCGATTACCATTTACTTAGAAAAAAAAAACACGATAGTTATTGTATATTTCTTTATTTACAAGTTGTATACCTTAAGTATCCCAGTTGTGATAAAAGTAATCAAACCAACAACAAACATTTTCAAACAAAAACAATATTGTGATCAAAGCTCTATATACAAATAATAACCAAGTGAAAAAGAAAATTCAAAGCATCTAAAGAAATAATTAAGTTTGAAGAAAGAAAATAAAGGTCAAAGATTTTTATATTATTTATTTAAGGCATAAGAAGAAATTCTTCTCTTATGCGCTGTAAAATTAAACAGTCATTTCTTTATATACAAAGTCACTAGTTTTGTACATCAAATGAAAGAATCTGATGCAGTTACTCAAAAAGCATATTAAGCTTGTTCAGACATTGCCGTTTAAGTTTTTGAATCGACGTACTATGCCAATAGCTTCTCTCTGTTGTAATTTTGTTTTTTGTGCTGGTTGTAATTAAAAGTTAAGACCTTAAGGATCATTTTGGTATATGATTTTGCAATAATAAGTAACAAATGTGGTTTGCATTCTCCATAACTATGTACAATAAAAATTAACCTTCACAGATTGAAACAAAATTAATGACATTTTATAGGTGGTACATAGACTGTACCTTACTAAAAAAGTAACAGAATTTGAAGGTATCATATTGCCAAGAATTGAATAAATGTTATTTACAATGGTTGTATGGTTCTATACAGTGATTTGATATTATACATCTTTTAATCAAGCTAACATACATGAAAACAAAACACGATAAACTAATGACAACCTTAAATTTAATATCACATTTCATTTTAATAATGGATACTCATGCTTTCCAACCTCATTCACATATACACAAACAACTTTCATACATATTCTGTATTATATAATAGGAAATATCATACTTGCATAGTAACTTACAACATTTTAAACACAATATACCTCACTTATGCATATGCATTATCAATATGGAAAATGTTTGTCTTATAATGACACTGTCAACATTTGCTTGTATGTATAGGTATTGTAAGGTCTTACATTTAAAAATCAAAGTACTGCCTTTATATTGATTAATAACACTAGAGAATGCAGTGTCTTGAAAAAGTGCGCATATAATAAAATTGTGCTCTCAATTCACTTAATGTGGTTTTGAATAAGCTTAGTTAATTGAAATCAGTAACTATATTATTTAGTTAATTATTTTGTATTATATTATAGTTGCATTTAATGTTTTTCGCGAGAAATTAGTAACCTAACATTATTAATAAATGTAAGAGGTTTACTTTTATAAATATTGGGATTCCTTTATATTACGGCCTTATCAAACACTATTTTGAATGATCTAATATATCATGTTAGTAAATAAGGCATATTGTTACTAATTTTAGGTTTCTTATTTTAAAAAATGGAGCTAAATTTTCTATGCCTGACTATTATGGTATTAGCTTTATGATCAATAAATAGTAGAAGGTAAATAAAGTTTTACATATGCAGACATAAATCAGGGGCAACATGTTATTAAGTAGAAATGAATTTAATAATTGTGTTTTGAATCTAGACTAATTTGGGGAGTTCAAGCTATCATACCTTTAAATAGGGTCTCAAAACTCAAGTCACGGTTTTTATTCTAGATTTTTTACAAAATATACATAAAAGATGTTTTTGTATACAATATACTATTTGGTCATTACTAGTATTGCCATAAAATTCCTATCAATAGTATGAATTTGGCAATTTGTAAAAATGATTTGAATTTGCTCAACTATCCTATTACAAATTATAGTTATTTAGTACAGAAAAGTAAAGACACCTTTTTTTATATTTTGCTATGATTTCTTAATTATATTGATGTTATGAGAATAATTTTATTACGTATGCCACTTCAAAATGGGATCAATTTCCAAAAACAGTACAAGATTTTAAAATAACTATATAAACATATAGGAGCGATTTTTGAGTACTTTTATTTATTTGAATAAATTATTATAAGCATACTTCCTTCTATAATTATTCAATATATATATAAATTATCTTAAACAGATATATTTTTTTAAATTTTTATTCTGGGATCGTAACTCAAAATTCATGTAAATTTGATCATTATAAATTTACTTAGAACAAATTAAATGCCTTTTTAAATCCTTAACAACATATCATTTTATAACTTTCAATCAGCAAAATATTAATACATTTTTGCACATTGAAGAATCAATCTATTGTCTGTAAGAACTTGATTCACACTTAAATAACTTAAATTTTTAAAATTAAAATAGAAACACAATCACTACTTAAATTGATCACCCACAAAAAAGCATTTACATTATTGAGCATAGTCCGGACAATTCACTTCCTTTTTGCACTGGAGGCTGTCTGCTAAACTGAACTCCCTCTAAGTGAGGTTTCAACTTGTACTCAAGTTCTGGTTCCTCGCCAGGAGGAAGTGGCTCGTCATCAGCACTGACATCCTCGAACATTGGTTCTTGGTTGCTGTTGACGGAGGGCATGGTCTTTGTGATGTTGATTTTGATGCCGCCTACTGGTAACACTGTAGAGGGCGGGGCGGCGTCGAGTTGAACGTTGCCGTCGATTGAGGAGGTAACTGTAGTGTGTGTGGTTTCTATTGTGGTGGGTAAGCGTTCCTCCTCTGCTGTTATAACTGGTTCATCATCTGTAACAAATAGTGAAGATATTGAAAAATTAATTACATCATTAAATTTCTTAGAAGATAGGATCATAATACAGTGTCCTTCAGGCCGAACTTAGGTCATGGCGAAACGTCTCAACTGAGACCAGCCATCTGCTCAAGACAGGATAGTAATGCCCGAGTGTATGTGCAAGCACAGGTGCACTGGCGAAGCCTCCATAGAAGCCAAAAAGCTGGGCTTGCCCTTTCAAACTGCTCAATCAATAATATCAACTAATAAAATAACTCGTAAACTGTTTCAAACTATTTCAAATTTCCCGCGCGCTCCTCTGTTTTACACAGGTCATGACCTCGTAGCATATATGTAACGTCAACACTTGGCAGTTTGCTTTCAATTCGAAATACACTGACTCGTGTTCTCCCTGTCTCAAAGCGAACACGCAATGGACTGTCAAAATTTATGAAAGCAATGTGTTGATTTGAGCGATTCGTCTCTCTGGCACACATGGGATTTTTACCGGGCTTTCAAGAAGACGATCGCTCCCTTTGTAACCTGTGGCAAAATGTTCTATAATGAAATATAACTACGAAATGTTTATATAACAATTACTATAGAACCAAAAGCCGTGCTTTGCTCTGAAGTTGTTTCCGAGTGCGCAGGCAATACGTGTGCAAGTTCACTTTACATTTCAATGTTTATGTTTGTTTTTGTCGTGTCTGTTGAAAATTTAAGCTTTTTCAAAGTGTTTTTGTGAAAATGGAGGATAATAATGTTCCTTGTGATGAATTTAAGTGTGTTAAAGTGCTAATCGGTGAGGAAAAGGTAAAATCTTTTAACTTTGTTGAGAAAATACAAAGGTCAAGAGTGTCTTTCAGACTTTTCAACTATCGCAATTCAAAAACAGTTATTGGTACAATTAAAACGTTCACCAAGTGGACATAATCAAAACTTCCCTTAAGAAAGATGAATTTAAGTGTGTTAAAGTGCTAATCGGTGAGGAAAAGGTAAAATCTTTTAACTTTGTTGAGAAAATACAAAGGTCAAGAGTGTCTTTCAGACTTTTCAACTATCGCAATTCAAAAACAGTTATTGGTACAATTAAAACGTTCACCAAGTGGACATAATCAAAACTTCCCTTAAGAAAGAGAGACCATTTAATGTAGAATATAAATTATTTGTTTTTTTTTTTAATTTCTCACAAAGTTTGTTCGTACTTTCTTCATGTATAGTATTGTATGTAAATATCTTTTTCTTTCGCTCAAGCAAACCCAAACGGTTTTTTTCAAAGCCACCGAAGGTATGCAATTGCTGATGTCATACAATCTATCTAGCAGTAGTATGCCTTCTGTGTACTTTATTAAACACGTCCTCGAAAGCACTGAATATGAAACTGAAGAGTAGAGACAGATCAAGATTAGTGTTCTTTTACAAAACTGCTAAAAACAACAAAACCATATCTTGGGCTTGCCCTAGTTTGGAACTCCTTCACATCTGAATAGGTAGACTCTTCATTCCCTTGCTTAGCCACTAAGCAATGTCTCTTTTATATAAAATCTTACTTATGGTCGCAAATTGTTATAATAATGAAAAAACACAACACAGTTCCAGAATGATTTCTATTGAGAATAGTTCCTATTAGAGTTATACAAGCGCACTGCCGGAAGAATTATTTATAGACTATACAAAAATACTCTCACACTTACGCAGTCAAATGCTTAGGCGCTGTGTTACTGAGTCATTGTTATCAAACTAATATTAAAGTACTAGTTTGATAACTTATGTTTATAGAATAAGGGTGAAAAACGAGCACACAATCCACCTGATGGTACGTAATGTCCACAGATATCTACATCTAAGGACTAAGATGGGATATCTCGTTTCCAGTAAAAAGGAAATTTAATGGGCTGGAGTGAAGATTAAAATAAAGTTTGTTTGTGGCTTGAGAGTGAGTGAGCTTGGTCTGGTTTAAACAAAGACTATATAAACACTTGACACTGCGAATACAATGCCCCGACGCTCGAAAACTATTAGTATTTTGTCGCCTATGCATCGGCTATGGTACTATTAACCATTTTAGTGTTGTCCAAGTGTTAGTCCTGTGTGCACGCTACATTAATGCAAATTTTTATAACTTTTATGCAATTATAATTAGGGACGGGCCTAATATGGATTTCACCGAATACGAATATTCGGCCGAATGTTCGGTAAAACTTTTACCTAGGTAACCAACCAATTTATGTCGAAACTTGTTACCGTAAAGCGCGCGGGATTAGCGCCAGACCCTGCCTCTCACTCCCCTCCTGACAGTTATTGCATCATCTAGTACTGAGCAAATTGCCCATGAGCACATGCTTATGTTTTGACTATTCTTGTGATAAAAAAGTAAAAATGAGCGGCAAGAGATTTACTATTTGGACTTATTTTAGAGAAACTGACTGAATTAAAGTGAAATGTACTAATGTGATGTAATGTTTCTTTGTTTGATTCCAAAAACATTTTATCAAGTTTCTATTTGCTATAATCTGAAATTTAAATCTACAGTGTCTCAAAAACATAAATGTATAGATTTATGCATTTGAGGCACTATAGAGTAAGTAGATTTAACCCATAAAAAAAATATACTTTCAACAGTAAAAGACATCGCATTACTCAATTTGTACATTTCAATACATTGGACACTATGAAAACGAATGTTCGGTGATTTAGCCGAATATTCGGCCGAATACGAAAATTCGGTAAAGCTGCCGAATACCGAATATAAAACGAATATTCAGCCCATCTCTAATTATAATGCATCAAAATGCGCGGTGAAGTGGTGTGGGAAACATTGCAGGACAGATGTCCAAAAAGAATGGAGTAACTTTTCATTGCTAAGTAAAAAATACGAAAATTATTGTTGATTAATTCAGATTATGAGCCACCGCAAGGGACTATCTAAAACGGTGGCCGGGTAAATAACGACATGGTTGAGTCACGCGTTGATGTCTTTTGGAAAAGTCTCGTTCTATTATTAGACAATTCTAATGCTTCTATCCCTTTCTTTCTCTTTGTATGTTTATCGTAAACATTAGTACTTAAAATTAATAAAAAGATTATTCAATTCACATACTCATATAAAGAATCATCAAAAATATGATGAGTCTCAATGAGAGTGGTTCAAAAGTGCTGTTGTCTTCGAAATATAATACCAATTATTTTATGAGAACGGTTTTAAAATCTCTGATTGGGTATTATTGATTCCCGTATATTCATTTTCATCAATTTGAAATAGAATCAACAAATCATTTAATTGAATTAGCAAGATACATAATTTACAAATATGTAGACGCTTGTTTATATTTTTTACAAAGAACAATCAGGACCCTTAAACTTTAATTCGAAATAAATATAACAAATTAATTCATTTTAAAAATCAATAATAATATAATAAATAAATGTTTTCGTTGTAACTGATTGATTTTGATTAAATATTATTTCTATGATTTTAATTGAGTATTTTTCATAATAATAAAATCCATTTTATCGGTAACGACTATTTTCCTTTATTAAGAAGAGCAACCCAAAAGATAGCCATAACAACGCAACTTGACCATTTTCAGCCACGCGCTCTTCCTCGTCCCCCGGCCCGCAGTAGTGAGTCGTATGCTTAGAAGAAATCTGCCTATACACTCTCTAGTGGTTATATTCTCTATGGGTTTAAAGGATTAAACAGATGTACGGTTTGAACATCTGGAATGATTGTAAATACAAGATTGTTGGATAAAACGTATTTTCAAAAAATAAATATGAATAAAAAAGTAGAACTCAGTGAATTGTTATATAAAAAATAATTTAAAACATTATTTCTTTTGCCTAAGTGTTGCTAGATGCTTGGAAATAGCTAGTGTTATCGTTTTTCGTTAACGTTATGATTACAGCCTACCGAAGCCTACTGCTGAACACAGGCTTCCCCCAGAGATTGCCTCGTAGGGGGGGATTTTGCTATAGTTGAAACACTTGCAAGTTGAGTTTGCAACTGCAATATTCATTATTTTGTATCAGGAAGGTGGTGCTGCCCATCAGCTGTTTCAATTCCCCTCTGTCGACTCTCATCGATACGCACAGGACGATATGGGATAATGGATACTCTTACACCGCCACTACGCAGTAACCACACAATGTGGTGTACAATAAAAGTACATTTCATTTCTTTCATTCATATATTTCTTGTATTCATTCATTATAATATATGCATTTCATTCATTCATTTTGCAGTCACACACATCTGTATGGTGGAGCAGTACTGACCTGGGTCGGGAGGCTCCTGCTTGACCTTGACCAGCGCGAGCTGGTGCTGCAGATCTCGCTCACGGCGGCTGCTGACCGTCTCGTCGTCCGTGTCGTTGTCCTCCAGCACCACCTGCTCCACCGGCTCCGCTTTCAGCACCACGTCGTCCTCGTCCGACCAGCCATCCGAACCCTCCTCTATCTGTAACACCACCAAATGTTAAAATCTCGATGCCGTGGATTTTCAGGACTGGTAAAATTTTAACTAAGAATTTTATGTAAATAAATAGAAAGTTTCCACTGTATGCAGGTGTTTTTGTATTTGTTGCTGTTCTTGTACTGGACTGTATACCAGCTGTAGTCCAACTACACACAAATAAAACACAAATCCAAGACATCTACACTTAGCCTTGATTAAAAATCAAAATGCATGTAAGAATGCCACATTATTAAAGGGTCTTCAGTTCTCTACACTCACCTTACAAAACACAGCATTGAACTACTATATCTCTTCTGTACTCCATGAGAACATGCTCCTTCCCCAATTGTGCCAACCCTTTCGTGTTACAGCTATAATATAAGCTACGACATGGCTTTACGACATGTAGATGACATGTAATGAATGAACATGTATCTCATATTATTAATACAATTGCGAGATTCTCCATCTTTCACTTATCTGTCTATTTTAACACATAAATAATAAAATAAATGATGACAGGATACTACCTATTTATTTATCTAGATCTAGATATAGAACACCTTAATTAAAAGTATTACAAAGGGAAAACTGAATGTCCTATGAATTTCTCTCCTAATCAACCCAGGATTTGTGAAATAATGTGATAGATGCCCAAAAAAAAAAATGTTTCTACCTATGTCTGTTCTGTGACTCGAAAATCATCCAACCCCTTTTCATTAAATTTTTTTTTGTATGATTGAATGGGTGCTAGATAGTTTATTTTCCCATTTGGACCCGGTAGATGGCGCTGTTGTCGAGATAAAGAAATCACACGTGCGAAGCCGGGGCAACGCTAGCAATTGATAGTTGTTATCCCTTATTTCAGATTTCCTCTGTCACCTCTGACCATCTCAATGTAATAATATGAGGTAGTATATTATGTTTTTAACAAAATAAAATATTATAAATAAAAATAGAATGTTGATAACTTCACTTTCCACCACTAACTTATGAAAAAATATTATTGAGAAATAAATGTTTATTTATTTATTACTTATTTAAAATAAATTAAAAAAACCCACCTCTAAAGCTTCAACAACAGGCTCTTTGACTTCTAGCACCTCCACATCAGACTCATTGTCAGATGCTGCTCCTACTTCATCTGTATCCTTTATCTCTATGGGCTCTGATTTCTCTACTTCAGGCACATCTTCAGGTATCTCTTCTGGTTCTTCCTTAGCAAGGGATGCCTATTGGAAAAGCAAATGGGGTATGAAATAAGTCCAAATCACAAATTATAGTTTGTAATTATTTTTACAATTTTTGTATATTAAAATTTTTACATTTGGAGTGTTTGGAGTCAAACTTTAAACCCTACATACTTCAGGTTCCTGCAAAATACAAAGAGACATTCCTCACTCTTCTAGGGTAATGTCTCACCAATACAAGGATGCTCGAAAGAAGTAAGTTCCCTATGTAGTATTATGTTTATATTTACTATATATTTTAAGGTTATTGCTACTAGGCTGCACTTAAAGTATCGGGAATGGAATATTTCCACTGTTCCTATCATATTAAAATCTTTTTAATTGAAAACTCCTTGGTTTTAAAAATCGAATACCATTTATTTCTTTAAAAAAAGATTCTCGGTTACAAGGTTTTGTCAAACTTGTTTAGTCATTGAGAAAATGGAATTGACTTGAGAAAATTCAAGAGCGATGATTTATTATGACTTTCGTAGTGGTTTAACACAAAAACAGTGGGTTGACTGGATGATTTCTGCATTTGGTGATGAAGCCCCATCCAAAAGCACAATTTATCGCTGGTTTGCTGAATTTTAACGTGGACGTGTCAAGCTCAGTGATGATCCCCGTCAAAGTCGTCCATAAACTGCAGTCACCCAAGAAAACGTTGATGCTGTGCGTAAGCTGATTGAGGAAGATCGACAAGTGACATACCGCGAAATTCAGGCAACTTTAGACATTGGCATGAGTCAAATACAAATAATCTTGCATGAACAATTAGGTGTAAAAAGGTTGTTTTCCCGATGGATACCGCATTCGCTCTGTGAAGAGCAAAAAGCGGCTAGCGTTACTTGATGCGTCAGAACTCTCGAAAGATTCCACGCAGGATCCTCAAATGCTGTATACAACATCGTATCAGGTGACGAATCCTGGATATACGCGTACGGACCCGAAACAAAAAACCAGTCACGAGTTTGGGTGTACGAAAATAAGTTAAAGCCAACAAAAATGTTCGTTCACGGAATGTTTCAAAAAAAAAATGGTGGCCACGTTTGTCTCCAAAACCGGCCATGATACGACTATTCCTCTTGAGGGACAAAGAACGGTTAATGCAGAATGGTATGCTAGCATTTGTTTGCCACAGGTCGTTTCTGAACTCCGTAAAGAGAACTGCAACCGCCGCATCATCCTCTATCACGACAATGCGAGTTCTCACACCGCACACAGAACAAAAGAGTTTTTAGAGAAAGAAAACATAGAATTATTAGACCATCCGCCGTACAGCCCCGACCTAAGCCCTAATGATTTCTATACTTTCCCTAAAATAAAGAATAAATTGCGTGGACAGAGATTTTCATCACCTGAAGAAGCTGTAGACGCCTACAAAACGGCCATTTTGGAGACCCCAACTTCCGAATGGAATAGTTGCTTCAATGATTGGTTCCATCGTACGGAAAAATGTGTCAAATTTCGCGGAGAATACTTCATAAAGCAATAAATACATTTTTAAATAGTAATGTTGTTGTGTCACTTCCTTGATTCCCGAAATTTTCAGTGCTGCCCTCGTATGGGCTAATGGTCTTAAAATGCCTGAATTAAAGTTATTGTATTGTTTTATATTGTAAAATTACATGTATTATGTGCATTTTATATTATAAAACTTTTTTTTAAACATTAGATACATCTGCATAAAACTTTGAACATTTGAAATATTTTATACTTTTAGCATAGCTTATAGCAATTGCTATAGCAATACAACAGTTAAAAGAATATTACTCTATTATTACTTTGAAGTACAGATGAAAGGCTAGTTTAGCTGTCATTCTGATGGCGGTTAAATATTGAATAAAACTAAATTTACGGATTTTATCGCGTTATTTCATTACTTTTACTTATTTTTAATTCCCGACGTTTCGGGTGCTTTATAGCACCCATGGTCACGGGGGGACTGAGATGTTTGACGTCCCAATGTCATAGTTAGTCCGGCTACCTTCAGTTTTTGAATATTAATTTTTGGTCCGATTTACGCAAAACGAGCTTATAGTATCATGAAGTCTTGCAGCGGTATGCTTGGGTTTGGGTTTAATTTTGTTAATTATAGGATCCCAAGCTGGTGGCAGCACCCATCCATCTTCTCTATTGAAATTTGGATGTTTTTTAATTTCAATAGCCTCGCGTATCATCCTTGGTAGGAATCGGTGTTCTTTTGCGAGAATTTGTGGTTTATCAAATCTAATGCGGTTAAATATGTTATCTATATACTGAATGAGTAAAAACCTGTATTAATGACATGACATTATTGTTAGGTATTCTTTTATATTGAGTGTCCGGTAATGAATGAATATGTTGATGATAATTTAAAAACCCGAGACTTCAAGATAATATAAGCATGTTTTCGTAGAGTTGATTAAAGTTAAGCCTTGGTTAATTTTGACATTAGAATGTCAAACAATTTAGTTTTAACGTCGGGAATTTAAGTTCATATTAAAGATAATAAAATTAGTTTCATTTATTGTTCAGTATTTTTGTAAAGGTAAGAAACCATTATGAGGTTAATATCCATCATTTGATTTGTATGGGTCATGACTGGAAGATTATTAGATTATCATAAGCACCAACATCTATTGTTCCATATTGTTCCGTGGGCGTCGCAAGAGGACAGAGGGAAGATTAAACAGAAGGCGGATAGACGCATCTTGCTGAATACAACTGAAAATAAAAAATAAGAACTACGGTTGCCAACTTGCCTGCTAAGGGTGGCAATTAGTATGGCAATATTTTTCCTATGAAGCAATCTATGTGGGATTGTCTACACTGAACTGTAGACTTTTATCCAGCGGATACTGATGAAGAAGAGGAACCATAACAACTGAAATTTTAAAACTAACACAACCAATTACGATTTCTTTTATTTTATTGGCGGGAAAAATTGAGGTCCATATGACAGCAGAGAGTTCGATATAATTACGGCTGTTTGTGTACACTTAGACGCATTTTGTAATGCCTGAACGCAGCCTAGTCGCTTATATGCTGTAATGGATGGAATCCTTGCTATGGCGGGAGAGGATTAAAATTATAAAATTAGTTTCATTTATTGTACAGTATTTTTGTAAAGATAAAAAACCATTATGAGGTTAATATCTATCATTTGATTTGTATGGGCCAACGGAGAAGATGATTAAATGATCGTAAGAGCACCTTGTAGTCTGCGAGGCACAGCGGGTGGTAGTGGCGGTCGAGGTGCGTGACGGCGTTGCGCAGGTGCCACTCCTCGCGGTCCTCGTTGTAGAACTGCAGGAAGGGGTCGCCGCACAGCGCGCAGTGCGCGGCGGCCGGCGGCCCGGCGGCCGCGCTCGGCGCCTCGCGCCGCGCCCGCCGCCCCCTCGCCCCCACCCGCACCCCCACCCGCTACCTCCCCGCTAGCCGCGTTCGCTTCGAACCAGTTCTTCTCTGCAAGCCAACATTACAGAATAAAGTTAGTTAAGGTTACAGCCTATATACATCCCACTAATGTGCACAGGCCTCCTCACACTTCTGAGAGGGTTTTAGAGCAAGTAAGCGTCCATCGCACTCGCCACTGCGTGTTGACGGACTTTACAAGTCTTCGAATTTTTTATTTCTCTAACACGGTTTCCTTACGCTGTTTTTCTTCACTACTGAGCACATGGTAAATTAGAACTTCAAATTGCAATTAACAATTTTATCGGTTCCGATGGGTATTGAACCCGGGTCTCTAGCTTACTGTGAAATTTACAGCGAGTGTTAAGTACCTGAGCTACTCATGGCTCATATTATAGAATATCAACAAAATCATGCTGCTGTGTTTAGTGTGTGGACGATGACCAGAGACCATTTTTACTGTACACAAAGCATTCCATCGTAGTCCTCAGGAGTGACAACGCATGTTCATTTTGATTCCTAATTAAAAATAGATGTAGATTTCTTTGCACCACATCATGCACTTACCAACAAATAGACTGTGTGTTTGTTTATCAGCCTTATTCCAGTAAAGCCATCCAACTAGCTAAGTTACTGTATGGTGGGTTGTGGTATCAGTATCAACATTTGTGTATGTCGGTTGGCTAGTGTTAACTACGTAAGGATATAATTGGAGAGGGTTAGTTCGCCCGAAATGCACTTGTGTGTGCGTCACACACTTGTGCATATTTGGTTACACACAAAAACTTCTGTGTATAGTAGTAGTCATAAACAAACAGTTTCCCGTAACTGAAACACCTTTAGTCTATTGTATATGAGCGAGAAGAATAAATGTTTGTTTTGTAGTTTGTAGTGGTTGTGTACCACTTATCTCTCAAGCCTCATCATTCGTACTTTTAGAAACCGATTCAAAAGAGATAGGTGCTTTACTGACGAATCTTAAATCTGAGAGTACCGCAGGGTGGGATGACATACCAACAAGATTCTTAAAACTCGCTAAGGAACATGTAGCTCCTGTGATAGCTCATTTGGCAAATATTTGCTTTAATCAGGGCATTTTCCCAACTGCCCTAAAGCGAGCAATTATTACACCAGTATATAAGTCTGGTGACATGGAAGATACATCAAACTATAGACCTATTTCTGTTTTGCCAGTCATCTCAAAAATCCTAGAAAAACTCTTAAATAATCGGCTAATATCTTACTTGAATACATACAAGCTGCTTTCTGACCATCAATTCGGATTTAGAAAAGGGATTTCTACCGAAGATGCCGTAATAAAATTGACTTCTCTTATCGTGGACAATGTGGATAAAGGTAACAAATGCTTAACTGTATTTTTAGACTTGAAAAAAGCCTTCGATACCGTGTCGGTACCTACTTTAGTACGAAGGCTCGAAAACATAGGTATAAGAGGAATCCCTTTAAAACTCTTTGTTGATTATCTCACTGGACGTGAACAATGCGTGAAAATTGGAGCACTGTGACGTAACTTTTGGCGTTCCCCAGGGTAGCGTGCTTGGTCCAACCCTATTCTTAATATATATTAACAATCTATGTTGTATGAAAATCAGAAGTGGACAGATATTTTCTTACGCGGATGACACAGCTGTTGTCTTTACGGGGCGGACTTGGGATGATGTACGTTCAGTAACAGAGAGAGGTCTTGCCGAGATAAGCAGTTGGTTAAATAATAATCTCTTAACTCTCAATACCACCAAAACTAATTACATAACTTTCTCAAATTATAATAATTCACAACCGGAAACAAATTTTGAAATCAAAATACACACATGTTCTGAATTTTCCAACCCTGATTGTACTTGTAACAAAATATCAAAAGTAGACAAAACAAAATATTTAGGAGTAATAATTGACCAGCGTCTATCCTGGCATGCACATCTTGAACTGATGATGACTAGGATGCGGAAACTTATATGGATTTTTAAAACTCTTAGACATATAACAGATAAGACCTTACTGGGTCAAATATATGTTTCATTAGCTCAATCCATTTTGACATACTGTATCCCAGTTTGGGGTGGGGCCACTAAAATGAAGTTCTTAGAACTAGAAAGAGTACAGAGATTATTATTTAAAGTGATGCACTTTAAGCCCTACAGATTCTCTACTAAAGAGCTATACACCCTATGTGACCACCTTTCGGTCAGGAAGCTGTATATCCTTAACTCTGTATTAAGATTGCACAGGACGCTGATATATAACCCCAAAATTTGCGATAGAAGAAGAGGACATGCTGTGGCACCAGTAGTACTCATGAAAACGAAATTCGCTAGGAGGCAATTTAGAAGTCAGTCTGCTCATCTCTATAACTATACTAATAAAAAACTTAACATATATGCAACGACCAAGCATAATGTGAAAAAACAACTTACAGCGTGGTTAAAGACGATAGAGTATGAAGAAACTGAAAATTTATTGAAATAAATAGAAAAATTACACCATAGCATAAATACTTTCCACAACACACGCACGCACGCACGCACGCACCACGCACGCACGCACGCACGCGCACACACACACACACACACACACACACACACACACACACACACACACACACACACACACACACACACACACGAGAGCGCGCGCATGCGCGCGACCGCACGCACTTGGTTTAATCTTTACATATGCGCAATTTTATATGTATCTAAAATTGTTATGGAAGAGCGGGGTCCCCTAACACAGGTATTGATATACTTAAAAGGAGACCCCAGCCTAGTTAATGTATTTAAATTTAAGATACTGAATAAAGAATTTTGAATTTTGAATTTTTGAGTGGTGTCGGGCGGTACCTCGCTCGTCCAGCTCGTCCAGCTCCTCGTAGCGCAGCCAGTCGGGCAGGTCGTAGTGCCAGGGGCGCGAGTGGGCCCTCCTGGCGGAGTCCCGCTCGCGGCGGTTCTGGCGGAAGTGCCAGTCCAGGTGCTGCGAGTAGCGCACCGTGTGCTCGGGCGGGAAGCGCGCGCCGCAGCCGCTGCACTGCATGCCGCCGTACAGCCTCCGCACCAGCGCCGGCTGCTTGCTGCACACCACAATATATCATAATATTGGCCTCTAATAATCTTAATCTCACCACATATCGCTACTTGAAACTGAAGTGAACTTATTTGTTTTTATAATTTGGTACTACTTATAATTCACATTCACACCTCAGTGCAAAAATGTTTATGAAGCACCAACGCGAGCACCAATGCGTGCCGTGCGTCCGTGCAGTGTTTCCACTTTTAGATATTTTGCACTATTTTAGGGTAAATCTACTAATATAGGTGGAGCTTTAGACGTATTTTAAATTTGACAGGGTTTTGGATAAATTAGGGTAAAACCAAACTTCACGTAACCCTGGTTTTTACACCCACCCAATGTTTTTTTTAAAGATTTATCGAAGGGGTTAAGTTCAAAAGAGCTAGAAAAGTGTAGAATGAAAAAGGTTTTCATTTTGTATATCAGAATAATGGTATAATATTTTACTCAGTTACATATTCGTTATACATATGAGACTAAGTGTTATTAAATGAGAACGTCTTCTTTATCACAAAACTAAAGACTTTTAATTGCGAAACAATTTTTGACGTGACGTGAACGATTCAATTCTTGCAATAATGTTGGTCTTTAAAATATTGAAAAGTAGGTGCAATAAATAAGGCTATTTTGATTTTCTACGATAATTTAGGGAGTATTTCTACAGGTTCCAAGGTAAAACTAAAATCATAAGAGGAAACACTGGTTCCATGGTAGTTCATGAGTATTCAAGAGATGGCGTTTATTCTACGCTTAACTTAACTGTCAACAGTTTTTGTTCGCACGGCCATATCTTGTCATTTATATCAATGTTGTATAAACACTTGAACTTATTGGTTACACAAATGGTCATACTCATAGTGTGATAATTATTGAAGTTGTGATTTATATATATAGTTCTGACACAAAACAATGCCTCAGTGATGTATTTTTTAATTTTTACACATTTATTATTTTATGAATATCTGTAATTGGATGTATCCATTTGTAATCTAAATAATATAAAATATAACTGATTCTTGAGAAAGAAACATTAATCTCCACACTCATCTAATAAATTAACTTCCTGTGAAATGTATGAAATCTGTCAAATATTTCACCTCATTTTTAAGAGGCGCCGCCCAGGTGGCAAAAAGTCGTGGATGTCCTCATAGCGACTACTGTCTTTAACCACGCCTAGCACAAGCGTAAGTTAACGTGTTTATTTTTTTAATTATACGAACAGGAACAGGTCGAATAAGATCAGTATCACTGCGACCAGTAAGTTGTGATCGCTGCTATGTAAATTGTATAAATATGTAAAAGTGGTAAATAAAAAATGACGTTCGATAAGTATTATACAATAATCAATATTGAATAAAAATCATTCATTTCATTTATCTCTATAGTTCACTTCCAAGGCCTATATCTTCAATGAATTGAAGGAATTGCGTAACGGATTATTAGAAGCACTACTGGTATGTTTTTTAAACACGCGAACACACCCTTATTAATTACGTATTATAATACTTGCAATTCACGAAATCGAGCGGGCTCTACTCATGATTGAACATCTATGCACATTGGAATACTTACTCTGCGTGTCTAACGGAGTGTCGTTGCTAACCACACCCTGCTGTTGGTCTCACGCGCACTTCCACACGTATACAGTTACGTGTTTACCACAAGTAAAGCCCGCCCAACTTCGTGAATTACAACAAATAAAAGCTTACGTGCCACTAGGAAGAAAAAGAAGTCTGAAATAATATTCGATCAGGCTGTGATCATCAAGTTGTAGAGCCAATTATAATGTGAATGTGTGTGTGAATTATATGATTAGATTCAAAATTGTTATTGATAAAGAATGATTAATAAAAATAAGCACTTACATTTTCAGCGTCTCAGGTTTAAGTAGATCCACTTTATGTATAATATTTTTATCTTCTGCTTCCTTCGGCTTAGTTTCCTCAGTCTTTGTTTTCTCTTTATTCTCCTCTGGCATTTGAACAATACCAGTGGCTACTAACTTAGCAAACAAATCATTTATGTTAATATTGCCCAGAATTGGTAGGGGGTTGGCGGGTTTCTCTTCCGAGGGTGTTTCCAGACCAGGAATTTTATCGGACTTAGGGTACAGCGGTTCTGCAACGCTATACTCTGATCCTGATGCTGGAGCTATGCTGGATGGCATTAAACTCGCCAGCATGTCGAGACCTGGAATTGTATCAATAAAAATTATAAAGATTTTTGAAGTGAAAATGGAAAAAATAGTCTTATAAGAATTATCCATATTACAATGAATTTGTTTTATAAAGATTATTACCTTGGTTTTCACCAACAGGACTCGGTGATTTATCAGGTCTTGGCACCGGCTCTTCTTCAATACCAACAGGTTCTTTATCAAGTACAGGGACATTATCAACTACAGGAGCTGGTTTCACTGGAGTTTCTATTCCAATACCTTCCATATCCGCTATCTGCACTTGACCGGGCTTTATATTTCGCGGTAAAGCAGAGAAACGTATAAAATATTTCTCCTTCCCTATAAATAAAGGTCTGGGCAAATCCCCAAACTCAACCTTAAATGGTTTTTCATTGATCAAGACAGTCCTTAAGGCATCAACGAAACGCAATGTGAAGAACTGACCATTTATAAGTATTTTTTGTACTTTTGCATCCAAATACACCGGACACATCTGTGTTGCGTTAATAATAAGATTTATTTTACCGGCAACGAGGTCTGTGCGTTTTGTTTTTCCAATATCAACTTGTGGTAACGGACCTTCCAGGTGCACTAATCTAGGCTTTCCGTCGATGATCACGCCCAATGGCTGGCCGCCGAAAAAACACTCGTACCATCTTCCGTTAATATAGAGCTCTCGTGTTGGTGCACCAAATCTAATATTAAAGACCTGATCATCCATCTCTACTTGCTTATATCCTTCGTTAAAGTTAAGCATCACAGAATCCTTGTTATCAAATGTCACCCTTCTGCAACCTGGTAAAAATTTGATCTCACGAGGATCATCCCAGTCCAACATAATGACTGCCGTTTCTCCATAGAATCTGATCTCTCTGGGTACACCATCAATCTGTATGGTCTTAACAGGATCTTGATCTATGTATTCTAAAATTTGGAAATTTGTTGGTGGGATCGTGTGACCAGGAGTACCGATAGGTGGTGGCGATGCAACTCTCTCGTATGGTATAAGTGGACTTTCACCTTGGCACATACCCAATTTCGGTGCAGGTAGGGGCGGTAACGGTAACCGAACATCGAAGGGAGGTCTCGGCATTCTGTTGTCGAATTTACCTCTAAAAAATGGCGGCATTGGCCCTCTAAACCTTCGAGGCCCAAAGTCTTCCATCCTTGGTCCTCTCCACATTGGGTATGGACCCATAAACATGGGCATCATTGGAGGGAGAGGTAGCAAGCCTTTCGGTCTCCCACCATCCACGCCGTCGATTGGTGGTCCGGTGTTCATTCTCATATCGGAATCTTGCATAAAGTTTTGACTGTCTGATGGAGTATCAACGAACACAGCGGGAGTAATTCTTTCATCTATATCGCCAAAGTTATTTCTTTCAGATGGAGACATTTTAGGACTAGCAACCTTATGGTTTTCCTCGTCTATGTGAGCCTTCAACTTCCGCTTAGATAACTCGAGCGACTCTCTCTGCTTTGCTTCTTTCAATTTTAGCTTCTCATTTAATTGCAGAACCTGATACATAAGAGTGTTGTACTGGTTCTTATCAAGTTTGCCATCGCTAAACTGTTCTTTCGCTTGAGACATAATAATGGATATAGTTTTCTTGTGGTCCTCGGCCGTGACGTCGTCGCTGTCCGATCGCGGATCTGCATCGTCTGAACTCATTGTGCGCCGTCTCTCTCTTTCAATGCCTGTGTGTGAATAAATATACTTTTGATAGAAACAGGCGTGACTTTGCGGAAATCCATTATAATAAAAAAAATTAAATTACTTCGCACCCTTCCGCTAGCTAAATACAATGATGTGTCTTAGCGGTCAGCCGACATAGAGTCTACATCACCTGAGGATGCCTCGTGTAGAGGCGAAACACGTGTCGTATTATCGTCGATGGTGTGTCTTAGCTGGAATAGTGCTGTTGGAAGTAGTGGTGCCGGGAGTAGTGGTACTGGGACTAGTGGTGACGGAGTTAGTGCATGTAATTGAGGGAGGGCGGGAGGTGCTCTTCAATCCAGGTAAGACACATCATTGTATTTAGCTAGCGGAAGGTTGCGAAGTAATTTAATTTTTTTTTATTAAATATACTTTGTAAACTTTTATACATGTAATTAATTCTACTATGTGTAAAAAATAATAAATATGTATTTTACTAGCTTCATAAAACGCTAAATATTTTTATTGATATTTGTTTTAAAGTTTATCGCAAAGTATTCTAACGTAAACTAAAAAATACGCACTTGGTGATTTGCTGAATAAAAGTGGACGCCCTAGTCGATCTTTTCCCTTAGTAGCTTCAGCCAACTTCGCCCTTACTAAATCTAACTTTGATGGAGTTTTCTTCGTATCATCTTTTTTCTCCTTGACTTCGTTCCAGTCTTTTTGCTTAGGTGAAAATTTAGGCGATGGCACGCGCTCTTGATCATCAAGCGAGACGTCAGCTTTCGGGCTTTCGGTTATAACTGGTGGTGGTGGAGGAATTACTTCTTCTACTTGTGGTAACTGTCGAAGATCTACATCTTCATTGCCAAATAAGCTGCAAATAATATTTTTTTATAGAATTAAAACGTAAATTATACCGGGCATCAGTCAATTTTTTAGTTAAAAATAAAATTTAACTGCGATGCAATTCCCTCCGAAATGTTTAATGCCTATTTATACATTTCTTTAACTGTATATAGGTCACATCCTATATACACGGTTAGCGAAAAGTAAGACCCAGAATTTTTTAAATAAACATTTTTGAACATTGACGTTATTTAATTTCATATAAACAAAACATTATCGTATGTTACTGCAATTTTCATTTACAACATCTTTAAATAATTTGAATAATTTAGTTTTACGAAGCGAAGATTATCACCATTAACAATGTTTTTGTACAACAAGTAAACAAGTACAAGAAAATATGCAGACCTTATCCATCAAAAGGTTAAAATTTTTATTAAGCAAAAATTGTTTAGTAAGGGTTATACTCGTAATACTACTAAGTAGTACATGCTTGATAATAACCCCTGAGAATGAGCATGCTGTTTCTAAATGTTTTCATTGCAATTGTATAGCTTTAAAAAAAGTCCCGCTGGATTTCTTGCTGATTTTTCCCAGGACAGAGGATTTTTCATAAACAAGTGGTAAAAAAATGACTTTCAATACGAATTAAATGTAATCAATATTGAATAAAAATTATTCTAGTCTATTCTACGTGGATGCTGTGGTCCATGGACACATATCTATTTTCTAAGGATCAAAAAGCAGGTGCGTTTTTACTCCTAGTGACTTAGATATACTAATGCCTTTTTATCAGTAAAAAGCATCTCCGATTATAATCCTGATGGTCCTATGGTGACGATACTTATTGTTACTCACCATAGGTAACCCACAATTTACGCTTATATTTTATATGTCTGATCTTTTCCCGCTGAAATCGATTAATTCGTGCTCCAGTAATACCGATGCAGTGTGGTACTACCAAATAAATAATTGCGTTTAGTTACTTATATTTTACGGTCCTAGGAAACTACAAACGCTTTTACCACTTTTTCCAAGGCCTTACAGCACCTAACATTAATGATAGCCTAACATTCGTTATAATGTATATTTTCGGTATCTTAACTTTCAAAAAGTTATCCAGTTCAAAATTGAATATTGGTGTTTCACAAGGGTCGATACTTGGTTCTATTTTATTTTTAGTGAGTTAAAGTGTCTATACGGCTCACAGCTGGACACAGGTCTCCCTATTATTTCTGAGAGAGTTTTAGAGTAAGGGTATGTCTGTCGCGCTACCTTAATATGCTTATTGGAGGTCTTAGAAATAGTTGATATGTTTTACTACCCTCATTATCTTTTGCTTCACAGCCAAGTATAGTAAATCAGCATTCAAATTGCAACTAAAAAATCCATTAGTATGCATTATATCGTAGCGGGGATCGAATTAGAGCTGCTCGCGTGCTGTAAAATTTACGGCTAGCGTTGTGTTTCGCTGAGCTACCACGGTTCTTATCTTATCTTTGGTTTATATAAATCATCTGGCCCATGTAGTGTAAGTGGCAGACAGTTATTTTCGCAAAAGACACATTACACTTAATTAAAGTCACGAAGCGATTTTTGAAAAGGTTTTTAACTGCAATTTGAAGCCCATATTAAGGTTGGTAGCACGAATGGGGTAGGACCACGCTCTCACAGAATACCAACGTAAATATCAACTTAATGCTGCTGTGTTTCGTATGATGAGTGTAGAGAACCGAATACCCTTTTTACTGAAACCAAGCATTCCATCTTAGTCCTCAGGGGTGACAACATATCTGCATTTTTTATTGAATAAGGGTGACAAACGAGCACAATGCCCACTTGATGGTAAGTGAATGTTGTCGTCCACCATCTACATTTAACCTCGATTAAGAATCAAAATGCAGATGCATTGTCATCTCTGAGGAATAAGATGGAATGGCTCGATTCCAGCGAAACGGCTCTCCGGTTCTCTACACTCAGTATACAAAACAGCAGCTTTAAGCTACTATTTTAAGCTGGTATTCTGTGAGAGCGTGGTCCTTTTTCCGGTTTAGCCGACCCATACGGGCTACAGCCATAATATAGCTGCAGCGTCGCTCTACCACGTATAACTCTTCTCTATCTGCATTTTGATTCTTAACCTAGGATAGGTGTGGATGTCTATGGACCACAGAAACCACTTACCACTATCAGGTAGACTGTGTCCGTTTGTTACAATTATTCTATAAAAAATATATCAAAAAATGCGTTAAATTTACGGTCACTAATACACCTCAGAAAACGCTCTTACGTCTTGAGAGAGAAGTAATGAATATTTTGAGTTCAATTATGTTTCTTGGAAGCGAGATTAACTAAGGGTTGTTTAAAATCACATCATTCTGTAGTATTATATGAATTTTAGAATTTATGCTCTTTTTTAATATCATGACCCGCACAAATTAACTTAGATATCCTTAAGTTTAGGAAATATAAAGAATTGTTTCATGATCTGATGTATCTACAAATCTATAAAAATAAAATTGAAGTGTCTTGTTTGTAATGTCAAAATGACAGCTTTTTACCAAATGCATAAAGTATATACGGTACTTACAACAACAAAAAAAATTTTTTTGTCTCTCTGTTTGTTTGTTGCGGCTAATCTCTGAATCGGCTGGACCGATATTGACGGCACTTTGACTTGCAGATAGCTGATGTTATAAGAAGTAACTTAGGATATTTTAATTTTAGAAAAAAGAATGAGGGGCGAAGTAGTGGGGAACAGTTAGTGTACAACAAAATTCCATAGAAAACCAAGCTAAGCTTACTGAAAGTAAACAACAAACCTGTTAAGCACTCTAGAAAAGTAAACTACAGGCCTATCCATTGTGATACTGAACAATAGTTGAACGACAATGACTTTTGGAAATAAGTTTTAACTGTAAAATCAACTGGCCTATTGAAAATTATCAATGTTTGTTTATTGTATTATATTAAAATAAAATGTAATATTAACTTCATTTTAAAAAGGAAAAAAAATGTTCTGTCCCAAAGTCGTATCGGTCCGGAAAAATCGCCGGTGGTAAACTATTCCACAGGTCAGGTACAGGTAGGTCATACGCGGAAGAAAACTCCTAGTGAAACGTACAGTGGCGGACCGCCAAGCATCCAGATGGTGTGGATGGTATCGGAACTTTTGCCGCGTAGTGCGTTCATGATAAAATTTGGCGGTTGGGATTAATCCGAACAATTGCTCAGAGCACTTCCACACTCTAGATGCGAAAGAAAATGCAAAGAGATGCAACAACACCTGTCAATCGAGCCGATCGGAAAGTACTCGGTCGTCGACGATTCGGGTCGCTCTGCGCTGGATGCGGTCCAGTGGAAGGAGCTGGCACTGGGAAGCCCCAGCCCAGAGATGGGAACAGTATTCCATGTGAGGACGAACCTGCGCCTTGTAAAGTTGCAGGCGGGTGTCGGCATGAAATACTGTCCCGCTCTGCTGAGCACGCCAAGGTTTTTAGAGGCGTATTTGATATGTTTCTGTTCTGTTCTGTTTCTGCAACAGAGGGAGTGCCTTGAAACTAAGGAGATACGACAAAGGCGTCCTTTTTAGCGGTAAACGCGCAAACTTGTGTCTTCTGATGGTTAAACTTGACTAGATTTAGTCGCCCACAATCCGAGACTTTGTTAAGCAAAAACTCGACTTCAGACACAAGTTTATCCCGGTACTAGGAGACGTTTTCCTGAGAAATATTGGCACGGCCGGTGTACAGAGCATCACCAATGCTGTCATCCGCATAGGAATGAATGTTACTGGTTTGCAACATATTAATTTGCAGAAGAATCAGCGTTGGTGATAGCACGCAGCCTTGTGGAACGCCAGCATTAATAGACTTGTAATCGAATCTGCAAGGAAGCTGGTGATTCAATTTCACAATTTCCCGGGAAGCCCATAGGAAGGGAGCTTCGAAAGAAGCGCTTTGCGCCAAACCCGATTGAAGGCCTTCACAATGTCCAAGCTAACGGCCAATGCCTCCCCCTCATGGACTCTACTGCCTCCGCAAGTCGATGAGTCAGGTAGACCAGAAGAATACCAGCTGATCGACTCCGACGAAAACCGTATTGGCGGTCACTAATCAGCTGATGATCATCAAGGTACCGCAGGAGCTGGCAGTTAATAATGGATTCCATTATTTTGGAGAACAAGCCAACGCCTAGGTAGGAAGAGTACCGAAAAAGACCGCGTTAGAACTGGTGCCAACTCTGGAGACCACGTTCTCAACACAATTGGGGGGATTCCGTCAGGCCCACTCGACTTGTGGATGTCCAGGGAGAGGAGTGCTTTGCGAACCGAGCGCTGTGTGAGCCGCACACCGGCGGGATGGTCGACGATGTGCGTCCCCCGTCATCGAGTCGAGTTGGACGCAAAAAAAGAGCCTAACAGATCGGCTTTCTCATTTGTGGCATGGGCCAGTGCGTCATCCTACCCGTGCAGAGATGGAAGAGATGGCTGACAGAAATTCGTTGGACAGCCTTGGCGAGAGACCAGAATGCACGGGTTCCAGAAGGAAGGCGAACTAGTTTCTCGCTAATTCTGCCTATGTGCTCTGATTTTGTGTGTGAATATAGTAGTTTTAGGTTACAGCGACTTTAACATACTCTAACACTGATGTTATCCATGATGCGCTATTTTAGCAAACGTATCAGCGAAAATATTTTTTTTAAAGGATAGGGTGACAAACGAGCACACAGTGCACCTGATGGTAAGTGGTTGCTGCAGCCCGTAGACATCTACATCTATCCTCAATTACAAATCAAAATGCAGATGTGTTGTCACCCGTGAGGACTAAGATGGAATGCCTCGTTTCCAGTAAAAAGGGTCTCCGGTTCTCTACACTCGCCATACGAAATACAGGCATTATATAATAATTTAATTTTAAAATACTAATATTTTACGCTAGTATTCCGTGAGAGCGTGGTCCTTCCCCGGTCGAGCCGACCCATTCGTGCTACAACTATATTTACTAATATAACTGCAGCATGGCTCTACCACGTATAAACGGCCGAGTAACATAGCAGTCAGGAAACTTGCTTACTATTGGATTTTAGCTCAAAGCAATGTTAATATGGTACAACCTAATCAGAGGCGGAATAAATGTCCTAGGCTAGCACCTCATGGGCGCCCCCTGGTGGCCATGAATAATAAATTATGTATAATTTATAATATCAGCTATTTTAAACTTGCAAAATAATTTTGATATGTATACTTTTAACATGATGATCAAGTCATATTTGAGTCATCGGCGGCTGAGTTGCAAATGATGGTTACATTAATGAACTGGGTATTAAAAGAAAGGGGAATGAAAGTGAACGCAAGTAAGACGAAAGTGATGGTTTTTGAAAGCAAAACGGTATGTGAAATAAGAATAGAAGGAGAGTTGATTGAGCAAGTGGATGAGTTTGTGTATTTGGGATGTGTATATAGGAGGGATGGTAGATATGATAAGGATATAGAACGACGAGTAAATGCAGGGAACAGAGTGAATGGGGCACTATACTCTATTATGAAGAATCAGAATGTGTCAAAAAAGGCACGTATGGTAATTCATAATGCTGTGTTAGTCCCTACTTTAATGTATGGTAGTGAAAGCTGGGTGTGGCAGAAGATGCACGAAAGTAAAATAAATGCTGTAGAAATGCGGTCTTTAAGGAGTATGCTGGGGTTGAATCTGAATGACAGGGTGGGAAATTGCGTGATAAGAGATAAATGTGGTATGCAAGATGATGTTGTGACCAGGATTAAGAAAGGAATGCTTCGGTGGTTTGGTCATGTAGAAATAATGAATGAGGAAAGAGTGACAAAGCAAATTTATACGGCAGATGTGAATGGCAGAGTCGGGAAGGGACGCCCTAGAAAAGTTTATCGACCAAATTGGCGATATTTTGAAAATGGGCCACGTTAGAAGTACCCTTAACCGACGAGCATGTATGCGTAGATATATGTATGTAAAGGAGGCGAAAGAGGTATGTCGGGATCGTGCCAAATGGAAGTCCGTAGTCTCTGCCTACCCCTCTGGGTGACAGGCGTGAGTGTTTATGTTTTTAACAGGTGGGCGTGAATGAAAACTGTAATGAGAGAGTGAGGGTGATGAAGGGGTAATCAAGTAGACAACTTTTTATTCCTTTAAATATTTCCGAGCGCCCCTTTTAGCGCCCTTTCTGTGCGCTCCGACGCACGTGCCTAGTTTTCCCGATGGATAATCCATCACTGAACCTTATTAATTCTTTTTAAACCTATATTCAAATAGTGTCAAAAGCTTCCTTCAATCTTAGCAGCATATTTCTTTCTTTTTATTAGCGTTTTTCAATTCCCTGCTAATTATAGAAATTTAAACCTTTGCCTAGACCCACCATGGTTGACAGTCCGAGTTGACGACCTTTTTTTATAGGTAGGTGATAAACAAGGACAATCCAACAGTAGGTTAATGGATTTTGTGGCCCATAAACACCTACATCGATCCTCAATCACCCCTCAAAATACCTGATATTGATATCTTTAGACTGGCGTAGTTCCCCATCAACAATCAGTAAGGATTTAGATTCGATATTTCTGAATAGATATAATCATTTGTCAAAAGATCGTTAGTTAACAAAGTGTACTGCGGGTATTTAGATGAGCATTTGGAGAAGAAATTGATGCATCTTACACGTCAAAGGCTTGCTTGTATGGCAGCAATTACGTTAGTATTTATCTTCTTTAAATAAATAGGAGATAAATACTTAACTAACTTATATTTCTTTTGTAGAGGTGACCATTCATAGCTGTATCGATGGGATAGGTGGAGCCGTAGTCAAGTTTTTAACGAATTCCATATTTATGGAACAAAATTACTTACATACACATTATATGTCGGTATATTGCCAAAACTAAATTACAAAATCTGTGATCGATAGAGCTATTGATACATTTTATTGACACTGCATAAATTCTGGAGTAGCTTCAAAGTGAAACCCCAACTTCAAAGTGTTACCCCCAACCTAGGATTTTCTCCTGTATCGTGAAGGCAGTTCGCAAACATAAATTGCAAAAGGACAGACAATAACAATTACTTTTAGACCATACAAATACCAGTTTCGTAAGGGATTCGAACTCAGGGCCGCAGCTCAAGTTAAGCCACTGCGCCACGGAACCGTCAGCTCATCGAGCCCCTTACCAAAAAGTTTGGCGAGTCAGCTAGTAATAATAGTAATAAGTAATATAGATGTAAGATAAAAATTGTCTAAAAAATTGAGAGTCCCGCTGGGTTTTTACTGCTTTTTCCCAGGACAGCTTTTTTCACAATTACTGATAGTATCATAAGTGACATATTTCCGAGAACAGAGGAAATTTTGAACAACAGACAATGAAAAGTGGTATTCTATAAGAAATAAATTATCTATAAATATAAAAAATAATTGCACTGTACGTTAATCTCGCAAAACCTCGAAAATGGTTCAACCGATGTTGATTAAATTTTTAAGTGTTTGAGTGGACCCCTTGATGGTTTAAATTTACAATTGGACCCCGTAGATGGCATTATTGTCGACATCCAGAAATCACCCATGAGCTAGTATAAAATAAACCTTAATATTTTTGTAACTTATCTTCCCTTTTCACAAGGAAAAGAATTTTGTCGGCCATACAAAAACAAAAATGAATTATAATACTTACATATCAAACTTATCAAGTTTATTCTTCTTGACTTTTCCTTCAAGAGTCTCCGTGGAAGACCTTTTCTGTGCCACTGGCGCCGGCGTAACATCAGTGATAACAGGATGCAACACTCTGAGATCTATGTCCTTGTTTTCCACTACAACGTCGAGCACATCTGAAAAATTTACTCAATTTTTATGCAATCTAATGTCTAGTTAGAATTTGCCTTAAGCACTTCACTGAACAGGAACCATCTTCCCATGTCACCGTCTCTCGTGTCCATCCACTCTTATTTTTTTTAATTTATATGTTGCACTCTTATATTAACTTTTAGTTTTTAGATTCTTAAGGCTCATTTTGTGTATTGAAATTACAGAAATGATATGTTACGATAGATAGTAATGTTTTTACATGACTAATCTGCTCGTTTTTTGACTTTACTTGTTCAGCTAGGTACACCAACAGTTAAATAACGAAAATAATGGCGTGAGATAGTCAGCGTGGGAGGAAAAGACGTTGGGTGGGTCTTAGTGCGAAATTGACTCGTTGCTTGGGATAGCAACGGTCTAAATGGTCACTGTGAAAGTGAAAAATAGTGTCACTGATGATGAGAAGAGTAGCTGTATCAGAAGAGCGTTATACAAGGCGATGTGAGAGGGCCACTACGAAGTGAAGGGAAAATTTGAGAAGTCAATGTGCCAGAGAGTATGTATAAGATATGTGTAAGAGAAGTTGCTGCGCAAGTGTGAATTGTGTTCTCTTCGTATTGCAAGATCATTGGTTTAAGATCTTGACGGTGTTTTGCCAAACAGGAAAAAAAGATCTGTGAACATTTATTAGATAAAAGTATTGCTTGTCTTCCGTAATGCTTTTCCTATTTCTTTCACAATGACATAGATCAATTATACAAAGTAATTAGTAAGACATTTTTTAAAGATGTCACCTTTCGATGGTGGGTGTCTAATGTACCCCAAGAATACTCGTACATGGAATCAACTTCCAACAAAGTATACTTAGGATATACAGAATAAAATGTCATTGAGTAAGCTCAACATGTCCTTTAAACCGGTACACAATAATGTAGACTGCTGCTTGTAGCCAAAGATAATAAGAGGGCGGCACTTAGCCAGACGAATCTCAAAGCAAAAAGCCGCCTTACCACTTAGGCAGGTATTCACAAACAATTGCAAGTTTATACTGAAACTTTAATGTGTCAAAATGTGTGTAGCATAGTACGACCAAATTCAAATTTTGACACTGTAGATTTAGGTTTAAACTCTGCATACCGGCCTAGTATTCAGTAGTGTGGACTAGCACAACTTTAGGCCGATATCGACTACGGCGCTTACTTTTATTTCGCCTAGGACGTCCTTTTCCGACTCTTCCATTCACTTCTGGAACATAAATTTGCTTTGTCACTCTTTCCTCATTCATTCTTTCTACATGACCAAACCACTGAAGCATTCCTTTCTTAATCCTGGTTATAGCATCATCTTGTAAACCACACTCTTCTTTTATCACACAATTTCCCACTTTGTCACTCAGATTCAGCCCTAACATGCTCCTTAGCGACCGCATTTCTACTGCATTTACTCCCGTGCTTCTTCTGCCACACCCAACTTTCACTACCATATGCTAAAGTAGACACCAACACAGCATTGTAAATTGCCATGCGTGCCTCTTTTGACACATTCTGACTTCACAATAGAGTATAGAGCCCCATTTACTCTATTTCCTGCGTTCACTCGTCAATCAACATCCTTATCACATCTCCCATCCCTGCTGACTACACAACCCAAATATACAAATTCATCTACTTGCTCGACCAACTCCCTTTCTATTCATATTCCACATATCGTTTTACTTTCTTCTCTTTCAAAAACCATAACTTTAGTCTTATTTGCGTTCACTTTTATAATTCCAAATACTGTCGGAAATTACTGATAATAATGATTTATTTCAACCAACATGGAAGGATTAATAACTGCGGAGGCTCAGAAGCAGTGTCAGAAACACAGACACAATCATTGTATAGACTTGAAAACCAACAATTGGGCACTGAGCACTGATACAGAATTTAGCGTAATAACGTCATAGTTTTTATATTTCACATAATAGACATATACATTTTTTTTAAATTTTACATACTAATATTCTAATTTACCTTAAAATAGCATATCAAACAAGTTTGAAGACACTATTAAAAGTAGTAAAAGTAAAAAAAAGTTATCCATCAATGATTGGTATCGACTACCCAATTTGTGTATTCTCACAATTTTCGTTTCGGCTAGTATTCGAAGCTTTTATGCCCAGCGACACAGATACTCATCACTAGGCCATACGTATTTGCTATATGATGCATGCGAGAAATGGTCGGTATAGAGAAAAACTCGAATGTGTCAAAAGTTCGTCTTTCCCCTAATCTAGTACATTGTTTCTTTTGTCACGTTATTGCAAGAAGATATTCAAATTCTTGACTATTATCCTTCTTAGTGATAAGTTACAATGTGGTTTTGTATGGTAAAGCACATTAGGTTAGTGAAAATCGTGGCGAATTGAGTTCGTGGGGAGTGGAGGTCGTGGGGAGTGGAGGTCGTGGGGAGTGGAGGTCGTGGGGAGTGGAGGTCGTGGGGAGTGGAGGTCGTGGGGAGTGGAGGTCGTGGGGAGTGGAGGTCGTGGGGAGTGGAGGTCGTGGGGAGTGGATGTCGTGGGGAGTGGAGATCGTGGGGAGTGGAGGTCGTGGGGAGTGGAGGTCTGGGGAGTGATGGGGAGTGGAGGTCGCGGCGAGTGAAGGTCGTGGCGAGTGAAGGTCGTGGCGATTTAGAATTGTCGAGTGGAGTGGAGGTCGTAGCAATTGAGGTCGTGGCAAGTGGTGGTCGTGGCGAGCGTGCGGGGTAGTCGTGGCGAGTGATGGTCGTGGCGAGTGGTGGTGTGGCGAGGTGGTCGTGGCGAGTGGTGGTCGTGGCGAGTGATGGTCGTGGCGAGTGTGGTCGTGGCGAGTAGTGCGTGGCGAGTGGTTGTCGTGGCGAGTGGTGGTTGTGGCGAGTGGTGGTCGTGGCGAGTGAAGCGTTGTATCGTACAACGATCGGTACAAAGAGAGAAGGGTATTTGCAATAGAATTGCGCAGTTACGCAGTGACTCAGCCTGCGAAAGTAGCTACATAGGTTTTTAAGAGAATTGAAATATTGTGTGGTTCATAAATGTTTATCAGTAACATGAAGACCTATATAATGTCGAACAATTATCCTATAAGGTAAAAAAAGGAAAAGCTATAGCATAGTACCAGTTAAATTGTTAGTTACAAAGGGCAAGTTTGCTACTTTTATATAATTGTAAGATTGCTTTTTGATTTTGTTGTCATTACAAGTAAAAATTGAAAATATATATATTGTCACATTTGATGTTATAAAAACAACTTACAAATTAAACAAGTTCGTCTTCTTAAATTTATATTTAATGTTATAAAATTTTCTTACTTAAGAATTTTATAATGCTGTGCAGCTTGAGTATGTACCCAGAGGGATCATAACTTATTTATAAAATATTTATGTTTAATGTTATGTAATTTCCTAACTTAGAACCTGGGTTCAGGGATGATACCAACTTAGATAAAGTTGAAACGTAAAACTTTATCTAAATACAAAATTTAACCCAAATTGTTAGAGCGGTTTGCGAGAAACCAATCACATATATTTTATAGTAGCTTAAAATTTAGGATATAAATTATAAATATAGTATGCGGCTAAAGTACCCAGAGTGGGACCTTAACTTGTACATACAGTGTAATGTTCATTAACCCTGATATTAGGTGATTCTAGTATTGGCGCTTTATTTTAAGATTTTTTAGAAATTATTTACCAGAAGAACATTAAATCAATAAAAACATCTAACCTTAATGCCGAACTTATTTTAAAATAAACTTAGCATTTTTGACGAAAGGAGCATTGATTAGTTAAAAGAAAGTACCTTGACATTCGATGGGTTTTTATAAATATTATATCTAGACTATCAACATTTTGTATTAACGAGTTCACAGAATTGTATTAATGAGAAATGGAAGTGGCAAATAGGATATTGAAATGTGTGCGCAGCTAACACATCTTCAAACGAAAAACAGCCCATATACATGTTAGAATATCTAGTATGTTAGCACAAAATGCAAACACGATGTTTTCTAGTATACTGTCATGTAGAAAATGCGTTTGATACTTTAAACATATTTTAAGTAACATCCTCATTGGTAGAAATCTTGCACACTGTTGATTGTTTAGTCCTTGTGACTATACACACAATACTAGTTTCTTTTCTGCAAACTGAAGACTGTCGTCCCATTGGTTGATGTCTACTTGAAACTTAAATTGTTTTTCCATCTTCTTTAAATTCATTTCTGTTTTATTATGCTTCAAATCTAATATACGGAGATAACGGATGTCCAGTAGGAAGATAGTTAACAGAACTATAATATACCATTTTTATTAACACTTGTCACAAGATCTAATTCAAGAAAGTAATTTATTGTAGGGTTGTAAGTTTTCAAAAACTTTCAGTTTCTTAAACGACTTTTTCGTATCAGCAATGAACTTTCTGTGCTGTGCTTTAATTTGGCAACTGTTAATTATGTTTCCCATTAATTAGTTATGAATTGAAAAAAGTTTCAATGCAAAATGGGAGATTATGTTTTTTTAAATAATTGTGTAAGAAAAACTAACACATACTTATTCGACATTATTAAAATTGCTGATAAATGACCTTTCCATTTTTATGTTTTACCTATATAAACTAATATTATGGATTATATTATAAAACTTAAATGAATTGTTAGTAATTTTAAAAATTATTCTATATTATAATATTACCGGACCTGACAAGTCTTCTTACCAGAGGGGTAATCCAATAGTTTTGCACACTTTCACATTGTTTGAAGATTTAAAAATAATCTATGGCCTGCTTCTTCAATATCGCATTGAATTTTGTATTAAAGCTCATTCTATTTATATTGTTAATTAATCAAAAGATTTCATTAAGAAAAAATATTTCTCTCGGTTATTGTGCACTGTTTGCGTTAAGATTATTTGTTTAAATCACTTATTTTTTATATAAAATTGTTCATCTCAAAAAAATATCGCGTTTCGAAATGATGTTTTCAAATATTTGATCAAAAAAACTTACGAATAAAGGGTTTGTATGAAGCCATTGCAAAATATGTTAATATGAATAACTCCAACAATTCAAAAACTTTTTATTTTTCACACATGTGTTAAACTTTTTTCAGCTTACAACCTAATATCACAGTTTGACTAGCTTCAGTTTAAAACTACCCTCGAATTCTGTTAACAAAGACTGATATCTTACTTGATGGTTCACTACTGGGCTTCAACACTTCTTTTTTCTCTTCTGGAACCCGCTCAGGACTTTCAGACTTCTCTTTATTCCGACGCATATAGCGATCCTTGTTGAAGTTCTTCAGTTCCTTGAAAGTAACAACCTCAGGCTCCTCGGATGGTTTCTCTTCTACCTCAATCTTTTCTTTACCTTTCTTTTTCGACTCTTTCGTCTTCTGTCGCTTTTCAGGTGACGAGCTACTAGAATTACTGTCCTTACTGGAGTTCTGATCTTTCTTTTTCCTTCGTTCTTTGGGGTTCTCCTTTCTCCTTTTAGTCGGAGCAGGAACATCCTCATCTTTATTTTCCTCTTTATTTATCTTAGGTATCGGTGGGAGCTTGTTTATTTTCTTAGGGTCTGGTATTTGAAGGCGGTCTATATAGTTATCGACGGCACTCCGTTCGCTTTCAGCTTTATCCTTGGCTTCTCTTTCCACGCGTAAATCTTCGCGTCTCTTATCGGCTTTCTCTTCGTCAGATTTCTTGGACCGTCTTTCTCTAGGGCGGTCAGAGAGCCTCGGGTCTCGACGGCGCGGGTCTTTAATGGCGGTTTCTGGTCTGACATCGATCGTGATAACGTTTTTGCGTTTTATGACGCGTTCTAACGGTTTGATGTCGAAGACATTGGGTGCAATGGGTGGGCCGTTGGGCACAGGGTGCACGGAGTGGGCGGGGTGAGGCACGTGGCCCACGTGTGGGACGTGGTTAGGTGGCGTGGGCTGAGGCTGAGGTGGAGGCCGGCGCGCAAGTCTCGGATCACGCCGGGCTGTCACAAGGGGGCCGCTCACCGGCGCTATGCGTCCACCGGGCGGTTTGTTCACCGGCTGAAAACATACATGTTCCAATGTTTTTATATAATTACAACGCAGTTATTACTGGTGCATATCAAAATTGATTTAAAATACGCCAAGAAAGAATTAATATGTTTCTGCACAATTTATAGTATTTTGTAGCTCACAATTTTCACGAGCGCCGGCGGTAAGTTTGTAACATGGTAGTAGGTAACATATACAATATTAAAGTTGTAGCACGAATGGGTTGGCTCGACCGAGGAAGGGCCTCGCCTCACAGAATACCAACGGAAAATAGCAGCTAAATGCTGCTGTGCCACCATCAGGTGGACTGCGTGCTTGTTTGTCACACCTTTATTCTATTTAAAAAAAAAACTGGAAATTGCAGTAATAATTTATAAAAAAATGTACATATACAAATAGAGTAAATGAGAAATATTTCTGCCTACAAACTGTTAACAGTTAGGCAGACTATGTACTGAAATATATTGTACGATTTTTCATTTAAGAATTAAATAAATGATAATAATAATAAACACACATCATCATCATCATTACAGCCCTTCACAGATCCTCTGCTTAACGTAGGCCTCCCTCAAGGAATGCCAAAAAACACAATAAATACACATTACCATCTTAATATACTTTTTGTACAATTAAAGTATTTTATTGAATGCATTTTTCACATTGCCAACCGGCTTACGTGGCAAACCTCCCCCATATGAAGCAATTTAGGGGGGAGGCCTATGTTCAGCAGTAGACTTTAATATGCTGTAACGGTTATAGCTGAGTCCTGAGCTGTAAAAGCCGCATAGTCTAACAAGCACCAACATCATCGAAACCATATACAGATATGGTTGCCTGCATTTTTCAAGTGCGCCAGCCGTAAGTACAATTATATAGAAGTTCATATTATCATATCAAGCGTTAATGTTAATGTCCTCCCGGCCAATTTTAACTATGGTAAAAATTTTATTAGAAGCTAACTGAGAAGCATTTACTCGTCCTAACCCTTGTAAGATTGCATGTAGTGATCCATAATACTTGTAACATAAAACATTTGTATGTTGTTAGGATGTTCCAAATGGGATCCTCCTCACTAAAAGATAACGTTTAGATTAATATGCACTATGCAGTGACAGTGGCTTAGATTCGTTTGTCATTTTGCTTTATATTAATTGAAGATGTAAGTGGATGAAGGTGATAACTCGCATTCTACTAATTTTGAGGAAATCAAGATTGAAGTTTCACTTTTGTTTTTTGAGATAAGTTGTTAGGAAATTGGTTTTTGATTTAAACTATAATGCAAAGTTGGGTAAAGAAACTTAAAAAATTAGGGTACGTGAGTAATTAAACACTTTTAATACTTTATGGTATATTATTTCGGAAAAAACTGAACGTAACTCTTTCTTTCACTAACATTTTTAAAAAATCTTGGCATTTTAGCTATTTCAAGTTAGGTGTTAAGTAACATTATGTACTTAAAGTATTACAAAAAGGTAAACATTATTTAAATATTCCTTAAAACATTATTAATATAAACGTAAGATAATAAAACAGAGATAACTCTCGACAATAAAATAAAACGGATCAAAATAATACTATTTTTCAATTAAAATCGACTCATAGAAGTACCGATATTCCGGTTTTACGTACTTAAGTTGGTCTCAAAGATTTTCTTTTTTTCCACTGATACGGTACCATATTTTCCGTTCGTACGCGGAATCTCCACAGAATTGCGCAACTGTGATCTTTTTAAAATGTCCCAACTTTTTGAAGGGTGTCATTTCACCGTACGTTTCTTTATATAGGTATATATATTATTATTGGAACCATATTCATCTACGCGTATCCATTTAATACCATCCCTAAAACTTACTTTGTCATTGTTTACATTTTTTGTCTGTTAAATTAAGTTTTTCCTGTAACTCACCAAATGACACTGAAATGCGCGCTCACATTAATGACTGTATTATTTCGGGAAGCTTTAAATATAATATTCCCGTATTGTTCAAGAACATAAACTGTATCGTGGTTCCTAAGGACTTTCTATCGTTTCTATCAGTTGATCGAGCAAGCAGATAAGTTTTTACATTTGGTATGCGTATTTAGCAGGGATGGGAGATATGATAAGTATATAGAACGACGATTGAACGCAGGAAGAAGAGTAATTGGGGCCCTACACTCTACTGTGAAGAGTCTGAATATGGCAATTCACAATGCTGTGTTGTTTCCTACTTTAACGTATGGTAGTGAAAGTTGGGTGTGGCAGAAGAAGCAGGAGAGTAGAATAAACGCAGTAGAAATGCGGTCGTTAAGGCGTATGTTCGGGCTGAATCTGAATGACAGGGTGAGAAATTGCGTGATAAGAGAAAAGTTTGGTTTGCAAGATGATGTTGTGACCAGGATTAAGAAAGGAATGCTTCGGTGGTTTGGTCATGTGGAAAGAACGAATGAGGAAAGAGTGACAAAGAAAATTTATGTTGCAGAAGTGAATAATGGCAGAGTCGGAAAGGGACGTCCTAGGCGAAATTTATCGATCAAATTGGCGATATATTGAAAATGGGCCAAATTAAGAGTACTCTTAACCGACGAGCATGTGTGCGTAGGTATATGTATGTGGAGGAGGTGAGAGAGGTGTGTCAGGCATGAGTGTTTATGTTTATGTTTTTTTTTTCTATCCTACCGAAATCACAATCCGAGTCTTAATAAGTATGGCCAACCTCAAGGAACTTGTGCTCTATTACTTTGAAATATCCTTTTAATATAAGGTATTGATACAGTGCAATCATGTTAAAGTTTTTTGTTCTGTCCGGCACATGAATCCGACCAGATCAATAAATGGTCTTGGTTTTTGACAACTTGGATCTACCTCCAAAAATCTTAGAATTTCGCTTTCAACTTCAACACTTCCGCGATCCGCTATTATAGAGTGACTGACAGCTGCTTCCAGTAATAATTTTGCCCCTGTTTTGCCTCCTGCCATTGCTTTTCTACTTTGCCAACGTAAATTCACTATTATAAATAATATTTTTTGTACACAATACAAGCTACAATTACGCACTCTGTTAGAAAGCCCGCGACAATGTGATAATTTTAATGACAGAATGAAAATCAAAACAATTGACTGATGTGAACGAATGAAGGTACTATGTATGTTGCATAACACCTTCATTCACGGAGAAGTGATGTCGTGTTTTTCGAATATCGTTCGCTGAGTGGAAGAAAGTGTTATGTTCGTACCTACATATCACTTTCTTCTACGACAAAAAAATAAAACTTTTATTTTATTTATCAAGAAGCTAGTGATATGGGCTCATACCTCTTTGATCCAGTACCTTTTTCAAACGAAACTGAACATAACACCTTTATCAGCATTCTTTTTTTAAAATACGTCTTAAATCGATAGTTTTAGGGTCTAAAATCATTTTATATCGATATATCACCTTCATCTATGCAAAAAATACCAAAACCTGAAAATGCGACATATCACCTTCATCCACTTATGTCTTCAATTGTTACTCGCTCTTATTGTATTTGGTAGTAATAATAATAATGTCCTGCAGACCGAATTTCGGCCACGGCGGCCTGCCTCAACGGAGACTAGCCATCGGCGCAGGACAGGATTTTAGTGCCCAAGTGTATGAGCAAGCACAGGCGCACTCTCTGTTCCCTCACTCTCATAATCCGATGGGACGCTAAACCGACACGATCGGAGAGAAATCAGGCGCAGGACCAACGGCATTACGTGCTTTCCGAGGCACGGGAGTAAGACACCGCCAACTTCCTGACTCCGGGCAACTACTGAGAATTTCTTGAAGGAAAAACTCAATAATTAATTTTTTTGGCCCGACCCGGGATTCGAACCCAGGACCTCATGATCAGCAGTCGCACTACTACAATCACTAGACCAACGAGGCAGTAAAATTTTTTTACTGCCTCGTTGGTAGTATGTAACTATTGACCCTATGGATTATTTTGGCGCATATTACTTATTTTTAACCACAGCTAAGGTTGAAACCTTTTTGAGTAATAATGTCCAATGAGGGTAATCACGATTTTTTCTGTCACCAAGGCGGCACCACTTTGGACCAAGGTGAAATATGTGACATATTTCAAAACAGGAGGGTTAATTTGTTAGAAAAATGTTATGCTAACACTTTTTGATACAATCTTCGACATCAACAATAGCAATGACCTATATGTACACTAGTCACAAAAGTTAATTAATAATCAAAAATTAATAAATTAAAAAAATCAAAAATTTTAGGTGATTTTCAACAAGCTGTAAGTCCGAGGAAAATGATCGTACAGCAAAAGAAAAGAAAATTGTAATAATAATAATAGTTTTATTCAATTGATATTGATTATCAATTGAATAAAACTATTATTTACGGATTTTATCGCGTTTAATACAACTTAATTTATTTTTATTATCCCGACGTTTCGGGTGCTTTACAGCACCCATGGACACGCGAGGGAATCATGTCGATAAAATCAACTTTAATTAACTAATTATCAACGCGATAAAATCCGTAAATAATAGTTTTATTCAATGTGTATGAAACATTATTACAAAAAAAAGATTAAAAAATTGTTAAGACGCAAAAATTTGGAAGTTGTTTTTCGGAAGTTTTTCCTTAGGATCACTCCAGAGCCAAATATGATTAAAAAAATCATGGGCAGATGTGAAAACTAGATACTTGGAGCTACAATTTGCTTTTTTGTTGCTGTACGATAATTACTCTCGGAATTGAAGCTTGTTAAAAATCACCCAAAAAGGTAGAATTTTTTTTAATAAAAAATAATAAAATAAATTTCTTCGCAACCTTCCGCTAAATAAATACAACGCGGTCACATTAACTTGACGCATGGCTTTGATGACGTCATTTACAACAGTGTATAATTGCCGACATAAGTCGTGAGCACACTTTTTATTGGTCGATACGACGTTGATCACGCTGTCGTTCAACGTGATTGGTTCATCAGTCGATTCTCGACGCCTATTGGTTTCGAACGTATTATTCGGCTTCCGTACATTTCAGAGCAATAAGTTTAGTGATAACTTTTTTAATTAGGTTATTTTCGTTAATTGTTTTTGTTACCTCGTTGTTAATTGTAGTTTGTGTATTCCTTGTTATTAATTGTTTTTGTCATTTCTTATTTTTAATTATTTTTGTTGTTATAGTTTGAGTGTTCAGATTTTGATCTAAATATGCAGAGAAGGAAGAATTTGGTGTTAAATAGACAATCCCGACAAATGGTCTATTCAGTGTTTAGTTACATGAAGAAATTAGGTAGGTACTGCGAAAAATATTATAGACGTATATACGACTGCTGAGGCGACTAATGTCTCAGTAGCTACTGTACGGCGCACCGCAAAACCAGATTTTATGGAAGGCATATCACCTCTTCCTTCTTCTTAATAAAATAATCAATTCTAGCCACCAGGTATACATTAAATACTTTATAGTAGATAATAAAATAACGGACACGAATATCTGCAACATTACTGTATCAAAGTAAAAGTTCGAGTAATTATTTTCATCAAAGTCGGGGAAAATATTCAATTACGAATTGAAATAATAAAGGTACCCAATAATTTTTTGCCAGACAGTGTACCTACTTTCCACCACAGTTTATCTGTGCTCACGACTCGTGTCGGCAACTATAACAGAGATGCTAACCATACTGACGATTGCCGGGCGAGCTAAGGGAGTGCGGGAGCTAGCGGGCGGAGCCTCGCATTCCAGCAATGCGTCAAGTTAATGTGACCGTAATATACAATGATGTGTCTTACATGGATTGAAGAGCCCCTCTCTATATTTAGGAAATTAAAGGAAGAAATTTATATTTTTATTTTTTATTATAATGGATTTCCGCAAAGTAACGCCTGATTCTATCAATGACTTAATTTTTGTGACTATAGTCAACTAAATCTAAGAAATACTTTTTGACGTTTCACATTAATCATTCCGCAATAACTTTGCACCAGCGTACTCATAGGATTTAAAATAACCTTTTACGTAAATCCGAAGAATTATAAAGTTATCTATATTTCATTACAACGTGTATAGTTTTTTTTCACTAATTTTATCACAATTAAACTTGAATTTTTCAAACAAAGCAAATATTAAAAAATAACCAGTATTAACTTTTTTTACTTGACGTCGTTTCTATATGTCGTCGTATATTACCGTAGTGTTTGGATGATTAAAATTTACTGTTATGCGAATGATCGACAGAACATTCAAATAATAGGTAAAAAAATTTAAATTATCGAATCATTGTTTTTAATGTATTATTTGCTTAATTTAATTTTTTTTATTACGAGTTTATTTTTTTTTTATTTTGTCAAAGTAAATTTATGTCGGCAACAAAACTCATATAGAAGGCCGTGCTAAAATAACCACTACATAATTTCAATATCCCGCCATTTCGGTACCAGTTACTCGACTCCATAGAGTTAGTAATTCATTCTTGGGGCGATGTATACGCTTTTACAACAAAATCACAGAAAATATACAAAATTTGACGTAAGTACACAAAGTTTGAAAACTGTATTAAATTAAGTTTGTATAAAAAGAGTTATTTTAATATTAAGGAGTTTATGGATGATAATAACCCCTGGGAGCTACCAAGCTCCCAGATGTTCTTCCCAGGACTGAGTGTTTTTTTTGCGAACCAGTGGTAAATGAAAAAAATGATTTTCAGTAAGTATTATTCATAATCTACATTGAATAAAAAGGTTTCTGTTTTGAGAGCTTACTGTGGGTAATTTTGTGTTTGTCTTCTTATTTTGTGACCAAGTTTTAACTTTTTGGACTGTTTCTTCTATAATAACTTTTTGTACGTGGTAGAGCCACGCTTTATCTATATTATAGTTGTATCACGAATGGGTCGGCTCAACCGGGGCAGGACCACGATCTCACAGAATACCAGCGTAAAATAGCAGCGTAATGCTGCTGTGTTTCGTATGGTGAGTGTAGAGAACCGGAGATCCTTTTTACTGGAATTGAGGCATTTCATCTTAATCCTCTGATTTGACAATGCATTTGCATTTTGATTTTTAACTGAGGATAAATATGTATGTCTATAGGCCATAGCATCCACTTACCATCAGGTGCTCGTTTGTCACCCAATGCTATAAAAAAATATATTCGTTGAAGCATGTGCCCATGACACAAAGGATGATTGAGCAAAAGTGGTAGAAAAAAACAAAAAAAAATTGATTATGGATGACTTTGAAACATTAATTTTGACTGCTTTATTATTGAAAATCAAATAATACATAATTTGATTATTGAAAATCAAATAATACTTAATATAACCAACATCTCTACTAGTTGTACTGAAAGTGATTGGATAAATTTATTTTAAATCTAGTTTCAATCTTAAATTTTTATAACGAAGAAACTGATAAATCTTGTGTTTGAAATTATCCGTTTTTAATTTATTCTGGTATTATTCAAATCAAACTGTAAATTATTACCGACTCTAAATAATCGATATCGATTTTTTTAAGAATCGAATATTGTACGGTCCCATTTTTTGTTTGGCATGCTTGGTGCAATAAGTCTGACAGCTATTAAAATGTCTTTCTTAGATTTGGTTGACTATAGTTTAGTAAACAGGACAATTAAAGGGTTATTGTTAATGTTTCTTTCTGTAATATTAATTATCTTTTATATTAATTATACACTTGCAACGAATATTCGGCTATTTGCGATATTCGGCCTATTTGGCCACTTTTAACCTATTCGGTCGTATACCGAATATTTAGGTAGTATTCGGTCGAACGTCGAATACCTAAGTAAGAGGTTTTATTGTAGTCAGATAATGGGTAAAATGAAAATATTTATTTATTTTATTATTAAGTTAATCATCGGTACATAATCAACTTCCATATTATAAAAATTAAAAAAGAACTATCAAATAAACGTCTATCTTAATTAAAGTGGAAGATAATGGTGCAAAAAGACTAATTTTTCTTAATTTTCACGCAGTAGCATCCTCTTTTTCTTCTTGTAGACAATCCCAGCTTCAGAGAATAGACACTACTTGCCTTCCAGCCGAATACTTATGCCTAATGTTCGGCCAGGAAGTCAGAAAGAGAGAAGAAAGTAACAAGTCAGTAAAAATAAAAAAATGTCTTAAAAATGCGCAAAAAATTCAAGAGCGAACCACTGAGGTACTACTTTGTGTATTAACATAATACTCTAGAAACTGATATAATTAAATAACATTATGTAACAAAAAACTTCACTTCAGTCCCAACACCTGGTAAGTGGAAAATTATTAGCTCTCATCGCAAGGTGGACTACGGCTCCTATACTTAAGAACCTATAAATATGTTGCAGTTTGACGGGTAATTCCAGGAGTGACAACATATGCAGACTAATTTTTTTGGAATGAGGGCTAATAATCATGCACTCATTAGATGTCGTTTCTTCATGTGGAAAGAATGAATGAGGAAAGAGTGAGAAATTTTTTTGAAGTGATAGTTAGGGTTAGGAAAACCAAATTGGGATTTATAAAACGGGAGGAGTATTTAGAGGTAGTTATGGATTGGGGGGTCGGATCGGCCAAATGGGTTAGTCTCTCCCTGGGTACGGGAGTTTTGGTCCTAGTTTACATTGAGGTGAAGTTGTTTGTTACACAATGTCATTTAATTGACAACTTTTAAATAAAGTTTATTAGTTTCTAGACTATTTAAATAAACAAAACAATGCTTCAGTGGTTTCCTCTTTAATTATTTTGCACATTTTTAACTATTTTTTATTTTATTTTTATTAATATCTATGGTTTGGTTCACTTGTTTTTAATCTAATTAATATAAAATATAACTAATAATACAGAAAGAAACATTAACCTTTACATTTTTCGACCAAATTAACTTGCTTTCTATGAAATCTGTCAAATAATACATCTCATTTGTAAGTGACGCCGCCCTGATGGCAGAAAAAGTCGTGAATGCCCTTTCATCAACCATTGGGTGCCATTATCCATATGCTGCAGTGGCCATATACCAACAGGTAGACCCAGAACCTCATTTTTTCGCAATCATTTTATATCTAAATAAGATTGCATGATTATGTAGGAAATTTGGAAGGGACACTTCATTTTCATGACTACAAATCGAAAAAATGGCTGCGGTTGGCAGGAAAAAGCGCTAGCAAGCGCTTGTAAGAAAATGGCGAAACTAAACAGTTTTCGGCCAGAACACGTTTGCTAACGTCAGTAGCGCTGACACAATCCGCCATTTTGCTTATTTAATTTGTTTGTTACGAAGTAGAGTTGTTTTGTGCAATATTAGTTTTAAGTAATATAATGACATGAATAAACAATTAAACATGTTAAAAATTCATGATTGGTAAGTTTTTAATATGAATAATTTACCAACATATATTTAAATTAGGTTAGATTCCCCGGTTAGAACTAACTTCGTGTCCTAGAGGAAAATAGCTACTTACGATTTGACAGCGCTTACCGCTTACGATCGCCATTTTGCTTACAAGTGCTTGCTAGCAGTTTTTTCTGCCAAACGCAGCCAATAAAAGATTGCGGTTGCCAACCCACCTGCCAAGTGTGGCAACTATGGCAAAATCCCCCCAATGAAGTAATCTATGGGGGAGGCGTATGTTCAGCAGTGGACTTTTATAGGCTGTTATGGATGGATGAATGGATATGATAGTGGCGTAAGATCCATCGCTCCATTACATTTGAGGGTCATTCAAATCAACTAAGACAAAAAGAAACATCTCATGATGACAGTATTACACAAGATGATTTGATTGCAGGTTTCCGTGAACTGCAGTACCAGATCAAGTGTTAGCCTCATTTAATGAAGATTTTCTTAGACACTGGTGTAACAATTTTTATGAAAATTTTTTAAATGACAAGAACTCCCCTAGTCTCGTTTTAAAAAGCTTGTATTTTTTATATGATAGGGTCATAAACGAGCACACAGTTCACCTGATAGTAAGTGATTGCTGTGGCTCATAGACATCTACATCTATCCTCGATTACGAATCAAAATGCAGATGCGTTGTCACCCGTGAGTACTAAGATGGAATGCCTCGTTTCCAGTAAAACGGGTCTCCGGTTCACTACACTCACCATATGAAACACAGCAGCATTAAGCTACTATATTACGCTGGTATTCTGTGATAGCGTGTAATAATTATTTTTATACATGCAAAATTATATTTTATGATATACCCATCATACAGCAGTTATAAACAGCTGAGGGTTATTTTTCACAAATTTCGCTGTTCCAAGAATATATACGTAAAGAAGTGTTAGAACTTTTAACTGTCTAAATAATGTCATATTGCACATAGACATTTTATTGCACAATGAAAGCTTTATTTCTATCTATAGAATTTCCCCATATTATTACATGGTCAATAAGTATACAATAAACGTATCCGTAATTAATACGCTATTAGAACTGTTGATTGCGATGCCGTATTTGAAAGGTTTCGTAATACGTACACAAAGCTCTTAAGTTTATTACACACACTGGTATATAATTATACCAATGTGTGTGACAACATATGGTCGTGCGAACAAAAATTTTTCGCTGTATAAGCATATAATAAATCAGCGCCACCTCTTAAATGCTCATGAACTAGCACAGAACCAGTGTTTTTCCATTTATGATTTTGTTGTTCCCTAGAATCTGTAGAAATACTCCCTAAATTATTGTTAAAAAATCAAAATAGCCTTATTTGTTGCACCTAACTTTCAACATTTTAAAGAACAACATTATTGCAAGATTTGAATATCATTTCACAATTAAAAATCTTGAGTTTTGTAATGAAGATGTGATCTCATTTTCACATTATAATAACACTTAGGTCTCATATGAGTAATGAATATGTAACTAAGTCGAATATATGGGTAGAAGGAGTACCAACTCCTTAGGAGAATAGATGAAAAAGTGTCCATCTGTAAGCAGTAAATAACAGTTCAAAAACTCTCCACTACAGCACTCGAGTAGCTATAGGGTATGTTAAATCTCCGTAAAATATGTTGAATGATTTTGAAAACAAAAATTTTGAAAGCAATAAAATAATTATTGTAAAAAGAATTATGGTGAAAGTCTGTGCAATAAAAAATTATAAAAAGTTCTTTAAAATTTAGACTGTAGCTACAGTGGCGCCACCCTTATTTAACGATTTCCTACGGACACTTTTTTATACAGAGTCTGTACTCCTTACCTCTACACTCCATAGTCAAATGCTCTACTCATATCTACAAGTATTACTGAAGTGTGTTTTTTGTCATCTAGATTATTTAACATTTTTTCACAAGATGAAAACATGCATGGGAATTTGAATTACTGCTTTGGAATCCAAATTGTTCATTTATTATTATATTAAATTTTGAGGTGAATTCTACTATATGCTTGGACATGGCCTTTTCAAATATTTTAGAAAATATAGACCACTAAAGTTATCGAGCGATAATTACACATATGACATTCATCATCTTTTTTATGGAGTGGTTTTACTATAGATTTCTTTAAATAATCTGGGAAATTACCATTGTCAAAAGAAAGATTAATGAGGTAGATTAAAACGTGTACTACATTTGTACTGCATCATTTTATTATTTTCTTGTAAACTGAATCATATTCCACACTGTTGGTATCATACAATGACCCTATTATATTCATTACATTGTTATAACAATATGGCTTCAAGAATACAACTGGTCGCGCCACGGCAAGCCACTTGTGTGTGGGAAAGGCTTAATGCAACAATCTTGTATTTTTATTTTGCCTACTGTTAGGGACGCAAATGATTATTGATAATTTTATTTCAACTATTCTTTTATGTATTTATTTAATGTACAATTTGACAAATCTGTCAAATAGTTTCATATGCAGGGTGGAAAAAATGAACGGGAGATGGAGGGAAAGTACATTAAATATTGAAGATATCAATTTTCACTCAAAGGAATTATTTCTTTGTTTTTAAAAATAAGAATAACCACATTCACATTTTTTTAAAGCTTAAGGATAAACACTTATTTGTATCAGAAACTGCTATATTTAATTATGTATCATGTATATTAAGAAAATATATGTATATATTTATATACACATAATTATATAATAGTCCTAAGAAGTTAGTAAGATAGTCATCCTGTGCCCGAAACTTTGAATACACACATCAGTCTGATTGTACTCACTAGAGAGATAACACACCATGTAAATAGTAAATATCTTATAATGACGGCTCCATGGCGCAGTGGCTTAGTCATAAATTGCGGCACTGAGGGTCGCGGGTTCGAATCCCGTTAATACATATTTGTATGGAATTCAAGTAATTGTTCCGGCTACTGGGTCTGGATGTTTTTCCTTGTGCAATGTAAGTAGTTATGTGAACTGCCTCCACGATATAGGAGAAAATCCCAGTGTGAAGGTAACATTAGAAAAAAAATTCGGCAACATTATGAATTTAAGACTTCCCTAATTGTGAAGTCTCGAATAAACTCCATAATGTGCGGAAGCTGTAATATTTGCATAAGCAGATCACCCACAACTACAATATATTATACTTATCACCTATTTTCAGAAGGTAAGGAATTAGATCAGAAATATGTAAGTTGTATGAATCAAAACCTAACTTGACTTTGCATCATGTTGCATAAAATGGTTGGTGAAAATAACTTTTTAGAACCAGTGGTAAATTAAAAATGACTTTCAATAAGTATTATACAATAATCTATATTGAATAAAAAAAGCAATAAATATGTAAAGTAACCTAGACTTAAGTGTTAAGTCTTAATAAAAGTTTCAGATAATATAGTAAGTAACTAGCATTCAGGCCCGGATTATTTAGATTTAAAATAATCATTAGAGACAATTTTCTTTAATCAATTTTACGAATTCTTAACAAAAAGTTTTTGGATAAAATATAGCCTAGATCACTGCTGTTATTCTCTTTATCCACTCTCTCTTGCTCTTTATCTGATCATAAAGTTTCATTACTTGGTGTGGCCATAACCATATAAGGTTATCTATGGGCGAGGCCTATGTTCAGCAGTGGATTTTTAATAGGCTGTAATGCATGAACAAATTAATAATTTTGCACTCACCGGTCCCAAACGCTGCTTAATGGAAACGGGCGGCGCCAAAGGTACAGGTGCTGGCACCGTGGAAGCGATAGATGAAGGCACTGGACTCACTAGCGCTACTGGCATTACTGGAGCACCACTTGTCACCGGAACCACCTACAAACAAATATGTGTTTTACTATTATCATATAATCTTACTGTAATCATACAATCCTTATTCTTAATAATGCATAAGAATAAACAAAAAGGAAATTTGGTAGTAGCTTATATATGTCTGCTACCATATTTTTAAACTTACTTGGCGACAAAGTTAGAATTGAATTGAAAACTATAGCAAGTAAAAAAAATAAAAACCCCATTCTGTTCCGTACTGTTCTACCCTTAGAGGTGTAATTTTTTCTCCAAATTCATATTGGACCACCCCTAAAGAATAACCTATTTAATTAAAGTAGAAGAATCATTAAAATCAGTTAATAAACATAGAAGCTATGTCTGAAAATACTGGACAAAAGATACTCCTTTTTTGTGCCGGCTTAAAACTATTACCGTGAAGGGGCAGTGTATGTATATCCACTACCCTATATCATCCCATGTGTGTCGTAAGAGGAGACAGAGGGAAACAAATCAGGAGATGGATGTCAACAGCGACGTCTATCCTCGTACATAATAAGGTTGAGAGTCATTCTATTGTGTATTATAGTATTCTATGGGGAGGCCTAGGTTCAGCAGCAGACTTTAAAAGGTTGTAACAGTAACAGTAAAAACTATTAGTAAGAAAAAGAAGGTTTATTACCTTTTTAGCATTTTTCTCAGCCAATTCAAGCTGTCGCCTTGTTTGCTCCAGCTCCATTTCAATTTTCTTTCTCTGAAGCATAAGCAACTCTTGCTCTTTTTTAGCGAGAATACTACGCATTTTTTCTTCTTCTTCAGTCAGTGGTGTAGCTGTGCTGGTTGTTGGTGCTGCAGTCTGGAACATTTTTTTTAAATTAAAACACCATCCCTTTGCTCATACAATAATTTGTAAAACAGAGGAATCTAGATTTTGAGCAGCCCATGGAGGTTGGGGTATCATTGCTGTTAAAAGTTTAGTATAAAAAGATAATTTTTAAGTGAAATATATAAATGTCATAGATCCAATACCAATAAACAAAAAAATTCAAACTCTAAGATAACACAAACATACATATATTTCTAGGTATGTTATTAATTTTGAGCAAAAACTATTTTATTAATATTGCTGCAAAGGTAAAAGGGATTGTAACAAAACAAACATCAAAGCATAATCAACTAAAAAACACCTTTTTCAGAAAATTTGGATTTACATGGATGTTTGACTGCTGCGGTTGTGCTTGTATTGGCCATGCTGGGTCAATCAGGTTCACTTTCACATCTAACTGATAAAGCTTCGTTGCTGGAAACACATCATGCCAAGTCTCCCGTAGCTTAAACATCTGAGATCTGATTTTCTCATCAACCTGTTACAGATTTAAAAATAAATAAAAGAAATAGAACACAGCAGAAGATAAATGAATAAACATTAAAAGTTTTACCTGCTTAAAGGTCCTTGTAAACATATTTACAATGATTTGTGCAAACTTCTGGGTGTATGCCCCACCAACATTCTTGATAATAGAATCAACTAAATAGAGAACAGGCAGCTTGATGTCTGGATGTACCTGTATGGAGGAAAAAAATTCTCATCCCAAGCCCCTTGGCTCACCAAGTCTATATTGGTTTTTTCCAGTGGTCTACCCCTTGTTCTAGTTTTATATGTATTATATCCCAAAGCTAGTATCAATGGTACGGGTAAGAATAAGACAAAATTTGTTTCGGCAACCCGTTTAATTTTCCATTTATGAAAATAAATAAGAACTCAAGTTTTAAAAAACCTTTATTTCGACAAGTACACAACTGGAACCAGTGAGTGTATGACGTTAAGTATAACATACCAATTAAGGTAGAGCTGTGGTTTTTATTTCGGTGACTTGAACAGGTATCTCCTATTTCAAGTTGGTATTATTTTTCAAAATATTTACACATTTTTTCCTAATAGAAATGTAACATGTTATTAGTGATTTTAAATGTAAACATGATAGGTAATGAATTAAATGTTTATAATGTGATACATCATCACAGCAGAATCAATATAAAGGAAAGATTTCTAAAAGTTGTGCAATTTCTTGCAGAACGTTTCAAAAATTAAGATGTTTTGATTGTATTCATATAGTGATTTTAATACATAAGTAAATATTTACTGGTTTGTTAATTTACACTTGTTTAATTTAAATGACAATCTACTGAGAACTTGAAATCTTATGATAGTTATTCTGTGAATGATTGTAACATACTAGGAGTTACCTGTTCGTTGGCAAGGAGTAGTTACAAAGGAGGTCAGTTTAATCTCACAGTAAACGTATACAACACGCACCAAAGTGTGTGTCATCTACCACAATTTCCCACTTTGTTTACGACACGCCGTGACATAGCAAGGCCCGCCAATTTAAAAATGTAAAATCACCTTCTCCAAATGTTTTTCCACGGTATCAACGATAACCCCAGCATGCTCTATATTCTCTTCTGCGAGTATTGTAAGCATATTTATTAGGGGTTTGCTGTTGACCGTCAAGTCTGCCAGGCTGGACGCATATTCTTCGGCAATTTCTTTCGACATCTTGCACGACGAATGTGTTCGTTGTTGTCACCATACCAAGCAATCTTCAACAGCTCATTACTGCAAATAAAAAATGAACCTAAATCCTCGTTACGTGGCTTTAGCAAACATGGCGAGACATAAAACACGTAGTGAACTTACGTTATCACTGATAACACGGTGAGTTACATAAAAATTACACAATTAGACGGCGAAGCCTCACGTACAAATTTTAAACATATTTTTAAAATTAAATCACGTACACACTAACTTTATCAGGAAAAAATAAAGGTTTCGGCGTACACCTCACCGCACTGCGTCTTCTTCCGTGAAAACAAAATGGCGGCGGCAGATTTACGAAATGAATTGAAATTAGGGATGTTCGATGATCATCGATGTTAGAAATTGAAACATCGATGTTTTAACATCCATAAAAACTATCATTATGTTGTGTCAAACTCCCCGTCGAGTGTGAACTGTAATGTCATTGTTGTAATTATTTTCGCTTTGTTATTGTGGTGTCGTTATCGGGTGTCGCCTAATAACTATTCCACATAAATTAATATTCAAATTAATTGTTTTTTTTCCTTGCTGTCTATACACACATAATTTTGAAACAATATGTATCTACACAATTTAATTATATTTAGCTGTTTTTTTGAGCTTGAGCAACTGGGCAATCGTGATAATAGACAATTTCACTGCAAAGTGCATTCTGCAGTGCATTTTATAAACGGCTGTGGATACTTACTGCCTGGGCTGCCTGTTTAAAAATTGTGTGAACAAAGGTGACTAAAAAGTCTATTATTTTGTTTTTGTGAAGTTTGTTAATTTTTCCTCTATAATCATTTTTTATTTCGCGATCGGAGTAGTTAATAAAAAATTTATGTCTAAATCGTAAATTAGGATAGTAAATATTTAATACCATAGATTTGTAATTGTATAGGAACATTTAATTATCAAAATAATAATATTCATCATTATTGGCAAAAAAATATAACAAATTAACTAAATATTTGTTAAGTTTTTCCCATTTTTTAAATTACTGTTTCACACTGAATGTGTTATTCATTTCTTTAATTTCATAAATAATAAACCATAAACAACACTACAAATTTTTTGTACATCTAATTTTAACCTACTAAATAGGTACATGTGCTATAACAACGATAATGGCCAACATCGATGTTTTGAGTAGGATAAACATCGAACATCGATGTTAAGCTATCGATATCAACATCGATGTCATCATCGATGTTTCTGTAATGTCATCCCTAATTGAAATGAATAGAGGGAATAGGGATTCTCTGTCTACGAAATAGAGTAAAACCATCGAGTAGACCATAGTCGAAGAATGTATTTTTTAAATTAGGGCCGAACAGACACATACGGAATTCCGTTTCGGAGCAACGATTAGGAATTTCGAACGCAGCAAGTTCATATAAATTAAAGAACCCTTCACACCGTAGACAGAGAAACCTATAGACTAATAATTAGCGTGACCTCGAGTGAGAAAGGACGATAACGTAGTTTTAGGTTATAAAATAATATGTATGATTTTTAAACATATTTAGACAAAATTTTTAATTGTTATAAGAACTGAACGGAACAACATTCACTAATCTTAAGGTTACAAAACACTTTTTTCTCACTTAAACCAACTTGTAAACTCCATAGATCGCTACGAACTGTCAAAAAAACCGGCACGGAGAATGGTACAAACATCCATCTATCTTTTTCGTGTGCGAATGCGAAAGAAGGCGTCAATTTGTCTATAGGTTTCTCTGTCTACGCTCCACACACTTACGGTAATTTTCCGTAAGGAATATCTCCGATTCGAGATTCTGTATGACCGCCTATGCGTTTGGAATCACGCAAGGAAAAAAGCCGCTCTGAACGCAAGTTTTCCATAGATTTTGTATGAGTCGCAACACATATTCATAAATTCCGTACGGAACGCGCCCAATGTGAATCACACGATCGAAGCGAATAGGTTATCCGGTACATGGAGGATTTTATTTTTCATCATGAAGAATACTTGTTGTGTTCCACATAGCGAAAGCAAGTAGAGATGGGCTGAACAAAGATTTTACCGAATACAAATATTGGCCCGAAAGTTTGGTAAAACTTTTACCGAAGCGAATACTTCGGCCGATCATTATTCGGCCATATCACCTCGGTATCTAATTAATATATGTTGAAACTTGTTACCGTAAAACGTTCGGGATTAGCGCTGGACCCTGCCCCTCGCACCCCTGCCATACGCGACATGTTATTGTACTGCATTATCTAGTACTGACCATATTGCCGGCACATGCTTATTATTAGTAAAATATTTTCTAGGCCGCTGGAACACCCAAAATTTCGGAATTTCTCAGCCGAAAAAAAAAACATAACTAAACAAAAACAAATTAAACAGCCATTTACATTCCATCGCTTCCCATATGATAGATGAAGAGATAAAAAAATAGATTGAGTTGAATAATTTATATTTTAAAAAGTTATCGTGTTAACCCCGCTGTCTTGTTCTGTTTGGATTTCACCAAATTTGGCGGCATGCAAGAGCTGCGGAGGACGTGTTAAATGCACTGTGATTGGATATTTCAAGGTTTAAGTTATGCCCTTATACACCACCCTGAATGAGGGTGGGCGTGGCCCCTAGGGACGGCAGTTATTACACTACTTTAATTTTACGCCCTTAATCAGTCATAGGGATGGACAAGTGAAAAATGTATATATATTTATTGAATCGATATTTTTAAAGTAATTGTAACAAATCATTTACTGTGTTTCGTCCTGCTAACTCTAGTTGCGTAACTCGACTTTAGTTCGAGTTGCATGAATTTGAACTTGAGTTAACTCGAGTCGTAATTTTTCCAAGTAAGCACATCTATAGGATGCAACATCACTCACTAAAAACATCAAAGCTTATTGATGTACGATATATTGATTTTTTCGATGTTTTTTATCCTAGTCTCGAAGAACCGATAACCGAAGGGGAAAAAAGATTCTCGAGTGGCAGCCTCCTACCGGCATGTGAAGTATGGATATGGCATGGATGCAGGTGGCTCAGGACCGTGCTTTGTGGCATTCCTTGGGGGAGGCGTATGTTCAGCAGTGGACTTGTGAAGGGCTTTAATGATGATGAATGATAGTGGAATTATAATAATATAATACATAAATAAAGTAGACGTTACGGGTAGGGTCCATCTATCCATAGAGTTCATTATATTTATTTAGGTATAGGTAGGCTATAGAATTTTTATCGATATATTTTGTCACACTGTCTTATCCCTATTATTAGTTCCGTGGACGTGCACTTCTGCTTTCAGCGCCAAAATGGCGCAAATCAAATTGCCTTATCAAGTCAGGGTGTATAGACAGTCCAGCGTACTTGTACATATAGAACAAAAACCAGGTCAACAACACAAAACAAAATCAAAGTCCAATTTAGCGCCGATGTCAATAAAAATAGCAGGAACAGTCAAAAAAACGAAAGCTGGGTCACAAAAAAAAAAACAAATCGAAAAGTCGTAGACAGAAAAACTTATAGACAAATTGACTCCTTCTTTCACATTCGCGCACGATAAAGATAGATTTATGCATACTTCTTGCATAGAAATGAGACAGAGCGGTGTGATTGTTTGTCCCTTTCTCAGTGCCGGTTTTTTTGTTTAGCAAACTACACTTTGCTAAACAACTTTGACAGTTCGTAGCGATCTAAGGAGTTTACAAGTTAGCTTAAGTGAGAAAAAAGTGTTTTGTGAGCTTAAGATTTGTGAATCTTGTTCAGTTCTTAGAACAATTAAATTTTTTTACTAAATGTGTTTAAAAGTCATAAAGATTATTGTATAACCTAAAACTACGTTATCGTCCATTCTCACTCGAGGCCACGCTAATCACTAGTCTATTGGTTTCTCTGTCTACGCGAAAAGTACTGAAGATCGTAGACTATGCACACGAGACGACAATAGACGACTGATGAGAACCAGAGAACTATGGAGTGTAGAAGGAAGAAGTACAGACTGTGTATTAAAAAGTGTCCATAGAAAACCGTTAAATAAGGGTGGTGACACTATAGCTACAGGCTAAATTTTAAAAATATTAGTGGGATAGACGATTTTTTCGAGTTTATATTTACTAAATAAAATTATTTTAGATTTTAGAACTACTGAGCAGTTTAGCAGCACACTTCAAACCGTCGACAACTGCTAAGTTCATTTCATCCCAGTAGTTACTACAGCGCTGTTGTGGAGAGTTTTTGGACTGTTATTTACTGCTTACAGATGGACACTTTTTCAACTATTCTACTATGGGAATTGGTACTCCTTACTTCTACACTTCATACCAGTTTATACAAAGGTACTTTGTGCTCCATACAGAGAACCGTAGACAGAGAATGCTATAGGATTCTCTGTCTACGACAGAGAACTTTTTTAGCATTACAAAATGGTGGCCCAACACCAGTGTTGCCAACCCCTATCAAAAAATTAAACCGAAATATTTTTTTTCATTTATCTTCTGATGATATATTTTCAAATTATTAGAAATAAAAACTAATATGTATTAAAATATGTCAGGCAAAGTTATTATTGCATGTCATTTTTGGTGCGTCACTCAGAAATATGATTGGTACATCAATACAAAAACGTACGGTTAAATTATCCTTGTAACAGTACGTTTGCACTGAGAAACATTCAACACGTAACGTTTTGAAACAAATCGCATAAAATAAATCACATAACATGTTTTATTGATGGTGGCGTTCGCACCATAGAATACTATAATACACAATAGAATGGCTGTCAACCGTATTTTGTACGAGGATAGGCGTCGCCAGGAGCACACATACAAGCAGTTACGTCGTATTAGCACTACTACAAACCCGATTCGCTGTGTTGATAGACAGATTATAATACATATTTATTCGTAAATAGAGTGCAATTTGGCATTTTCTAAATAATTTGCATGTGAAAGGAAACGATTGTAACGTCAAAACACATCTCGTGTTGACATTTATACGTGTGATTTGACGTGTTAGTGACATTTTAGTGGCTACATGAACTCCACCCACTCCCCCGTTATATTATGTACGTATTATAGTATTCTATGGTTCGCACTCACAAAAACTGTGTAAAATTTTCAACAGATATTTAAACTTATCGTTCAACATGACAATATTTCTACATTATATTATATTATAAATATTTCTAATTTTCAAACATTTTGTTTCTTTAGTTATAAAGATATAATATAGTTCTTCTTCTTCTTTTAAATTATGGCTACACTTGATAGAATTCTGCCAGTGTCAAGTCAGTCATGGAAGTGACAAGTTATAATGGTTAAAATAAGAGTTCTCAATTTAATGGATGGGTTCATAATCTACAACACAAGACGTCACATATTTAAAATACCATCACCGAAGTTGTTAAGTAATTTTACAGTTTAATATTATTAGTACGAATAAAAGCACAAAATATTTACGAAGGGAGTATACACTAGGGTCAGCAAAAATTGGAAATTTACTGGACGAGGGATGTAATTGGGCAGAATGTCGTAGAGAGAGAAAGAAAGCTTAGGACACTCAAAGAACAGATGATTGACAGATCCTTCATCTAGGCCACATTCACAGATTGAGCTATCCCTAATCCTGAGTTTGGCTAAGTGTACAGGATTACAAGGATGACCAAAGCGTAGGCGGCAAACAGTAGAGGTGGTAGCTTTATTAAAGTGGCGATATGGAAAAAACCAGGGTTTTGATTTGATATCAATTTGGACTTTGGAATAGTGATTCATCATCATCATCATTACAACCCTTCACAAGTCCACTGCTGGACATAGGCCTCCCCCAAGTAATGCCACACAGCACGGTCCTGAGTCACCTGCATCCACCGACTTCCTGCATGTCTTACCAGGTCGTCACACCATTTAATGGGGTGTCGCCCTACACTACGCCTACCGGTACGAGGCTGTAACTCGAGAACCTTTCTTCCCCATCGATTATCGGTTTTTCGAGCTATATCGCCGGCCCATTGCCACTTCAGCTTACTAATCCGTGGGGCTATATTGGTCACTCTGGTTTTACTACGGATCTCCTCATTTATGAGTCTATCACGCAGAGAAACTCCGAGCATAGCCCTCTCCATAGCTCGCTGAGCGACCTTGAGCATCCTCATACGGCCAGCAGTGAAGGACCACGTCTCAGATCCGTAAGTCATCACTGGCAACACGCACTGGTTGTACACTTTAGTTTTCAGAGATTGAGGTATACCTGACGAGAAGATGTGTCGTAATTTCCCGAACGCTGCCCAGCCGAGTTGAATCCGTCGATTGACCTCTCGGTCGAAGTTGGACTTACCTAGTCGGACTATTTGTCCCAGGTATATGTGCTCGTTAACAACTTCGAGCGTAGCACTACCAACAACTACCGGCATAGGTGTGACATGGATATTAAACATGATCGTTGTTTTGTTTTGACCTATCCGTTGGGAGACACCATTGACGTCATTGAGCATAGAGCTAAGGTCCTCCAGCGATTCTGCCATAAGGACTATATCGTCGGTAAATCGAAGGTGAGTGATGTACTCGCCATTGATGTTAATCCTGAGTTTGGCCATGTGTACAGGAGTACAAGCATTACCAAAGCGTAGGCGGCAAACAGTAGAGGTGGTAGCTTTACTAAAGTGGCGATAGTGAAAAAAAACAGGGTTTTGATGGGATATTAATTTAGACTTTGGAATATTGATTACATTTTAAAAATTTAGACTGATGCCAATTACTTTGCCAAGAAGACAGAAGGCCAGAGTTTGCCTTTGGCAGGAGGTCATGTGCATAGAGGCATTGTCTAGGGATAGAGCCAGATTTTGTGGCATCTTTGGCTAAATTATCAGCAATTTCATTGCCCTTTATCCCGCAGTGGCTACGGATCCAAGCCAATACAATGTTCAGTCCTTTTTTTATGACAATAGTACAGAGACTTTCTAATATTTAAAATTGGCGGGTATCTAATCTTAGAGTGAACTGGATTGGATAAAATACTTTGAAGGCAACTAAGGGAGTCCGAGAAAATGAGGGTCCTTTTCAGATCATGTGATTCTGGATATGAAACTGCCTCTAAAATAGCCAAAGCCTCACCTGTGAATACATATGAGTCAGGGGGAGAATTAAAATTTAAAATAATCCTGTATTTCCGCTCCGTTCTGGACAATAATCATGGACCGTACACAGCATCAGCATAATTAAGCTTGGATAAGACTAGTGATTCGACCAGCTGTACACGCATTTCCTCCGACAAATATGACCTAATTTTATAATTTTTTTTATAATAATTTCAGCTGGTAGAAGCAATTTTTGACAGCTTCGACAACACTTCCTCAAACTATAAGCCCTTATCAATCTTTATACCTAAGTTCCGTGCTATGTTTACCCTATGTAAACTATGTATGGATATACTGCAGACCCTACTAATCCATCTTCACTTAACTTTGAATCATCAGTGTACATAGTTAACCAATTATGCCAACTTTGGAGGAGGAGCATATTTAATTTTTTATTTGCTTCAATAGTATTTTTATTAATTCCGATATCTAGAATAATGTCTGGATTGAAAATTAAAGCCTCGTATGGGATATTGTAAAGTGGGTTACTAAGGGATTGATAAATTGAAGAGGAAATGTTGAGCAGTTTAATATAGTTTTATATAATGCATGGTAAATCCTTGTGGGACCAATATAGGGTGTCCCTGACCAACCGATACAAGGAATGAAGTTTGGAAAGGAGAGGATGGAGTGAATAACATGCCACTGGCTCTAGTAAAAAGCACCCACAATCAAAGTGACTTCTATTAGAGCATTGTATAAAAGCTTTTGTGAGTAGGGGTGAGAACCCCACCAAACACCTGATAGAGATCGAATTACATTGAGATTTTTTTTCACATTTGGAGGCAAAATATGATAAGTGAGGAATTCCTGTCATTTTCTTATCCAGGATAACTCCTAAAAATTTCACTTGATTTTCAGTGGGTATTAGAGTATTATCAATGTAGATGGACACTTCTGGTATATACCTTTGCCTAGAGAAAATCACAGTACTGCATTTTAAAGGAGATATTGATAAACCATGCTCCAATATCCAATTATTAAGAAAGTTGACAGCTTTGGATAAACGAGAGGTAGCCTCAGCAATAGAGACATTAGTTACGTAAAAGGATATTGCAGAATATTACCTAGATAATTTACAGATCTATCTAGATCATGAGTGTAGAGGCTTTACAACAAGGGGCTCAAGACTGAAACTTGTGGTAGTGCATTTTTTGCCTGAGCAGAAGGAGAACATCATTATATGCTGCACAAACATCAATAAAAATGCTATGAAAAAGTTGATATTGGAGAATGCTAGTCTTATATCAGATACCAAAATGCTAAGGCTATCCTTTGTGCTAAAACCTTTTCTAAAACCAAATTGGGTCTTTGATATAATGCCTCTATTTTCGTGAATCCACTCAAGGCGATTTTTTACAAGATGTTCTGGTGGAGCGTCGAGCCTAAGGTTGCCGAAGTCTAATTCCCCGGTCGAACCTTAAAACCTATTACGCGAGCTATTAATCTAAGTGGACTGTATCTACAAAATGTTTCTACACTTATATAAACGGCGACTGTAGCATGCGGTACAATGCACTCGCTCTTCCCTTAAACGAACTATTATTTGCCAAATCGATGAAAGGAATCCTGCTTGATTAGGAGAAAACAAAATTGGAGCGGGTTAAAATACAATTATATCAAGCAGGCAATATTATTAGGAATATTGACTCACCGGGGTGTCTTCTATGCTGTTGGGCACTATAGCTGCGACTTCTGGAACTTCTTCTGGACAGAAACTCTGGAGAGAGGTGGTGCGCGACTATATCTCACACGAGGTGAGGCGGGTTTCCTGGAGCTCGACTGCTTCCAGGCTAAAGCGGTTCTACTAGCGGTGTGGTTCCAACAATGAGCGCGGCGGGAAGAGAGCGCGCGTCGGTCGCGCGTGCCTTTTATATCTTCGGTTGCGATGATTACGTGATATTCTAGAATCATCTTCTTTCCCCTCCCACCCCACCACCCCGATGTGTCGATAGGAGGGTATGAATGATATCGTTTTGGAAAGGGATAACCGATTTGGCAGCCTACCGTCAAATTAAATAAATACGAATGGTTTTCCGCGCAACCATCTCCCCCGCCCTTGAAGGATTTCCTTCAAAAAATAACTAAAACAACTAGAGCTAAGATCAAACTAACAAAATAACTAACTAACGCTAAGATTACCTAAATTCAACTACAATTTCTAATCTAGAAAGCTAATTTAAATTATGGAAGAGGCAGGGGGCACAAACGGACAACAGGACGCAGGTAAGACCCAACCGTGGTCTTAACGCGAGCTACCCTAATTACTCCGTCGGAACCGGGAAATACCTCTTCGACAATTCCTAATGGCCAGTGGAGAGGCGGCGTATTCTCTTTGGTGAGCACAACTACAGTTCCTACAGCTAAAGGCTTAGTTGCTGTGTTCCATTTTTGCCGAGACTGCAAAGTATGCAAGTATTCCATCCTCCATCGTTTCCAAAACGATTGCACTAACCGGTCTAATAATTTGTGGCGTGCGAAAATGCTAAGTCTGTTCTCATCCATATCTGCGGCGGGCAAATACTTTAAAGGCGTTAAATTTAAAAAATGTGCTGGAGTTAGAGCCAGCGGTTCCGAGGGGTCACTAGACAACGTACGACAAAGTGGGCGGCTATTCATTACGCATTCAATTTGAGCGAGCACCGTACTTAGCTCTTCGAAGGACAAAATTTGATCTCCTCATTACTCGGTATAAGTGACTCTTTAGACTCTTAATATTAGTCTCCCAATTGCCCCCAAAATGACTCGCGGCTGGGACGTTCAGAGACCACTCAATGCGGTTCTCGGCTAGAATGTGAGCGAACTCCGAATTATACTTGCTAGCTAAGAGCTCATGTAGTTCTGATAAAATACGTTTTGCACCGACGTAGTTCGTACCGTTATCCGAATATAATTTACTTAAATTAAATTTATTTAATATAATTTACAGGGCCACGGCGGGATAGAAATCTTTTAAATGCACCCATAAAGCCTGCTGTGCTTAGATCACCAACGAGTTCTATATGCACCGCTCGAGTAGTTAAACATACGAAAATGCAGACGTAAGCCTTTGTGGATCTTATACCACGCCCGCGAGTGAGCGTGACCTTAAACGGACCAGCGAAATCAGAACCGGTGTGCGTAAAGGGCTTTACTGATTGTATTACTCTACAAGATCTAAGTTCCGCCATTTCCGGAAATGACGGCTTGGGGCGTGCCCGAAAGCAAGCTATACATCTGTGCACCCGATTGCGTATTAAACTACGTGCAGAAAGAATCCAATAATTCTGACGCAAGATCGACATCAGCAAGTCAGGGCCAGCGTGCGAATTCAATTTATGATGGTAATCGACTAATAAATTCATGATATGGTCTTTGCGCGGTAAAACTAAGGGTGCCGTTGGTCGAAACTCAATTGCGAGTTGGACAAGCGTCCACCTACCCTTACAATCCCATCCTGTAAAAATGGCTTAAGGCGTTGAAAGGCACGACTACAAGCTCTATTCGATTGTAATCTTGTAATTTCTTTAGAGAAGTGTGCACGTTGAAGTTCACGTAATACTAGCGACTCGGCATAGTTGTAATCGGACGCTAAGACATACGAACGTCGCGGTAAAAGCTTCACGAATCGACAAACGTAAATTACGCTACGCAATAATTTCGACCAAGAGGACAAGCGGTTCGCCAAAGCAATGATTGGAGAAACCTCGCTCGAATCGTTCGCCACTAGAGCGTGTCTCTTCTCTTCCGGCGGTTGTGACATTGACGAAGGTTCGAAATCGGTTATTGGCCATTGCAAGGGATCCAAGTGAACCCAAGAAGGTCCGTGGAACCAAAGCGGGTGGTCCATTATTTGCATCGGGGTGAGTCCACGGGATAGACAATCGGCAGGGTTTTCCGTACCGGACACGTGATAAAAGTTCCGCGTTTCTAACTCGTCTTGGATCTTGGCCACTCGGTTCGCGACAAACGTATCCCAACGGTGGGGTGAAGAATGAACCCAGTATAAGGCGACGGTGGAGTCGGAAAAGGCAAATATCCTTTCTATGTGAACTCTATCCCTACATGCGCTGATAACTGCGGTAATAAGCTTGGTGAGTACTAATATTGCGTAAAGCTCTAATCGCGCCAGAGAGACAACCTTACGGGGGGAGACTCTCGACTTAGAACTAATGAGGCTAATCGAATTTCTACCATTATTCTGAACGTGGAAATATACAACGCCCCCCCGTAAGCCTTCTCGCTGGCGTCTGCAAACCCAACGACCGTTATGACGCTATTTCTATCGACGTTTATATGACGCGGTATTTTAATTTCTCTTAGTAAAGGAAGTTCCTCTCTAAAATGCTGCCACAACCGAACAATGCTGTCAGGCGGCGAATCATCCCAATCGCATTCAAATAACCAAAGTTGTTTAATCAAAAGCTTAGCGTATAATACCACCGGAGCTACGAAACCCATGACATCCCATAATCTAGCAACGCATGACAGTATTGTGCGCTTTGTGCATTTCTCTACGGGCGGATTTACCTTAAGGCTAAACACGTCGGACTCTGGTGATCAACACAGACCGCTCGGCCTGTGTTGGTGGACCTCGTGTGTATCAGAATCAACGAATTCCTTTATCGCCGAAAGACGGTGTGATAGTGGGATTGCATCTAAAACCGGACGCGAATTACTAGTCCACTTCACAAGATCGAATTGACCTGATTTCATGAGCCTTATAACCTCGGCGGTGGTTAGGGTGGCCTCTTCCACGCTATCGACCGAGTATACAAAATCATCCATATATAAACCGCTCTCAATTGCCCTCTTAGCTTTAGGGTAAGAGGGACCTTCATCGTGGGCGAGCTGTTTCACCGTGCGTAACGCATGAAATGGGCTCGACTTTAAACCAAAACAAACGCGGTTAAATTCAAACACCATTAGAGGTTCCTTTGGGTTGAAACGATATAAAATGCGTTGGAATCTACGGTCGCATTCACGGACCCCTATGCAAAGAAACATTTGGAATATCGGCGGATAGTGCTATACTAAACAAACGAAAATTGGCTATTATATTAAATAAACTGCCCTGTAAATTTTGCCCACTATAGAGGATATCGTTAAGCGACAGGTGCGTGCTAGTTTTAACACTAGCGTCGAGCACTACACGTAACTTAGATGTAAGTTTGTCCTCCCTAATGACCCCGTGGTGTGGTATGAAATACGACGGTGTGTCTTCGTAATTATCTAATTTCGAAGCCACGAGTGATATGTAACCTTCTCTTATATATTCGTTAATGACGCCGTCATAAGCTTCCTTTAACTGGGGTGAAGCGAGCATCCTACGCTCCAAGCTGTAGAAACGTTTTTCCACCATTTTACGCGAATCGCCGAGAGATAAAACATCTCCTTTAAAGGGCAGCGCTACACTATATCTACCGTCGTGATCACGAACGGTCGTGCGTACGTAAATTTCCTCGCATAATCTGTCATCTGAGCTAGCTATGGGTGGGACGTTCATCTCCTCCATCTCCCAAAATTTGCGGACTAACGACTCGAGCGGTTTGACAGCCATACCACAATAAGAGGTTGCCGAAATACTGTCTATGATGGGGGCGGAACCAACGATAACATAGCCCAATACGGTTTCCAGTGCGTAGGGCGCGGTATGCAAGGAGTTGCCCCTGACCTTATTGTTTAACAAAAGATGAGGGAAAAGCGATGCTCCAATGAGCATGTCTATGTTTCTAGGAACGGCGTAAGTGTCGTCCACTAGAGTCAAATTTTTAAATTCAATCATTGCCGAGGTGTCAACCGAAACGGTTGGCAACCGTTCAGTGACCCTATCCACTACTAGTGCATTTATATCTAAGTTAACATTACGATCTATTCGAGAATAAAATTTTAAATTTATATATCCCTGGGTAGCTTTACTAGTACCTCCGATGCTTTTGACTACAGGACATGAAAGTGACCTATTTATTACTAAGCCTAAGCGCTGACAACATTGTCGCGTTATAAACCTATTTTGGGCTCCGCTGTCCAGCAGTGCACGGACGCTTTGTTCGTTTCCACGCGAATCCCTAACCACAATACGCGCCGTACCCAGTAACACGGTTGAAGGAGGTTGTGCTCCCATATTTGCCAATGAGCACAGAGCGACATTACCAGGTCGACCGCTAGAATCGTTGACTTTAGTAGGGGTGAATTCCTTATCCGCTTTACTTGACGCTGCTATGTTGCTATTTTCAAAATGTAATAGCGTGTGATGTTTCCTGGCGCACTTGCTACATACGGAACTCGAATTGCATTTTGCAACTAAATGCTTATCACTTAAGCAGTTCAGACATAGGTTGTTTGTTTTTACTAATTTATAACGTTCGCTTGGTGAATATTTACGAAAAGTCGCACAATTATATAAATTACCGTGTTTATCTTTACATACGATACAAGTATGCTGAAGTGATGTTGACGTAGCGGTTACGTAAGTTAACGACCCTGCTATTTTAGATGGTTGAGTCTGTCTACGGTCGACGCACCTTTTAATCTCCTGTTTAACGTTCGGAGAGCGCTGCATCACCTTTATTTGATCTCGCACGAACGATGCTAATGAATGAAAGGAAGACATCTCCGAGCTACGATGCTCCATTTCAAACGCATGCACGGTGTCGGGGTCTAATTTCTTTAGTACAATATGGAGAAACACCACGTCCATAAGGTCATTAAATTTCAAATTCTTAAGTGCAGCTACCGATGCCACAAATTTATCTAAGAACTGCTCTAAGCCGTTGATGTTCGCGGATGATATAGGTTTAAGATCGAATATCTGGTTCAAATATTCGAAAGCTAACATTCTCCTATCTTCATATTTAGTTTTAAGCGTTTCGAATATTAACAAGTAATTGTTTCCTGTAGGTGTAAAACCAGAGCAAATTGACTGTGCTCTGCCACTAAGTTTACTAATTAAATAATATAATTTTTCAGCGTCCGATAACGATGGGTTATTGTGTATATTGGTTTGAAAACTACTGAAGAAGAAGGGCCATGTCTTAATATAACCATTGAATACCGGAATATCTATTGGCGGCAACCTAATTGAGTCACGTGGACGTACCTGTATTTCCGGCTTTGCTTCGTTTTGAGATTGTAAGAGTTTCTCCGTTCTTTTCACGCGACATAACATATCTTCAAATGCTAGAAGCGGTTGGTAGTTCACTATGTATTTCGGGTCGATTTGTAATTCCAAATGATTAATTTGGTCTAATATTCTTTCGTAATCCGTCCGCAAAGAAACTACCGTTTCAATTTCATTCAAAAAAGTTTCCCGCACTGCTTCTACATTGATGTTCTTTATGTGATCACTAATACTTTGTATACGTGAAAAGAGTATGTCCCTCTTGGCATAAAGCGTTTTAATTTTAATTTCATTTCCACTAACTGCCATTTTAAATTGTTGTAATAAAGTTATATTAATCACAATTAATCTCACAACGCACAAATAATGAAGGATGGACACCCGTATGCTGTATTACGTAATTAAATCGAACACCTGTTACAGCGAGTCGAGGTGACGCGTGTCGCTCGCTAGACTCAATATAATTTTATCAAAATTGTCGGGTACGCGTACAAAACGATTGCTATTACACTGTTTTAATTATTTAAGCGACTAATAAGCTTTAAATTTAAACCAAATACAAACACTATTTAAATGAATAGTTCTGTTTGCGATTACCTAACCAAAATTTAAATTTAAACGAACACTATTTAAGACTATTCCATAAACTAGAGTGCATTATCTATATAATTAATCTAATAATTCGACCAGAAAATGGTTGAACGACTACTAAACACCAGTCCAAATCCTGCCGAAGTGACCAAAACATGGTGGAGCGTCGAACCTAAGGTTGCCGAAGTCTAATTCCCCGGTCGAACCTTAAAACCTATTACGCGAGCTATTAATCTAAGTGGACTGTATCTACAAAATGTTTCTACACTTATATAAACGGCGACTGTAGCATGCGGTACAATGCACTCGCTCTTCCCTTAAACGAACTATTATTTGCCAAATCGATGAAAGGAATCCTGCTTGATTAGGAGAAAACAAAATTGGAGCGGGTTAAAATACAATTATATCAAGCAGGCAATATTATTAGGAATATTGACTCACCGGGGTGTCTTCTATGCTGTTGGGCACTATAGCTGCGACTTCTGGAACTTCTTCTGGACAGACACTCTGGAGAGAGGCGGTGCGCGACTATATCTCACACGAGGTGAGGCGGGTTTCCTGGAGCTCGACTGCTTCCAGGCTAAAGCGGTTCTACTAGCGGTGTGGTTCCAACAATGAGCGCGGCGGGAAGAGAGCGCGCGTCGGTCGCGCGTGCCTTTTATATCTTCGGTTGCGATGATTACGTGATATTCTAGAATCATCTTCTTTCCCCTCCCACCCCACCACCCCGATGTGTCGATAGGAGGGTATGAATGATATCGTTTTGGAAAGGGATAACCGATTTGGCAGCCTACCGTCAAATTAAATAAATACGAATGGTTTTCCGCGCAACCATGTTCCATGAATTTAGACAGGGTTGATGAAATAGCAATAGAGCGATAGCTTAATCCTGAAGAGGGGTCTTTACCAGGTTTTAGAATAGTTATAATAATATGTGTTTTCCAGTCGTCTGGAATAGAACTGGTTGTAAAAGCCATTTTAATTATGCTTAAAAATAACTGCTTACTCATAGTACCCATATTAACAAGGAATGAGTGGGGGATACCATCAATGCCAGTGGAGGAATCCTTAAGGTGCCTAAGAACCAACTGCAATTCAGCCTGTGAAAATGTTTCATTAAGATTATTAAAAGAGTTAAATGAGTCAAGGGGGGATTGGTTTTGAAGAAGGAGATAACTCTTCCTCCAGTGGAACACAGGGGGGAGCCAGACGGTTACTGAAATCCTCTAGCCAATGGGAGGGGTCTCTACACGGGTAATTGCTATCATCTAAAGCGCCATGGAAGTGCCTAATACGTTTCCATACCAGAGAAGAAGGAGATCGAGGAGCTAAGCTCTCACAAAACGACAGCCATTTTTTTTTTATTTTCAGAAAGAAGGTTTTTGTACTGAGCAGTTATTTTCTGACAATTAAGAAAATTTTCCATTGACATCTTGAGGAATATAGCCGTTCTGCTGCCTTTTGTTTTTTAATAATTGAGGAGCAGTCTGCATCCCACCATGGCGGTGAAAAAATTTTACTTGTGGCGGAATTTTTCGAAGGGAAATTTTTGTATGCTATATTATTCAGAAGGGTTAATATTGGGAATAGGCGCTCTGGAAGTTATCTGAAGATACTTGGGGAAGATTATTGATATTAATTTCTGTTTCTGAGGAGAATACATCCCAATCAGTTTCAGACAGTTTGGATTTAAGAAGGGGTGATAAATTTCGAGTAGGAACACATCTATTACTTAGGTTTAAAAGGATGGAAAAGTGATCACTTCCAAAAGAAGAAGGGAGAGTTTTCCCTGATATGCTAGCAGTCAGGATTGGAAAACACAATGACAAATCTACTGCAGATCTAGAATTCTGCAAAGGGTAGGCCATACTGGTGGGAGAACCATCTCTTAGGAAACAAAGATTAAATTCAATAAAAACATCAAGTAGCAGATAAGAAAAAGAGTCAGATTTATGGGTACCACACATAATATGATGGCTATTGAAGTCTCCGAGAACAATGTAAGGTGGAGAGATGCTTGATAGAATTAAATTGAGTTCTGATAGACAAGAAGATGTGGGAGCCGGAATGTAAATGGATAGGATTGTGATGTCAATAGCCAGCCACTGCATTTGTATTGCCTTGTACAGGAGGAAGAGGAATGGGTGATAAGGGAATGGTCCTGTTTAGTAAAATAGGAGCGCCACCATAGCCGTCGCTCCTATCACTACGATAACAAGATAAGCCTGGGATTCTAAATGTGGACCCTGGCTTAAGCCAGGTTTCCGATATTGCAAGTATTGAAGGGTTATGAGTGTTATTTAAGTGAATTATATCAGGTTTCTTATTCCTGATGCTCCGACAATTCCACTGGAGGAGAGTTAGAGATTCGAACTTTATATATTCTGGAGGAGAGGACATCTAGTTTGCTTTTCATGTTGAACGGTAAATGGGAATCTTTGAATTTGTCAACAATATCTGTAAGAGAGGCCACAAGATTTTCTAGAAGATTATCATTAGGAGATATTATATTGCTTTGTAAAGCATGTTCATTGGGAAGAGAGGACGAAGGAGTACTTGTAATGTTATAGTGTGAAACTTTATCATATCCTAGTGACGATTGCACTGGCATATATTTGGCTTTATAAATAGTTTTCCTATAGGACCGAGAAGGAGACAGAGTAGGAGGGTTTATAGATGCCTGAGGAGAGGAGAGATGGCTTACAGGAATTTATGAAGATGCTACATCAGAATAAGGTCTTATGACCAGACTTCTGGGACACGGGAGGAAGCCTCAAGTTATGGTACATTCTCTTGTGACATTACTATCTTGATAGCTTTTTGCCTTGAGTGCTCTGGGCAACTTTCTTCAACAGCCGAATGATTTGCAGAGCAGAAAAGACAGGTTGGGGAATCTATATCTATCTAATCGGGCAAAAAGCAATACGGGCCATCAGGAAGGCGAAAACGGGATCAAAATTTTCGGGTTTCACTCACAAGCCAGGTTGGATTCTGGTAACGTGCCTGAATAAGGCAAGCCAGGAATGGATTGTGAGTGAAATCGGAAAACTGAAACCCTGGCCGGAGGCAGAGATCTCGATAATACCCGAGGGCGAATTGCCTAAGCCTCAGCTGGGCATTACGTATTTGCCCCGCAGCGAAGCTGACTCTCCGGAGGAGGCGGCTGTGCTGTTGAGGGCACAAAACGAAGGGCTCCATACCAAGCTCTGGAGAATCCTTCATCGTAGGGACTAGGAGAATGGGTTCCTAGTAACCTTTTCTCTGGACGACCCATCGGCGGAGGCTCTTCAGAAGGCAGGTGGGAGAGACGTCTTTGGCTTGAAATGATAACTTTTAAAGTCAGGGGAGGCTCTGACGTGGCAATGGAGCCTGAACCGCCCCAACTCCGATTCTCCCAGCGCTCCACCTCTCGGGGTGAAACTGGAACGCCATTAGTGAGAGTGACGAAGACCCAAGGCACTAATCTCGCCTCGGTCCGACGGCCTCCGCTGGTGTCGTCCAGGAGTGTGGGGAGGGGCGGTAGGAGCGGTACAGCGAAAGGTAATGCGATTGGGATGACCCGCCGCCTGATAGCATTGTTCGTTCGTGACTACGTTTTAGAGAGGAACTTCCTTTACTAAGCGAAGTTAAAATACCACGTCATATAAACGCCGATAGAAATAGCGTCATCACTGTCGTTGGGTTTGCAGACGCTAGCGAGAAGGCTTACGGGGGCGTTGTATATTTTCACGTCCAGAATAATGGTAGAAATTCGATCAGCCTCATTAGCTCTAATTCAAGATTCTCCCCCCGTAAGGTTGTCTCTCTCGCGCGCTTAGAACTTTGCGCGATATTAGTCCTTGCCAAGCTTATCACCGCAGTTACCAGTGAATGTAGTGACAGAGTTCACATAGAAAGAATATTTGCTTTTTCGGACTCAACCGTCGCTTTATGTTGGGTTCATTCTTCACCCCTCCGTTGGGATACGTTTGTCGCGAACCGAGTGGTCAAGATCCAAGATGAGTTAGGATCGCGGAACTTTTATCACGTATCCGGTACGGAAAATCCTGCCGATTTTCTATCCCGTGGACTCACCCCGATGCAAATAATGGACCATCCGCTTTGGTTCCACGGACCTTCTTGGGTTCACTTGGAACCCTCGCAGTGGCCAATAACCGATTTCGACCCTTCGTCAGTGTCCCAACCACCGGAATAGAAGAGGCACGCTCTGGTTGCGAACGTTTCGAGCGAGGTTTCTCCAATCATCGCTTTGGCGAACCTTTGTCCTCTTGGTCGAAATTATTGCATAGCGTGATTTACGTTTGTCGATTCGCGAAGCTTCTACCGCGACGTTTGTATATCGTAGCGTCCGATTACAGCTATGCCGAGTTGCTAGTATTGCGTGAACTTCAACGTGCGCATTTTTCCGATGAAATTACAAGATTACAATCGAATAGAACTTGTATTCGCGCTTTTCAACGTCTTACGCCATTTTTACAAAATGGAATCATCAGGGTAGGTGGGCGCTTGTCTAAGTCGCAGTTGAGTTTGTCGGTCGACCAATGGCACCCTATAGTTTTACCGCGTAAGGACCATATCATGAATTTATTAGTAGGTTACACCATAAATTGAATTCTCACGCTGGCCCCGACTTGCTGATGTCAATCTTGCGTCAGAATTATTGGATTCTTTCAGCACGTAATTTAATCCGCAATCGGGTGCACAGATGTATGGCTTGCTTTCGAGTACGTCCTAAGCCGTCATTTCCGGAAATGGCGGGTCTTGTCGAGTAACATAATCCGTAAAGCCCTTTATGCACACCTGGTCTGACTTTGCTGGTCCGTTTAAGGTCACGCTCACTCGCGAGCAGGTATAAGATCCACAAAAGCTTACGTTTGCATTTTCGTATGTCTGACTACTCAGGCTGTGCATATAGAACTCGTTGGTGATCTAAGCACAGCGGGCTTCATGGGTGCATTTAAAAGACTTCTTTCCCGCCGTGGCCCTGTAAGAAAATTGTATTCGGATAACGGTACAAACTACGTCGGCGCGAAACGTATTTTATCAGAACTACATGAGCTTTTAACCAGTAAATATTATAATTCGGAATTCGCTCACATCCTAGCCGAGAACGCATCGAGTGGTCTCTGAACGTCCCGGCCGCGAGCCATTTTAGGGGAAATTGGGAGACTAATTTTAAGAGTCTAAAGAGTCATTTATACCGAGTAATAGGAGATCAAATTTTGTCCTTCGAAGAGTTAAGTACTGTGCTCGCTCAAAATGAGTGCGTCATGAATAGTCGCCCCCTTTGTCGTACGTTGTCAAGTGACCCCTCGGAGCCGCTGGCTCTAACTCCAGCACATTTTTTGAATTTAACGCCTTTGAAATATCTGCCAGCCATAGACATGGACGAGAATAAACTTAGTATTTCCGCACGTCATAAATTATTGGACCGGTTGGTGCAGTTGTTTTGGAAACGATGGAAGATGGAATACTTGCATACGTTGCAGTCTCGGCAAAAATGGAACATAACAACTGAACCTTTAACTGTCGGAACTGTGGTTGTGCTCACAAAGGAGAATACGCCGCCTCTCCATTGGTCATTAGGGATCGTCGGAGAAGTTTTTCCCGGTTCCGACGGGGTAACTAGGGTAGCTCGCGTTAGGACCACGACTGGGTCTTACATGCGCCCTGTTGTCCGTTTGTGCACTTTGCCTATTCAATAGTTTGAATTAGCTTTCTAGATTAGAAATTGTAGTCGAAAATTAGGTTTAATCTTAGCGTTAGTTATTTTGAAGGGGACCATTCAAGCCGGGGGGGGATGGTTACACGGAAACGATTCGTGTATTTTAATTTTATTCGAGGGTATATTGGCAAGCGTTTACCCATTCTTTGACCTAATATCGTAATATCCTTTCCGGGAAAGGGGGGAGTCTAGAAGGTGACGCGATTCTTTCGACCAATGAGACGCGCACCCGACCGAGGTGCATTGGTGAGAAAGCCGAGGCAACATAGGCTCGCGCGCTGCCCTCGATCGGGCTCTTGCCACGCGCCGCTAGTCTGAACCGCATCACCCGGAGCAGTCGCACTCCAGAAGTAACCGCCAAACATAGTGTGGGATATCGTCGCGCACCGCTCTCTTCCTTCGCACTACTGGCCTGGATCACATCTCTGGGGTGCCCCAGAAGAACCCACCTCACGTCGCATCACCGCAATGGAAGCGTCGTCTGCCGCATCAGAATCACACCCCGGTAGGTGTGTTTCCCGTAATTTTTTCCTATTTGAGCATTTTGTTCATTAGTTAACCCGCCCCATTTTATTTCTCCTAATGTGCTCAAGTAGAATTCCCTCCTAACCTTTGCAAGCAATAGATTTTGGAGGAGCGAGTGCATTGTCCAAGGTGCCGCGTGCCACATCCATCCTGTTGAGGCATAAGAAGCCAACGCGTATACAGTCTACTTAGTATATGTTATGTATGTATATACATTTGTATAGCTATGTATTAAAATGCGTGGCTGTGCCCACGCGCCCTCTGTTATTAAACCAGTGCATAGCAAGCTACCGGCCGTTTAACTCGCTCCCCGACCGTATACATAACATTGGCGACGAGTACCCGCGTAAAAAGTAATTACAAATGGCTAATTCATATTTTGGAATATTATCCAGTTTTAACCACGATATACAGGAGTGGAAAACTTATAAAAGCCGAATAAATCAGTGGTTCTTGGCAAATGAAATTAATAATACGACGGATCCGAGCGGGAAAAAGAGAAGAGCAATTTTGCTAAGTGCACTCTCGGAGGGTACCTATAGGCTCGCTGAGAATTTAGCCTTACCCAAGGATGTGCAGGAGGTGCCCTACGATGACATCCTACGAATCCTCGACATCCATTTTAACCCGAAGATTGTCGGTTTCACGGAACGACACAACTTCTATGCAGCATCGCAGCAACCCGGTGAAACACATTCACAGTGGGCCGCGAGACTGCGCGGTCTTACGTCACGCTGCGCTTTCCATGATATCGAAGAGGCCCTACGAGACCGGTTCATTATGGGAATGTTACCTAGTCTTGAGAAAGAGAAACTTTACGCCCAAGATATTACCAATCTAACTCTCACGAAAGCTGTAGAATTTGCTGAAAACGTCCGTTGTGCGAAATCAGCTGCAATCGCCAGTGCCAGTACGTCCGCAGCTTCTACTGGCGCTTTGTACAAGATTAGACCAAGAGATAAAGGTGCAAAAAGTGTAAAAAGTGATCTTTCGGTAAAACAAAAGTGTAAAGTGTGTGGTTATACGAACCACAAGGCTTCGGAATGCCGGTATGCGGATTTCGTATGTAGGAAGTGTAACGTCGTAGGCCATTTACGTAGAATGTGTACATCAAATAAAGTTAACTACGTAGATAATGGAGCCGGAGACGAAGACATCGGTGATGATGGTAAGGTATTTAAAATTCGTTCCTTGCGGGGTGAACCGATGGTCGAGACCGTGTTTATTCGTGGAACGGCGTTTAAGTTTGAAATAGATAGCGGTTCAGCCGTAACTGTGATACCGGAAAAATTATATAAATCTCATTTTAAAGATATTCCATTGATCGTTCCGCATAAAAGGTTGATGAGCTACACGGGTGATAGCATAACATGTGTAGGCACAATTCGGTTGCCCGTGTACTATACTAACCGCTCACACACGCTCGACGTGTACGTCGTCCGGGACGGCGGGCCGCCGCTCCTCGGTAGAGACTTTATATCTACATTCCAATTAGAGTTATCATCAGTTTTATCAACGGTGAATTACTGTCAGGGTACGCTTCCCTCCGTGGAAGAACTGCAATGTCAATTTCCAGTTCTTTTTTCGGATAAATTAGGTCGTTTTACTAAACATAAGGTGCACTTACAGTTAAAAGATAATGCAAAACCAGTTTTCTTTAAAGCGAGACCGATTGCATTTGCCCTACGAAATAAGATAAACAGTGAACTAGATAGAATGGTTGAGTTAGGGGTATTAAAACCGGTTGACCACGCAGACTACGCGTCCCCTATAGTCCCTGTTTTAAAAAGAAATGGCACTATTCGCTTGTGTGCGGATTACTCGGTTAGTATTAATAGGCAATTAATTATCGACCAGTATCCTCTGCCAACTGCCAAGGAATTGTTTGCAAAGCTTTATGGTGGAAAAAAATTCACCAAATTAGACTTATCTATGGCTTATAACCAATTTGAGCTAGATGACGAGTCACAAAGGTACACTGTAATTAATACTCATCGTGGATTATACAAGTATACTAGGTTAGTCTTTGGGCTTGCTCCAGCGCCAGCAATTTTTCAGCGCGCGATGGAGGGCCTAGTTGGTGGACAGGAGGGCGTGCTATGTTTGTTGGACGACGTGCTCATTACGGGGCGTGACGACGCCGAACACGCTGCACGCCTTCGGGCGGTGTTGCAGACTTTACAAGAAGCAGGATTGACCTTGCAAAGGGAGAAGTGCGAGTTCTATAAAGATGAGGTTAACTACTTGGGTTATGTTATCAATAAAAATGGGTTGAAAAAGTCTCCAGATAAAATTAAAGCAATAGTAGACTCCCCTGCACCATCAAATATAAGCCAACTGCAATCGTTTTTGGGCCTAGTAAATTATTATAGAAACTTTGTACCAAGTGCAGCGTCTGTTTTAAGCCCACTTTATAATCTGCTAAAAAAAGGGGGTAAAATGGTCGTGGGGTCTAGATCATCAAGAGGCATTCACTAAAATAAAACGGGTATTAGCTTCAGACCAGGTACTCGCCCACTTCAACCCCGAAGCAAGGCTAATCCTAACTGTAGACGCGTCTCCGGTTGGCTTGGGTGCGATACTGTCGCAAGTAGGTTCCGACGGGCAAGAAAGACCGATTTCGTTTGCATCGCGAACTCTAAATACCGCAGAGAAACGATATTCACAAATACAGAAAGAAGCGACCGCAATTATATTTGGAGTTCGGCGCTTCCATCAGTATTTGTACGGTAGAACAAATCCGTTCGTATTAAGAACAGATCATAAGCCACTAATTTCGATATTCGGGCCGTATAAAGGCATTCCGGAAGTATCGGCGAATCGACTACAGAGGTACGCAATGTTTCTAAGCGCGTATAACTATACGATCGAGTATATACGAAGCGCTGATAACAGCGCCGACTATTTGTCTCGCTCAAGTATTTCGGAAGCGAGGCGCGCGCCCGACACGGGTGCAGGCGCACTCGATAAGTGCACTGCGGACGACTTCACTTCGAGCGACCGCGCGGCTTACGTGTGTTTTGTGGTCGACACGAGTTTACCGATTACGATTTCGGAACTACGAGATGAAACAAAAAGGGACAAAATTTTATCTAAAGTAACCGAATATGTTAAACACGGTTGGCCTAAGAAAATAACTGATTTGTACCTTAAGCCTTATTTTTCATGTAGAACGCAATTCTCGGTTGAAAATGGATGCTTAATGAGAGGTCATAAGGTCGTGATTCCCGAGACGTTGCGTAAAAGGGTGTTAGCTGAGTTACACAAAACACATCTGGGTATCGTAAAAACCAAGGCCGAAGTTCGATCCAGATTTTGGTTTCCGGGTGTAGATGAGGCCGTAGAACATATGATAGGGACATGTGAGGTATGCATCAATCTGCGGCCATCCCCTCCGCGCGCGCCGCCGGCCCCCTGGCCTCGGGCACACCGCCCTTTCACCCGCGTACATATGGATTTCCTGGGTCCCATAGCCGGTCGAATGTATTTAGTGGTCATTGATTCGTACTCTAAATGGCCGGAGATATACGATACAGCTAGTTCTACTTCCTCCGATACAGTCATTGAAAAGATGTACGAATTCATGTCTAGGTTCGGCATACCGCAAACGATTGTAAGTGACAATGGAACAGCGTTTACTTCACAAGAATTTAAACGTTTCTGTGAAATAAACGGGATATCACACGTTACGTCCCCACCGTATCACCCGGCAAGTAACGGTCAAGCCGAAAGTTATGTAAAAATAGTCAAAAAGGGTATAAAATCAAGTATTATGTCCAGCAGCAACACAAAACAATCAAAAAACAATTTATTAAAGTTTTTGTTTGATTACCGGAATTCAAAGCACTCGACCACCGGCATGTCACCCGCCGAGTTGATTTTTGGGCGAAAGCTAAACTCGCGCTTAGACAGATTGGTACCTACGTCATCGCTGTCTACGTCTGCGGCTTCATCCGATTTAAATAAATGCGCAAAAATGTTCACATAAGGAAGAACCAGTACGTATTAAACAAATGCTACCTGGAACTTTCGTTTTATATAAAAAATATGTAAATAACAAGTTTAACTGGTGTAAGGGAACGATAACAAAAAGAATTGGCAAAGTTATCTACTTAGTAAAAGATTGGGACACGCAAATATGTTATCGAAAGCATCAAAATCAATTAATTTTATATAAAGCTCAAAGTGATGACTGTAACGCATGGGACGTGGACGCTTACGAGAAAGGGAACAATTGCGACACCGGAAACACTTTTACACCACCGCCATCGCTGCCGACATCACCATCACCATCACCATCATCATCGTCACCACTTCATCCGGCGTCTACCAAAGACCCCGGCCTAGTTACCACGGCAGAACGAGAAGGTTCGCCACGTCGTGGGGAAAGTGATGAAGTAGAGAACCCTGTGCCGCCTCGGTCGGAGGAGGACGACGAGTTCCACGAAACAGAAGCAGATTTTAATGATGGTCGAATCGAAGCCACTAGATATAGACTGCGCCCCCCGTCCCAAGGTTGATTATAAGCGTTTCTTTTAGGTTATAGTTGTCGTCTTTTATTATAATTTATTTTATTCTTGTATTCTAAAATAGGGTGGGGAATTGTTATGTATGTATATACATTTGTATAGCTATGTATTAAAATGCGTGGCTGTGCCCACGCGCCCTCTGTTATTAAACCAGTGCATAGCAAGCTACCGGCCGTTTAACTCGCTCCCCGACCGTATACATAACAGTATAATATCTCGCACATAGGGTCAAGGCTCAACCTGGGAATCGAACTCGGCAACCCTTAGGCCCGCCGCCCAATCAATTACTCTTTTTTTATATTATTCATATTTGTACACACATGCATATAAAGGTGTGTAAACCTTTTGATTTGTTATAACACTTTTGTTCACTATAGAATTTATATTTTATTTTATTATCGGTCAATAGGTAAATTAGTTTTTATGTATATTATGAATAAGCTAAAATAAAATGTTCGTTTGTTAATTTTGTAAAAATAAATTAAATAGTGTTAAAAATATTCATAATCGCGAAATATTTATACTGCTACCGCAGACTAATATGTATTCATACAAGTTACCAATTATTATTAGTGAAATTTGCACTCCTAAACATGTCTTAAAATATTATGTTATTGATATATTATATTATATTACATGTTTTTATCGTCCATTTATATATTATGATTCAATCTATGGGGAAAATACAAAAATAAGAAATTAAAAATTATTTATATAACTCATCAAAAATCAAAAACAAATTACTCAAAATTGGTTTGTTTATTGCTGGGTCACTGGGTACATGCCATGACAAATTTATAGCTGCTTTAGAGGATTCCCAGGTTGACATAATGGCAATAAACGAAACGTGGCTGAGGACGGGTGAGGAGGGCCGCGCGCCCGTTGTGCCTGGATACCGGCTGCGGCACGCGCCGCGGCCGGCTGCAGTGCGCGGCGGCGGAGGTGGCGTTGGCTTTTACATACACTCGGGGATCGCAGTGCGTACTTGCCCGCATCCTCCTTCCACTGATGTTGAGCAAATATGGCTCTCTTTCACGATAAACACAGAGAAAATTATGATTGACACAGCTTATCGTCCACCTTGGCTCGACGTAAATATTTTTCTAGATGCCCTCACTTCATCTATTGTTTCATTCACAAGAGCTGATAAAACGATTCTTGTAGGTGATTACAATATAAATTTGCTAAAAAAAGATGACCCTAAAACTTCTTCTTAGTTTTCTCAATTATAATCGTCTATCTCTAGTTATATCTGAGCCTACATATTATACAGATCACAGTGAAACACTCATTGATTTGGTATGCTCTGACATTAGTGTTTCTAACACAACAGTTTCACATATACCTCAATTAGGGCAACACGCAGTTATATCCGTTCAATTTCTAATAGAAAAAGACAAGTTTATTACACGTATGGCTTACATTCGTCCACTTAAGTAGTTTTTGGTAGACTATTTTAATGCAGATTTAAACAGTATTGATTGGGATAGTATTTTATATCTTAACAATGTTAATGATATGGTAGCAAAATTTAATTCATATGTAATAACGCTTTTTGACCTTCATGCCCCAAATAAATTAGTGCGATTGAAAAAACAAACTCACCCATGGATTACTGATACAGTTAAAATCATGGTGAGGCATCGAAACCACTATCTCATGCGGTATAAGAAAACTAAACCAGATAAATATTATAATTCCTAAAAAGATCTAAAAAACCTTGTGACTAATGCTATTCATTTTGAAAAGAGAACATATTTTGAAACGTATATTAATAAAAACTTAAATAACCCTAAAGCTCTATGGAAAAAAAGGGTAATATTATTACTAAGGAACAGACTGAGATAAATTTGCCAGATCATTGTAACATACACACACCCACTCGTCAACGAAGTCACAAGGTTCCAACTGAAAACCAGCGCTGTCTCTGCAGCATTATGCTGAGTTGGAGACCTATTTGATGTCACATTTTATCTTTAAATTCTTTTTTTATTTTTTTTTTGTTTTGTGGCGGCGCTGTCGTCGTGCCGCAAGCGAAACACACCGAAGCCGAAATCACGCTATCAAAATTCCGAAAACAGTATATATAGAACATCTCCGAACTATCACATGGATACCTAGATCTCACGGTCGTATCAAACCTAAGGGTTTATCGCTTGTATCATTTAATATTCGCGGCTTGCGAAATAACCTCCCAGAGCTCAAGCTCTTTCTTCGGAATCGTGAAGTCGATTTCCTCCTCCTACAGGAAACTAATCTCAAAGATAAGGACACTAGAGGCCTTTCTATTAAAAACTTCTCTCTTCTTCGTAACGACAGACCCGACCGCCGAGGCGGCGGAACGGCCATCTATTACAAGAAGACACTTCATTGCTCGCCCATTTCTACTCCGCAGCTTACCAACATGGAAGCCACGGTATGCAGGCTAGCTATGACTGGACATCAGTCCATCCTCATAGCCTCCTGTTACATCCCTTCAGGAACCTATCCCCTTAAAAAGGATTTTGAGGCCATTTTATCTTTAGGCAATTCAGTCATTATGTTTGGAGATTTTAACTCCAAGCATACTGAATGGACATGCCGCACTACGTCCCCTAGTGGCAAGATACTGCTCGATATCACGCAGTCTCTTGATATTACCGTCCATAGTCCTCTCGGTGTTACTCACTTTCCCGATAACACCGATCACGCCCCCGATGTGTTAGATTTTGCGTTACTCCAAGGAGTTTCTCTCAACCTCGGAGCAATCGAGACACTAGACGATCTAGGATCAGATCACCGACCGGTCTCCCTCATTCTTGGCCATCAGCCACCTCCCCCAACACACACGAAAACCTTCACTAACTGGAAGGGATTCAAGGAGTCCCTAGCTAAAGCTTTGGACTCACAGGACTCTACCATCTCCCTACCGTCGGACTTAGATAGTCCCGAAAAAATCGACACCGCGGTCGACTCACTCTCCACCCTTATTAAATCCTCCCTTAAGGAGAATGAAAGGGTCGTCCCGGTTGCTAACAATAGTGGGCTTCCCCTACATATTAGCAACCTAATAAAAGCCAAAAAAGCTGCTTTCCGGAGAGCAGCAAAATATCCCACCCCCGAATATAGGCGCGCGGCCAATCGTCTTCAACGAGAACTCCGCTTCCGCCTCTCTGTATTTCGAGACCTCGAAAAAAGTAAGCTCATGGAGAATATCTCTCCATCTCACACAGCGTACTATCAGATGGCTAGAGCCCTCCGCATAGACGCTATCACCCACACTCCCCCTCTCTCCCGTCCCGACGGCACGGTTGCCTTCGAGGACGAGGAAAAGGCTGAGTGCTTTGCGGATAGCATTGCCGCTCAATGCTCCCCTAGTTCTCAACCTGTCGACCCCTCACACGTCCAGGCAGTGGAGGATGAGGTCCGCCGCCGGAACTCACCCCCCACGGCCTCCGAACCTATCTCTGTGTCCAATGATGAGATTTCATCTCTCATCAAAGGACTTAAGCCCAAAAAGGCTCCGGGCGCGGATGGCATCTCCAACCAAGCCCTTAAACACTTTCCCGAGCAGGTGTTAACCTTTTTATCTATTATCTTCAACGCCTGCTTCAACCTTAGTTATTTTCCCACTACGTGGAAAGAGGCAACTGTGATTGGAATTCCCAAGCCAGGTAAGCCTCTCAACCTCCCCCTCCAGCCATCGCCCCATTAGCCTCCTCAAGGCAATGGGCAAGCTCTTCGAAAGAGTCATTCAAACGCGTATGAGGCGCTTTCTGTTTCCCACAGACGGCGACCCTCTCATCATCCCCCACCAATTCGGCTTCCGAGCCAAACACTCATGTCCCCAACAAGTTCACCGCATTGTGGAATATATCCTCAGCGGTTTCTACCCTCGACGTCATAAAACCATCGCGGTCTTCTTCGATACAGCCAAAGCTTTCGATAGAGTCTGGCACACAGGCCTCATCTACAAGCTCTATAAAATAGGTCTCCCCGATCGTCTAGTTCGTCTCGTGGCCTCCTATTTAAAACATCGTACCTTTCGTTTTAGACACGAAGGCACGCTTTCTTCACAGAGAACTATCAAGGCTGGTGTCCCTCAGGGCTCGGTACTTGCTCCTCTGCTGTACATCCTGTTCACCAACGACATTCCCATCCCGTCGAAAGGTGTTCAACTCTCCCTCTTTGCAGACGACACGGCCATCTACTGCAAAGGTGTCTCACTACCCTTCATACGGAACAAGATCCAAAAGTCAGTTGATGACCTAGGAGCTTGGTTCAAAAAATGGCGCATCGATGTGAACCCGGAGAAGAGCTCCGCCGTTCACTTCGATTATAAACGACGCCGTCTCAAAAACACTCCTCCAATACGTATGCTAGGGACCCCTGTCCCCTGGCATACGTCCGCCAAATATTTAGGTGTCACTCTAGACACAGGGCTTACTTTCAAGCCCCACGTCAAAAGAGTAACCCGTCATGCACGATTTTATCTGAGTAGGCTCAACAGTATGTTGGGCCGACACAGTAAAATGTCCCTTCGAAACAAGCGTACACTCTACAAGGTATGTATACGACCAGTCATGTCCTACGCGGGCCCCGTCTTTGCCCACGCAAACCCTAACATTTTAAATGAACTCCAAATAGTTCAGAACCTATTCTGTCGTCGAGCTGCGAACGCACCGTGGTACGTTCGTAATGCCGACCTTCATCGGGACTTAGAGCTCCCAACAATTCAACAATTTCTTAAAAAACTCTCTGAGAACTTCTTCAAAGCCTCAGAGTCGCACCCAAACCATTTAATTCGTGAGGCAGCTTCTTATGCAGCCCCACCCCCCTCTCGCTATCGTGTCCGCAGGCCGAGAAACTCTCTCTCGGACCCGCCTAATAAACTTTCAAACGACCTGAACTGTCTCCTGGCGGCTCAGGCCAACTCTAATTAAATAAAATTATTGTAACATCTGACATTAATTTGCCTTCGTAGGCACTCCCTCAGCGGCACTTAGCCGCCTGCGCCCTCTTTTCCCAAAAGAGGGTCGCTCATGATAAGGCACAATAGAGCTTAATCAGCCGGTTGCCTGTCCCCAAAGGCGGTTTTTAGGGGGTATCACTTAGGGTCCCCGGTAGGACAGTGAGTCCCCCATAACCACGATAGACCGGCTATCGTGGTATGCGTAATGCATTTTCCGCCTCCCTACGTACAGGGTAGCCCTTTAATTGCTTCGGGAGCAAAAAAAAAAAAAAAAACTATCACATGGAGTGTTGGCAGCTCCCCGGGTAGAACACCTTGCCCGGCGGGAGATCTCCCCTTTTCCTTCCACTGCCACAGTTTCATTATTAATTAACATCATGCATGTTCTGCTTATTAAATAATTTTTAATGCGTAAGCAGTCTTACACCGGCGCAAGCATATTCTTTGTCGATTGTAATTTATATTTAAATTTCAAAAATTGTGAGTAAAGTGTGGTTATCAAATAAATGGTTCTTTCTTTCTTTCTTCCTATATACACTTTCAAAACATGCATCAGGGCCAGATCTATATATAGGCTTTTTGGGCTGCAGCCCAGGGCCCCGTGGATATAAAGGGCCCCCAGGCCCCAGTGAAGACTAGCTGTCATAGCTTTAAAAATAATTATGATAATATTATGAAAATTTCATGAGTTTTGGTAGAAATGAGGATGAGAGAGTTGATTTTCAAAAAGAGACACGAAATTTAAACGAAATTTAAAAAGTGGCTAAACCTGATACTATTTTTTTTTTTGAAGAATTTTTAAAGAGGATATTTGTAAAGGCATACAAGTTAATTATGTCATCAAAAGAGTTCGTGAGTAACTTACGACATCAAGCGAATGAAATATTAAAGATATACGCGGGGAAACCTTAAAACTTAAATACTAGAGTGGTACCGGCATACAGTGACATAAATAAAAGTAATACATAAGTAAAAGACAAGAATAAAAATAAAAAATTTAAAGAGACACGTTAAACGTTGTGTTGAATAAGCTGTTTTGGATTTTGAATTTAAATAGAAAATGTCAAATCTATGAGGCATATAGTAAGAAATTCAATTAGTGAATTCGGTCTGAATTCGTGTCTGCCGGTAAGAGCCAACTGTCAAAGCTGAAGACTGAGTGTGGCAGCATCGTTTCCGGGACACCTGAGATTCTGAGTGAGATTGAGAGGTTCTATGGGCAGCTGTACACATCATCGTTGGAGCCACACGCAAGTGTGAGTAACGATCCAAGAGCAAGTCTTATCTGACATTCCGATGATATCCCGGACGACAGTCTGAGCGAGATTAGAATGGCTCTCCAGCACCTTAAATCGGCAAGTCCCCGGGCGAGGATGGAATTACAGCGGAGCTTCTGAAAGCGGGTGGAAAACCGGTACTTGAAGTCCTTCAGAAGCTCTTCAATTCCGTCCTCCATGGTAGCACTACTCCGGAGGCGTGGAGCAGAAGTGCAGTGGTCTTGTTCTTCAAGAAAGGTGATAACGCCCTCTTGAAGAACTACAGACCGATATCTCTTCTGAGCCGCGTCTACGTGCTGTTTTCGAGAGTCATTACGAATCGTCTCGCACGCAGACTCGACGACTTCCAGCCTCACGAACAAGCCGGTTTCCGAAAAGGCTTTAGTACCATAGACCACATACGTACCCTTCGGCAAATTGTACAGAAGTCCGAAGAGTACAATCTGCCACTTTGCCTGGCGTATGTGGACTATGAGAAAGCCTTTGATTCCGTCGAAATTTGTGCGGTGCTACAGTCTCTTCAGCGGTGCCAAGTTGACTGTCGGTATATCGAAGTGCTGAAGTGTTTGTACAGTAGGGCTACGATGGCTATCCGAGTACAGAACCAGAGTACGAAACCTATCCAACTGCAGAGAGGTGTAAGACAGGGTGATGTTATTTCCCCCGAAACTCTTCACCGCTGCATTGGAAGACGTTTTCAAGCTACTGGACTGGAAAGGATACGGTATTAACATCAATGGCGAGTAAATCACTCACCTTCAATTTGCCGACGATATAGTCCTTATCGCAGAATCGCTAGAGGACTTAATATGCTCAATGACCTCAATAGTGCCTCCCAACGGATAGGTCTTAAGATGAACATGGACAAAACAAAGATCATGTTTAATGTCCATTTACACCTATGCCGGTAGTTGTTGGGAGCACTAAGCTCGAAGTTGTTGACGAGTATGTTTACCTGGGACAAATAGTCCGACTAGGTAAGTCCAAGTTTTACCGAGAGGTCAATCGACGGATTCAACTCGGCTGGGCAGCGTTCGGGAAATTACGACGCATCTTCTCGTTAGGTATACATCAAAACCTGAAAACTAAGTTGTACAACCAGTGCGTGTTGCCAGTGATGACCTACGGAACCGAGACGTGGTCCTTCACTGCTGGCCGTATGAGGACGCTCAAAGTCGCTCAGCGAGCTATGGAGAGGGCTATGCTCGGAGTTTCTCTGCGTGATAAACTTAGAAATGAGAATATCCGCAATAGAACCAGAGTGACCGACATAGCCCACCGGATTAGTAAGCTGAAGTGGCAATGGGCCGGCCATATAGCTCGAAGAACCGACAACCGTTGGGGAAAAAGGTTCTCGAGTGGCAGCCTCGTACCGGTAGGCGAAGTGTAGGGCGACCCCCCACTAGATGGAGTGACGACCTGGTAAGACACGCAGGAGGTCGATGGATGCAGGTGGCTCAGGACCGTGCTTTGTGGCATATTTTGGGGGAGGTCTATGCTTAGCAGAGGACTTGTGAAGGGCTGTAATGATGATGATAATGAATTCGGTTAAAATCTTACTAAAGACTAAGCTACATTCTGACGCTCTTACAGTGAAATGTTTACGCTAATCATTGAAAAAAAATCTATTTGATGTTTTCCCAAATTACTTTACAGTCATCTTTTAGAATTTTTAACGTTGTCAAACACTAGCTGTGAAGTAGTGCGCTGTTTCGCCAGGATGCCAATATAAAGAAAACAAATGTTGAACAATCGACTAAATTATTTATCAATCCTTTCCATTTTTTCCTTTCATTTCCATTTAACAAAGAATTGACACTGCGATGAGAAAATAAAGGAATTAGCAGCGCAAAAATGTAGAAAGGTATTTATAGTTTATTTATCATAACTACACATTACCTGTTAATATATTATGCAATAATGTCTTACAGTTGCTGTTTATGTATCAAAGTCGTATAATTTTTTCCAGACCGTGTGAATACATCATTACAGAAAACATTTTTTTGACTTGATTAGTTTGATTAATTTGTTAGGGCCCCAACTAGTGTTAGCCCAGAGCCCCACAAATTCACGGTCCGCCCCTGATATGCATATGATGTTGTTAATTACATTGCAGGATTTGTGATCCGAACTTTGAAAAAAAAATTGTTTGTGAAACATGCACACGAAGTTACGAAGTATTAAATGATTATTTTTTGATATTTATCAAGGATAAAACTAGCTCAAAGTACAGTAAAAGTATGTAATAATGTCCTCCAGACCGAATTTCGGTCACGGCGGCCTGCCTCAACGGAGGCTAGCCATCGGTGCAGGACAGGATTATAGTGCCCAAGTATATGCGCAAGCACAGGTGCACTCTCTATTCCCTCACTCTCATAATCCGATGGGACGGTAAACCGACACGACCTGGAGAGAGATCAGGCGCAGGACCAACGTGTTTACGTGCTTTCCGAGGCACGGGGGTGAGATACCGCCAACTTCCTGACTTCGGGCAGCTACTGAGAATTTCTTGATAGAAAAACGCAATAATTGATTTTTGGCCCGACCCGGGATTCAAACCCAGGACCTCATGAACAGCATACGCACTACTACAACCACTAGACCAACGAGGCAAAAGTATTTACAGTATCAAAAATTTTTTACGGGAATTTAAATTACAAATTGGATATAAACTAATAGGACTAAACAAAAATATGACAAGGATAATTTTTAAAGTAAGTCTAGCTTTATTGTGCACAAATATATTTTCGGAATTGCATGAACACTCTATCGAAACTGACATAATGGAAAAAACTGAACTGGTTATTTGAATAAAAAATCATGAGTGCAATTAGTTTAATTTAAATTTTCGTATTTAAAAAAAAAACTAAAAAAGGGCTCGAAATAATAGATTTTCTGACAAAAGAAGGGAACTCGAAAAAAAATGGAAAAAAACAGACCAGAAACAGGACACGAACCAAGGCACTCTGATTTCGGGACTGCTCGACGTCTCACTTGAGCTATTACGATCGTTAATACACCGTCAAAATTTGCCTTCTTATATTGCAGCAGTTTTTTATTGCCTGAAAACACGGACAAAAGGCCATTTTCTAAAAATGAATCCTAGCTAGATCGATTTATTGCCCCCGAAACCCCCTGTAGGATAGTATATACGTGTGAATGCTATGGTTCAAATGCCTTATAAACTTTGTCTGAATTCTTTTCATTTGTTGTTTATGCGTAATATAATAGGGAGAACAAATACTACTAGCGTAATAAACACTTTTGATGCAGTTTATATCCGAAAAAAGTTTGCAAGTACGTGGAACAAACCTTTGACTTTTTAGCATTTTTGTATTATTGTATTTACATGTTTTGTCACAGCCAGCTTCTTGTCAAGGGTACCAGTTAGTATTGTTGGCGACGCGCCTATAAGAATATTTCAGTTTATTAAGTCAACCGATGACGAATAGCTTCTAAAAGGCAAATTGTCCAATAGCAATGTTCTAATAAGAAAATGCTTAGTTAAATCTTAAAGAATGTCGAATTAATGATATGAAGGTCTTGGGTTCGACTCCCAGGCCGGACTAGTTTATTGTTTTCTTAAGTAATATCTCTTAATAAATTCATATAGGGAATTTTAAGATATAAATTATGCTACCGGATTTGTTCCCCGGTTGAAATCATCTTTCCAATGATGTAAATTCAAAGGAATATTAAAGTGAAGTTAGAGATCGGATTGGTTCCCCGGTCGAGATGATCACTCTGTGCATAAATAGAATTAACGGAAATTAATTGCATAAGTATTGCCTTATATGAGTTTGATATGTTTTGTATGAAAATAAATGCCTATTTGCTATGATTGATTTATGAGAACATTCACTTATATTGTTATCTGTTAAGAAACATGATAACTGATAAGAATCTGATTAGAAATAGTTTCCTACAGTTTGAAAATTGTGTAGAAGCATTTATTCACCTAATACTGTCGATATTGGTGTATATTAGACTTTTCATTTTTTCTGATAGTCGAGAGCCGTGCAAAGTTAGTTGTTCAAATAGTGTGAGTTCACGGACGAACGCTAGCCACGCCCTTAGGAGGCCAAATATGTAAAAATTTAAATATTTGTAATTTCAGTAATTTATGTAAAAATGACTTGTAAAACATTTCAGGTTGATTGTACGTGCTAAAAAAGGTGAATTCTGTGTTATTTTTATGTGAAAATTCCTGTGTATAAGTGAAATAATGATAGTTTTGTATAAGAAATTTAAAAGTGTTTTAATAGTGCAATGAATAGAGAAAATGTAAATTAAACTGTTGTATTGGTTAACTTATGTATAATTTCAAGTGGAAAACATTGTTTTAACTTTCTATGTTAAATATTTAAGAAATTTCGACTTTGAACTTGTGAGTAAAATAGGCATATTTTGTTAAATAAATAAAAGGTTTTTTGTGATATGAAAATGTAATGTATATCGTAGTGTAGATATTGTTTTGTGCTATCTATACAGGTAAATTATGTTGATGTATGACTTATGCCAATAAAGTAATTAAGTAAAACGTGAGAGAGTAATAGAACAAATTCATGTAATTGAGTTGCCCAAGCGCGCGAATGGCGCAGCTCACTTTCGCGTATTGCTCTGGGGTAGCTCAGTAAATGAGTTTTATTGCAATTCGTTCGGGAATCTTTCGGGAAATGTTCGAGAAATAAGTACGAAAATCCTTCGGGAAAAGTGCAAGACCAGCAGTCAATAAGAAGAAAGAAAAAGTGTAGGGAAGTGATAGGGAAAAGTAATTACTCTCTCACGGAACGGTTTGAATATAATTGCTGTTTTATTCCCAAGAAATTCATCCCTCAAAATTATACAGTCCACATCGAAGAATTAAGGCGTTGGGACCGGGACGACTTGGGAAGACCCGTAATCCCCGTCTGAACCTGTTTGCTGAAAAGGAAGAGGTTATCGCCCTTGTGTGTTACTCCGTTGCGGAGATCACATACGTTGTTCCCGAACCCAACGTAGGCGTTATAGGAGGCCGGATCGAGAGAAGCCTCGATTCCTCCCTTCTGTTTCTTAGTTGAACGTTTACACACCATTTGGTTCCTTTTCAAGTATTTTCCAGTAAGTTACCAGTCATTTTTTTACACACCTTATAATGAGGGATATAAAATGCCGACTTATTTTCTTATGGCATTCTCTACCAGTTAACCTTGGACGATTTGAGAATCTGTGGCAGGTATAAAGATTTTACCAAGTAAGATAAGTAATATACATATAAGATACAGTAAACAATTTAAAAGTTATTTCAATACAGTTAAATTGGTATTATATTCTTTATAAAGAGCAAATAAATATTTTGTTTGAATTTTTACTTTGTTTTATTTTGCTCACACGTAACTAATGTAAAGCTGATCAAACGGCGTCGCCAAATTTGGAAAACAGAGTTTTTCTTAGTGGGTTTTGTGATATATTTTAACTTTGTAGCACGATCGTTCTGAACTACAAAATTCACCCAAATTTAAACAAAATTTAGCAAAATTGATTCTAAATCAAACGTTTTTAAGTTCTATCGCTGAACACTTCGTCCGTAGCAGGTCTTTCCTTAGTTGGTATCTGAAATTAAAATATATATTTATTTATTAAAATGTTGTATTTTATTGAACCTGAATAAGGCTGCCCTTTTCTATACTCACCATCACTTAAATTGTCTATGGTATATAAAAAAAGCTAATAAAATTAAAGTCGTATTTTTAATTACGAAAGCTACACGATGTTCGCGAATAATTTGTATAAAACGTATCGGAAAAAAATTAGATTATTAGATAACTTTATTTATAAAGAATAAAAACTTTTTACGCCGCGAGAAAGCAGCAAAATACGCTTTTGTTGTAAGATATTCTGAGAACATTGAAACCACTGCGAATCGTTTGCAAATTAATTACCGATTCTGTAAATATTTCATTTATTGCGTTATTCGCTATAGATACTGAGTAATAAAATTAATTATTTTTTCGTCAACTACTGTATACTAATTCGGGCGGTTCGTGTACTATATTGTATAAATCGTATCGGAAAAAAATTTGATAATTACGGAATCGTTAGAAATATTTGTAATCTCAAGTAAAAGCGTAGACAGAGAAACCTACTGTTATATAATGTACTCTGTGCCTACTGTCTACGAGTAAAAGTTTATCTGTCTACGCCTTTGAGCATAGAAAATAGGTCTACGCAATCAACATATTTATTATCTATGTCAGTTAACGTCAAGGCTCAGAGTTTTTGTGTATGGTCAAGGAGCAAGGAGGAGTGTTTTTATTTATTAACCCTTATTTAAGGTAAAAATTAAAAATCAGGATCATAATGTCGAATGTTCATACTGGTGAACTATTAAATTTTCAAGATTACTCTCCGGAACATAATGATCGAAGTGCGCGAATCGAAGTAGAAGCAGTACATACAAATCAATACATGTCAAATCCAAATTATGGTTTTGAAGAGCCCAAAAATGTAGATGAACCGGAAGCAGCACCACAAGGTTAGTTTTATAAATTATTTTACATTAGCTAACTGTATAGTATTTACTGTATCCGGTGTTGATGTGCTTTTTAGCAGGAAACCATAATTTTTGGACAATAGAGTACTATCAGAAGTACTTTGATGTGCACACCAATGAGGTGGTTGAGAGGATTATTTCTTCAGTTCTGCCTCAGAAAGTCTCCCGCAACTACTTTGATGAAAGAATCAAAGGGAAACCCGACTTATATGGGCCTATTTGGATATCTGTCACCCTTGTAAGTATTAGAATACTTGGTTACAGTTCATTATATAATCATCACATACGTTGACTATATGTTAACAGACAAAATAAGGATAAATTTTATTTACCTTTATCTAGAAATCAAATGATAAACTTTAGGGCAGTTTAAAGTAAATAGAAATCCCATGCAGTCGCATGCGCCCGGAAAATCCCGAGCGGTTGCTTGCGACCGCACCCACCCACAGCACTTAAAACCATTGAAACTTATATTTAGAGACTGCTTTTCTATGAAGAAGTTTGACATTATAAAATCTATACAAAATTCTCTATAAAAAGTCAGGTCAGTTTTTACTTCATTACAAAAAGTCAGGTTTTTACTTCATTACAAAATGACTATTGTATTTTTATAACAAGAAAAAACATACCAAGAGAATGTCGCCAGCATGAAAATCACAATTATTTCAATATATATTACTTGAAATTATTTACATCAAAAGATAAATTATATTCACACAAAAACTTTCATTACAATTTTATAATAAAACACTATACTAAAACACTAATTAAACACTAAAAAAAAATCCAAAAATCAACACAATAACATTCATGCGAAAATGGCGTATGTAATGAATGTAGATTATAAATAAATATCCATAGGATATTTATTTTTAATTTTTTATTGCACTAGAGGATAGAAAATTTTATATTGATTCTATCATGCCAAACTTCTTTATAGAAAAGTAGTCTCTAAATATGGTTTAAAGTGCTGTGCATGTGCACGGTCGAATCCAACTGCTTGAATTTTGATGGAATAGCGCCGCAGTTGAATTTGACCACTAAGAGATTGAAAGGTTAATTAATTGAATAAATGGATTAATAGGTATTAAGAAATTGATTTTTTTTTTTGGAAATGTTTGAAGTTCTAGAAGAATAGTTTGAAGGCATTTGTTATCAAACGAAAATCATCAGAGCAAGTTTTGCATGGGGATATATTCCAGAATGATGGACAATTGACAAAGTTCTATTTATACCTAAGGCTGGTAGAAAGGACTAAGCTTTACCAAAGTCCTTTAGACATATAAGCCTATCTTCCTCTCTCTTTAAGACATTGGAAAAGGTTACAGATAGATATATAAGGGATATAGCTCTAGCTATGAGGCCCATACATTACAACCAACATGCTTAACGCAGAGGCAAATCTACGGAAACAGCCCTGATCAGTGTCATTGACAGGGTCAAAAAAGTACTGGAGGATAAATAAATAGCTGTTTGTGCCTTTTTAAATATTGAGGGCACCTTCGACAGTAGCCCCACATCACTGCTGATTGGGGGCCTGACATCTAAAAATGTTGACCCCACTATCATCAGATGGGTGAAGTCGATGCTCTCAAACAGAAAGGCAAAAATAGCGCTGTTTCAAACTTCGATTGAGGTTGCAAATTCATAAGGCTATCCACAAGGAGGTAATTTGTCACCCCTTCTTTGGACTCTTGCAGTTGACCAACTATTGTACAAAATGGCAGAACTACGCATTGACACACTGGATTATGCTGATGACCTTGTGACCATTGCGAGGGGCTTTTGCCAAAGTACTTTATCGTCAATAATGCAAAGAGCCCTAAACACCATAAATAACTGGTGTAGGGATAACAGTTTATCAGTTAATGCTAATAAAACTGTTATTACCCTTTACCAAAAAGAGACAGTTGTACAAATTAGTCCAACCAAAACTTAATGGTAAAAAAGTACCATTTTCCAGGGAAGTTAATCTGTATGTTCGGAAGGCGACTTTATTCGATACGCCTGTTGGCTCGCGACGTAAAATGGCGGGAATTGCAAATTTTTTGCTAACTTGCAAATTTTGCTATATTTTCACTTTGAGACAATATTTATGGATAAAACTTACAGGGATTCTTATTAAATGTATAAACTATTGAATAAAATTATTTTTAGTTGCTAGAAAGTGTAATAAAATTCATAAATTACCCTTTGTAGCATAGTAGTAGTAGATACTTCACTTTTAGTGTAAAATTATTACTAATTTGAATTCTACACATTTGTTTTTGGAGAAATCTATATGAAAATGATTGGAAATATGTATATTTTTATGTTTTATATGTTTCTATTCGTTACTCATACCAAAATATAAAATTAAAAAAAAACGGAATTAATTTTTATCTGTATGAGATTTTCGAACAATATTTCAAATATATTTTTGTCTGAATTTGAAATAAATACAACATCAAGGTATTTGAAATATGTTATAAAACAATTTTTTAGTTACATTTTACACTAAAAATAAATGAGAATTGGAAAAATAACACATTTTGACCCAACAGCTAAAATGGGCCTTCTCGATTTCAAAGTAATTTTGGCACTTACTTTTTATGCCACAAATTATATATCTACATGTTTGTTTTATTACAAGGAATACACAAAAGTATAAAACTCACCTTTTTATTTCAAAAACACACAGAAAAACGGAGAAATCACTCAGAAATAGCTTACACGCTACTGGTGTAAGAAGCCATTACGTCAGAATGATTTTTATGTTTGTTTTTAGTTCGAAATTGACAGATTATGGTACCAAATTAAAGAGTATGTCTTTGTCTATATCTGTATTATACATTTCAGTATAAATTTGTTATAATTTTTAATGACTAACCTTTTTTTGTCGGGTTCGCCTTCATAAATTATTAGTGGACAAATGTGTACCATTGCCGCCTAACACAACGCCCTCCGCCGAGCGGGCGGAGGGCGTTGTGTTAGTCACATGTGTACCACTGTCGAGCGTACTGGAGTACTTGGGCCTAACAATCAACCAAAAACTAACGTGGAACTCTCACCTTAGCAACGTGTGCCATAAGGCAAAAATTGCTTTATGTGCAGTCATTTGGTCAGGAACAACTGGGGCTTGCGACCCAGTATGGTCCTATGGCTGTACAGCAGCATAGTGAGGCCGATTCTCACCTACGCCTCTATTGTCTGGTGTAACAAGGCCAACCAAAAGATGACTGTGGACAGACTAAATAGTCTACAAAAGACTGCCTGCTTAATGGCAGCTGGAGCTATGCGATCATTGCCTGGAGTGGCTCTTAATGCACTTCTATGCCTAACGCCCCTTAATCTTTATCTAGACAAGGAGGCGAGAGCTAGTTTGTATAGAATTAACGCCCATGGAGGTCTGAACTTGCTCTTCTACAGATTGAGATCCATGCTCAACTCAATTAAGGAATCACCAGTCTAATGCATGGTCTCAGATATCATGCGTCCACTACACACTTTTGATAAAAAGTATATATTGGAATTACCGTCCAGAGAAGACTGGCTGAACGGCCGGGTTATCTGTGAGGTCGGTAGCCTCATATGGTATACCAATGGGTCTAGAATGGGTCTCGACGTAGGCTTTAGAATTTATGGGGAACGCCCCAAATTCATATTGATTTGTATGAGTATTGAGTATGATTTTGGTAGAAACACATCTATCTTCCAGACAGAAATTTTTGCCATACTTCGGTGTGCAGAAATCAATCTGCAAATATACTACTAACCATATAATTTAAATAAACTCTGATAGTCAAGCAGCACTGCTTGCGCGGAGACTGCGTGAACCGTGTAAATGCCCTGGGATGTGACAACAGGATCGTTTTAAGATGGGTTTCGGGTCATGTGTGTATTGTAGGCAACGAATTTGCCGACAAACTTGAATGGGAGGGCTTAAAGTGCACACAATTTAGACCTGAGCCTTTTTGTGGAATCTCAAGAAGCCTAGCGCAATTGACCCTGAAAACTCTTTATCACAATAAAGCACTTAAGATTTGGTCTGACACACCAGGCTTAAAGCATTCTAAAGCCTTAATCCGTGCTTTTGATCGCAAATTCGCTTCAGAAGCCCTGATATTAAGTAAAAATAAATTGCGCATTCTGGCAAGAGCCCTAACTGCACTGTTGTCTTAAAAAGCACATGTCCATCCAGGGACTAAGCAACTCAAGGATGTGTCGGTTCTGTTCCATAATGGAAGAAACACCTCCACACATTCTAAGTGATTGCAGACCCTTAATGCGCAAACGCAACACTTATCTGGGAAACTATTTACTCCACCCAAAAGAAGTGAAATTGCTCACGGCTAAGCAACTCCTTCTAATCATTGAAGACATAGGGCTTAGCCATGAACTATAGCCATAGCAGCTATCACAATAGATCTTATAGGTTGCAGTGATACTGGTCTCTTTCCCTAGACCTGCATAGCTGCTCGCACATTAAAAAAAAGATCTTTCTGACATTTCTCAAAATAGCCTCTTACCTTTGCCGTAGGTGCCTAGGTATAGTAGGTGCTGCATCAACTGAAACCTAGCAGTTCAGATGGACAGGGGCATTATCATGATGAAGAAGCACTTCAGCACACAATTTTTCCCGTTGTTTATTCTTTAGTTCTTCACATAGTTTTTTTTAATTAATGAGCATAATAATCTCCGATTATTGTTCTGCTTTAATTAAATAGTCGATCATTTTTATACCTTCTTCATCCTAGAAGGCAGAGACCGTTATTTGACAGACAGGCACCTTGAATCTCTTAGCTGGCAGGGAAAACGGTCCTTTCCACACCTAGCTTTGGTGTTTCGACTCCATATCAATGTTGTGTTTCATCTTCGGTTACAAAACGAGTGCAAAAATAATCTGTATCTTCTTTCTTCAATTATTTCAAATGTTCCGCCGGATTTAAATTCAGTTGACCAGTACTGACAGACTGTACAATAAAACCGAGTATTTTCTGCAAAAGAAGACTGCACTTCTTCAAAAACAGTTTTTGTAGAACCAAATTTTCAAACAGAAATATTTATTAACCGCATGAAATTTGGGATTTTCACTTTTGCAAGCGTTCCGTTTCCCACTAAATATCAAGGTTGAAAAAATAGGGTGTAGTTTTTAATTCCGTTTTTTCTCGCCTTGGCTATTAACCAACTTAGTTTAGTTTAGTTTGCGACGGGCTGTTTTCCGCAACTCCACGTCTATGCGCGTATTTTGCGTGTGGGCAGGAATAATGTGATTATTCGAGCCATGAGATCTCCCCGAAGAAGTTCAACAGTCCCTTGATGTTGCATGCAACTTCGGGGAGTGATCCCGGCGTGCCGAGATGTTTAGCCCTGTACGTAGCGACCTCCGGACATTTCAGTAGCACGTGGGCCGCCGTTTCTTCCTCCCCCATACATGCCCTGCACAGGGGACTATCTCTAACACCTATAGTAAATAAATGTTTGTTAAAGGTGCTGTGTCCTGTGATAGCACTTGTTACCTTCCTGATCTGCGGCTTGTTCAGTCTCATTAAAACTTTAGTTAAGCGACTGTTTATTACAGGTAGGGCCTCCCTAGCTTGTCTACAGTCTACTAGATTTTTCCAAAGCTGAGCGTGTTGATTAGTGAAGTGTCTACGTACCAGTGAACGAACGTTACCAAAGGGGATTGGTATGATTGGTTCCGGCCCTATAGTGGCCAGAGCCGATCCTCTTCTGGCCAGTTCGTCCGCTGCATCGTTGCCTCTGGATCCACTGTGTCCCTTTATCCATTGCAGAGTCACATTGTTGTTTTTACATACCTCATTTAATCGTTGATGGCATTCATATATTAGTCCCGAGTTCACCCCATTGCAACTCAGAGCTTGTAGTACCGCCCTACCGTCGGTCAGTATTCTGATGGGGAAGTCATTAACCTTCCTAGCATCTATTGCTATGGCCGCTTGAATGATACCCATACATTCCGCCTGAAAGACCGTGTTATAGGTACCCAGCGGTGTGCATATGTGAATATTGAGGTCTTCAGAGAAAGCTCCAGAACCTACACCTTCATTTGTTTTAGAACCATCGGTGAAAACTCTAAGCTCTTTTGGGCTTAATCCTTCCGGCTGGCTGTTTTCATTTAATTGTATCTTGTATTTCTTATCGAAAACAAATTGTTTAGGAATCCTATCGTATTTGGCTTGTAGGATAGGAATTTCTGAGTGAATTCTATCAATTATGCCTGTATGAGGGACACTATTCTTACTCCAAAGATTTAGGGTCTTGAGTCTGATGGCAGCTAAAGTCGCTTCTTGTTGTATATGTAGATGAAGCGGAGTTAGCTCCAGCATCGCTTCCAAGGCTGCTGTTGGCGTAGAAGTGATTAGTATTTAATTTGCTGATGAGTTCATTAATGACCATATTCCACAGGAGAGGTGAGAGAACCCCACCCTGCGGGCAGCCTTTCTTAATTTGGATTGGTTGAGATTCACCAGCAATTTTTATTATTCGTGTACTGAGCATGCAAACTATCCAGTCAATCAGTGCCGGTTCTTTATGTCTACTGAATGCACCTTTTATGTGGAGGTGTTCTGTCAAGACTTTTATCTGAAGGAACCAGACATTGTTTTGGATGGCTTATGGGGGAGTAGCGTGTCTTGGTGGTGGTAGTTATGCCGACCCACTTAATTCCCTTTCCACATCCTCTATCGTCTTTAGGAGAAAGGATGTGAGGCTAATGGGCCTGTAGGATTTAGGGTCAGTGTAATCGCTCTTACCTGGTTTGGGTATAAATGTGACTTTCACTTCCCTCCATCCCCTAGGAACATATTTAAGAGCCAGACAGGCTCTCATTATGGCAACAAGTCTGACTATTAGGGCTTTACCCCTCCCCCACTGTAGGAGTGCCGGGAATATGCCGTCAGGTCCTGCCGCTTTATAGGGGAGGAAACTGTGAATGGCCCAATGGATTTTGTCCATCGTTACCACTCTCTGTGCTAAATTCCAGTCTTCTACTGTTGGTGTCGGTATGTCGTCATGCCGGTTTGCCTCCTGGGTTACGCAGCAACCTGGGAAGTGCGTTTCAATTAGGATGCGTTGGGCTTCATCCGGCGATGTTCAGTAGCTACCGTCGGGTTTCTTTAGAGACATGGATCCCGACGTGTTCTGTTTAGCTAGAATATTCCTTATCCTATTTGCTTATTCGCAGGTTTCTGTGTTGCCACAGAATTTACGCCACCCAGTCGAGCGTCGATACCTGATACATTTTTTGTATTCAGACTTAGCTTTCTTATATAGTAGCCAGTCTTCATCCATTGAGGTATTCATGGCCCTATTTAGGGCTTTTCTTACCTTCTTACGTTTCCTATCGAGTTCTTCACCCCACCACTGTTGCTTTACCTCGGCATGCCTTGGTGGAGTGATTTCTGGACATGATTCATGGTAGCTATCTATCATGGCCTTAGTAACAGCTGCTACCTGTTCTTCTAGGAGCGACTGATCTGCTATAATATTTATCCCCTCAAAACCCGCGAGCGAAGACGTCAGCCTATTTAGGTATTTTGTTTTATCCGTCTTGCGGGGATTTCTCCATGGTGGTGTAGAGGGGATATCGACCTGTAGTGCGAAGCAGATCCATCTATGGTCTGAGCATGAGGCCTCTTTCGACGCATGCCATCCCGTAATTAGTTTGAATGCTCCTTCTGTTGCAAGTGTGAGGTCGATTATAGTGCGACAGCGTTTGTTTATGAAAGTAGGTTCAGAACCTATGTTTAAAATGGTTAGGTTAGTACTAAATAAATATTCAACTAAAACCTTACCCCGTTCATTTGGTTTTTCCATTCCCCAAAGGGGATGATGTGCGTTGGAGTCCGTCCCGATCACAACCTCTAGTCCGGTCCTCTCGCAGAAATTCACCAGCCTGCCGAAGTCATGAGGGGGAGGAGTGTCTTCCTCCGGCATGTAGACCGAGGCGACGACTAATCTTCTCTCCTGTGTGTATTGTATTGCCACGGCATACATGTCTCTAGAACAGAAATTGTTGGTTGTGCAAGTTGAGTGTAAAAAGTAGTGTAGATGTGGAATGACCTAGGTTTTTACCTTTAATTTTACCAGCCCCAACCCACGGCTCCTGGATTAAGGCTATGGCAGTCCTTTGAACCTCCAACCACTTGCTTAATTGAGCCGACGCAGTTTCGCTGTGGTGGAGGTTGGCCTGCACTAGGCTAGTTTTGGACGAAGGGCACGCCATCATTGATCACGTCCTCCCCGTCCCCGCCCAAAAAAAGATCTCGGGTCTCATCGTCAGCCACCGAGTCGGAAGTGGTCGGCAAAATGCAGTCCTCTTCGTCACTCAGTGAGCTGCCGCTGAGCCCGATCTCCACTGGGGGCTTCGGCTCAGTTGTGCAGGCCGTTTTTTCACTGGACTTGGCCTCCAGTGATTCCGCTGTACCGGTAACCGTGGCTCCGGTATCCATAACTTCCGGTTTGTTTTCTACCTCTTTGCTCGGTGGAGTGTCAAAGAATTTACCTCCACGACCCTGGAATTTTACGTATACCGCCCCGCATACACATGCGAGACGGCGTCCGGCCTTCATCAGGGTCGGGATATAATCCTCCGGCACCGAAACAACGATGAACCACCCTTCCGTCTGCTTATCAGCCTTGAGTAACAGCCAGTCCCTGATGTTAACCCAGCGGTTCTGGTACGCCAGCACGCGACCAATGTCACGTGAGTCTTTCCAGGCTCCTTGGGCATCAGGGGATTAACGAACTTAAGATTCGAAAATAAATAGAACGCATTTCTATAACTCAATGATAGTGTCCTATTCCGTAAACGTAATCGTCAGCCAATGTAACATTGCCGTAATAGACTCATGTCTGAAGTTGAGTCTTTGTTGAACAAAATCTCTGTGTGCGTGGGCGACTTTGGACTTTGACTTAAATTATGATATTAGTGTTATATCACTTTATAGGGGAGGGGGAATGGTAGGAAGTGACACCCACAGAACACTAATACCCTTAGGTCTGTGACACCTGTCTCCCGTCACGCTACTAGCTCACCTTCATATCTAAGATTCATATAACAATTAAAGTAAAACTCTGAAAACTGATTTTTAATGTGAAATTTTCAAAAATGCATGACTATATAATAACACTATAGCTACACAATTGCTAAATGTTAGGTCTTAAAAATTGAAATATTTATTATGATATTGTTTAGAGTACTTGAATTCTTTATAATTTATTAGACTCAAGTTTTTATGCTTACTATTTTTACTATGGTTGTTCTTACTTTTAACTTAAAATTTACATTTAAACAAAGTTAGAAAATAATGATTTCTTATATTTACACAAATACCACACATTGACTAAAATTACTTTAACTTCAAAATCTATTATGTAAAAGTTATAATATTACTTTTAGCTTTGAAGCCAGTTTTACTTTTCCATTAAATTTTAAATTTTTCTAATATTAAGTGGATAAGCAATATCATAAGCTCAAGGTAACAATTACTATAATATTGTCTACATAGTTAGATAAAAAGTTAATACCTTATATTTTCACTTTTGAGTGAGGATTATTTCTTCAGATTTAATGGGACTTACCACCTATCTACCTATTATTAGTCTATTGATAAAAAAAGAATTGATTAAAATCAGTTCAGCCGTTTCCGATTGGTAAAACCAGAGATTTATACGTCGTAGAGCCATGCTGCAGTTATATTAGTAGTATAGTTGTAGCACGAATGGGTCGGCTCGACCGGGTAAGGACCATGCTCTCACAGAATACCAGCGTAAAATAGTAGCTTAATGCTGCTGTGTTTCGGATGTAGAGTGCAGAGAACCGGAGATCCTTTTTACTGGAAACGAGGCATTCCATCTTAGTCCTCACATGTGACAATGCATCTGCATTTTGATTTGTAATCGAGGATAGATGTAGATGTCTATGGGCCACAGCAACCACTTACCATCAGGTGGACTGTGTGGTTGTTTGTCACCCTATCCTATAAAAAAAATGAATGATAAAAAAATTATATATACATGACTAATATAAAGCTTTGGTTGTACCATATCAGCATAGAAGTAAATGTTTATTAAGTAAATTAGATAAAAAAGCAGAAATTACATAAATTTGTCAATAAAATTGAAACAATTAATTGCGTAGATTGGACCGAAAATCAATATTAAAAAACTGAAGGTAACCGGGCTAACTATGACATTGAGACGTCAAAGATCTCAGCCCCCCCCCCCCCCGTGACCATGGGTGCTATAAAGCACCCGTCGTCGTCGGGAATTGAAAATAAGTTAAAGTAGTTAATTAAACGCGATAAAATCCGTAAATATAGTTTTACACAATGTGTAGTGTTCGTGTAAGTTTAAGAAATCAATCTTAAAATAGCCAAACATAAATTATTTAAACAATTAACCAACTAATAATACTTTTAAAATAATCATCAACTAGTGTTAAATTAATCTTAAAGAGAATAAATTACACAGTAAAAGCAAGATCCATTCAGATCATCAATTGTAGTCAGGCATAATGTACATACAGTACATTAAGCCCAATGACAATCGTTGATCTGAAAACCGTAAAACCAAATTTGTGCCAATTTGGTGCAAATTTGGTTTACATAATTGGTGCAATAAGACGCTAAAATCTAACTAGGTATATAAAACACAAAAAAATAATAATCTGCCTATGTCCGTCATAGATTTTGAAACCATCCAATCGATTTTGATGAAATTTTTAGTGTATGTTTGAATGGGTCCCTAGATGATTTATATTCACATGGACTCGGTAAGTGGCTCTGTTGTCGAAATCGATTATTGTATAGCTCTATCATCATCATCATTATATTATGATCATTATTTTTGCCCCAGTAGCACAACAAAAATAATCATTAAAAATGACGCTGTTCTTTGGGTGCAAATTAATATCAACACAGTAAGTTAATAATACGGAGTAGTAATAATATTATTAATACTATAATATAGAGATCTCTTTTCTTTTCCTTAATTTTTGATAAAGATGAATCGATTGACAACTTGCTCAGTGAAACTGATGGTAAGTTACTATCGCCGCCCATGAACAACTGCAACGCCAGGGGAATTGCAGATTTTAAAAAGGAGTAGGCTCTTTTCTTGAAGGGCCCTAAGTCGTATTGCTCCGTAAAAATTTCTGGTGGTAGTTGATTCCGCAAGGAAGTTGTGCGTGGAAGAAAACTTCTTTTAAATCGCACAGTGGTGGACCGCCAGTCATCCAGATGGTATGAATGGTATCGAGTTTTGTCGCGATGTGCGATGGTGAAACTGTACGGCTGAAATTAGTTCACATAATTCCTTAAAGCCTTAAACCAACGAAACAAGGTTAAATATTACTTGTTATATAGGAAATTTGATATTTTGTCCATATTTCGTCACGTTTCTATGCAAAAAAGGAAATTCTTTGGTTCGAAACATTTCTTTTCAAAATATTTTTTTTATATATAAAAAATATTTTATATTTTTATATATATATTTTTTTTGAGCCTACGACTGACAGTAAATTACGCTCTACTGTCCGTAGTTATGACAGGCCCGCCCCGCCCACTTTGGGCTACGTCTTGTTTTTTATATTCCGTGGTCTTTCCAATAGTCATACATAAATACTCACGCCTGTCACCCAGAGGGGTAGACAGACACTACGGACTTCCATTTGGCACAATCCTGACACACCTTTCTCGCCTTTACATTTATGTACCTACGCATACACGGTCGCCGGTTAAGGTCACTCCTAATCTGGCCCATTTTTAATATATCGCCAATTTGGGCGATAAACTTTCGTCTAGAGCGTCCCTTCCCGCTCTGCCGTTTATATCTGCAGCAATAGTCCTGGTGACTTACCAGCTTACCATAAAAAAAAATCTGAAGCAAAATCAATTACTTTTAGAAATTTTGTCTGTCTATGTATTTCAGATCTTCACAATTGCAGTAAGTGGTAACATTGCAAACTACCTACAAAATGCTAACAAAGCTGTGCATTGGCGGTACGATTTTCACTTGGTATCATATGCAGCCACGGCAATCTTGGGCTATGTATGGTTGGTGCCCTTAGCATTGTGGGCAGCTTTAAAATGGACCGTAGTGCCTGAAGGTCAGGATGAAATTGAAACACAGGTGAGATTTAATTTGTGGACAAATTTCATAATAAATTTTAGCACATGAACTTACATAAGTACACACTTGGGTAAACTAGACGTCCGGTACTCGTGTACGGTGTTGGGAGAGGGAGGGGAGGGGGTCATGGGAAGCCCCCCCGTTGTGAAAATGTATAGTTTGAGTAATAATTTTTTTTATAAAATCATAACCTCACTTTTTTATACAAGAATATTGACGCAAAGTAACTTCTGCAACGGCTTCGGCACTGCGGGAAGTGCAGCCCCTTCGCCCTTGCGTAGCAAATCGCAGGCACCTAAGTGAGCCGTAGCGGCTGAGGCTGGTCGCCAAAGGCCTACGGCTTTACAAAAACACTCTAGGGGTAGGGCAGACAAGACTATGTGGAGTCGGGGTGTGCTAATTCGGTTTTAGAACCGATTCGACCAATCTTATCTATAAAGTCTGGTTGCTCTAAACTCTGCTATGATAGTGATAAATGAAATAATGTAATGTGAATTGTTATAATTTCGTTTCTTGAAAAACCTCCTGACTGCTCTCCACTGCGCTACTCAATTTGTTGTATATAACTCCCGTCTCCAGCTACAAATGGATTCTCTGGGTCCGAGTGATTAACGTTTTTATGAGTATCTGTGTTAAAAAAACAAATTGACATATTTACGTTTCATTATTGCACAATTTTTAGTGAAATTTATTTTTATCGTAATTAATTCAAAAGGCATTTCCGAAATCCAAAAACAGTGTAAATGGTTCGAGCTTAACCCTGACAATCCTCCTAAATTAAAAACAAAAAAACAAGTACCGGACATCTACTTCATAATAAGATAACAAATTGACATATTTGCTTTTCGTTATTACACAATTTTTAATGAAATTTGTTTTTATCGTAATTAATTGAAAACGCATTTCCGACATATAAAAACAGTGTAATAGGTTTAAGCTTAACCCTAACAAGCCTCCTAGACTAAAAACATTATCAAAATCAAGTGCCGGATGTCTATAGCCAACCCACACACGTTTTTATAGCATTGTCTATTTGGTTAAAATATTTTTTTATTTTGTCAATTACTCTACTTTGAGTATTACTAACAAGTGAAGACTCTGTTACATGTGTAATACAATAATACTGTCTAACCTAGGCTCCAGCAATCCATGATTAAAATTGATGACTTTTCAATTTAGCTTTTACATTCAACCCAATATATTGATTTATTAAATAATGGGTATTTCTGACAAAGTTTGAACACTCATTTACACTTAAAGGTATAGAGGTGAACAAATACTATCCGAGCCGAACGCATAGAACAAAATTGCGTGCGACAGAGCAACTTGCGTGCGAGTACATTAAAAAATGGATGATTCTAATTTAATTAAATAAGTACTTTCTTCATCTTCCAATAGTAAAGGACTGACAATAAAAACCTCATCAAGATCAATCACAATTCACAATTAATTATTAATTACAGTGCGACGGGTACAAAGTAAATGGAAATGATTTTTTCGGCGCGGTCGATTCTTTCAGTGCGTATATGTGTACGAGGCCTCTTTGACTTCGATCCGTCCGACGCGTTCGGCTCGGTTTAGTTTGCGTTCGTTCACCTTTATGCACTTATGATAAGCCGAATTGGAAGTTTATTTTCAGCTATTGTCCTAAATAAAATTATAAATTTTGTTTATTGTTTTAGGTTTCAAATACGCCATCCATGATGTCTCTATTTTGTCTGTATGGATATTCTCTATCAATTTATATCCCGGTAGCTATACTCTGGACGATCCAAGTATCTTGGCTGCAGTGGCTTTTCGTCCTCATGGCGGCGTTTGTTTCTGGTGCAGTGCTCATATTTTGGCTTCTGCCGGCGTTAAGGAAGTCCAGATATTTCCCTATAGTTGTAGGTTCAATTCTGGCATTTCATTTTCTCCTAGCTACCGGTTTCATGCTTTTTTTCTTTCATGTACCTTCTACTGGAGATATTCCAGTAAGTGTGGGTAGCTCAACAGTTAAAGTGTGAGCGAGAGTTTAGACTTAATGGATGAATAGTAGAAATATTTTCTTCAAAATTGACTCCGAACATTCCTTTATATAAAATGATCAATATAAAAAAGATCAAGTATGGCGATTCTTTTAAATATCTCTTAATTTATTATTAATTTTATTTACTTTCTTTTAAAATTTCTTTAAGTTAAATTATAATATTGCTACACCGACGCTGAACGATCAGGGCTCATGTTTGTCTCTATTATATCCAACATAAGAACTATTTATATGTAACCACATGAATGCATTAACATGTTTGAGTTTGACAATGCTTGAATGTAAATAATTAATTTTATATCTTATATTATTTCCAAGTAAGATTACACTTAGTTATATATACTATGTAATACAAATATTAATCTTAACTTTTCCATATTATAAATATTTGTTGTGGTGACAAACTTAGAAAAATCCTCGTTTCGGGTGTAGTAAGCGGAAAATATTGCCAGCTATACAAGGAGCTTTTAATCTTAAACATCTGTGCAGCATATTCTGTAAAAATAATATAACTAACGCTGTGGGTCAGTTTTGAATTTAAAATTTTAATGATTAAATACGGGAAAACCTTATTACTGGAAACGAGGCATTTCATCTTAGTCCTCAGAAGTGACAACGCATCTGCATTTTTATTTGTTATCGTAGATACATGTTAATGGGCCACAGCATCCATTTCCAATCAGATGGACTGTGTGCTAGTTTGTCATCCTTATTCTATAAAAAAAAAATTACAACAGAAGATAAAAGCGTTAATAGCTAGCACTTGACATTTGTATATTTCATGTTATGTGATTTTTTTGTTAATAAATAAAATAACATGTTACGTCACGATGGATATGAATAAATACAAACTTTTTTCATGTGCTTAATAATAGTTTAGTTTTATTAAGTTACATTTGTGATCATAATGTATTGTTACAGTATAATATTATAAAGAAATAAATATCAGTTTTGTATACATTTGTTTTATTAAATGATTTAAATATATTTTAATACAGCTGTAAGACCATTGCTGGACATAAAGCTCTCGCAAGGTAGGAAAAATTTGCCCCTCTTTATGTTTAATTTACTTATATATGTGAATATTTTATATTATTATTGTTTACGTGGTAGAGCCACGCTGCAGCTATATTATAGTTGTAGCACAAATGGGTCGGCTCGACCGGTGCAGGGCCACGCTCTCACAGAAGACCAACGTAAAATAGCAACGTAATCCTGCTGTGTTTCGGATGGTGAGTGTAGATAACCGAAGACACTTTTAACTGGAATCGAGGCATTCCATCTTGGTCCTCAGGGATGACAACGCATTTGCATTTTGATTCTTAATTGCGGATAAATGTGGATGTCTATGGGCCATAGCATCCACTTACTATCAGGTGGACGGTGTGCTCGTTTGTCACCCAATAATATATGATAAATAAAAAAATGGTTTTCGGAATTAGCGGAAACGGATTGCTTGTAAAAATTATTACTTAATTCATTTTAAACATTACAATGCAACTATACAGGTCTTCGTCATATATCTTCGGCTAAATCGCCATACGTTTCCTTCGTTCATCATATATCCGTGTCGATCTTTCACTTCCACATACCTTTTCAAAACTATCATTCCTACATACATATTAAATATAATTAACTTGTAATGCAGTGACTTCACTCACCAGCGGATGCAGAAGGAATTCACAGACACTGTGTCAAAAATACGAAAGCACCTATCAAGAAATATTAGTAGTATGAGCCACTCCAAGGCCACGGACATTTATTTGATGCTAACAATCCAATCCCGGCTTCGCACAGGTGATTTCTGGATCTTAACGACAACGCCGCCTCTCGGGTACAATTGTGAATCTAAACCATTCAAACACAAAAAAATTCAAAATCCGTCCAGCTCTTTAGGCTCTGTAACATACGTATAAAAGAATTAATCTTACTACCCGTGCGGTTAAGGAATGGGATTGAAAATGGCGTCGCTTCTATTCACTTATCGCTCGCACACTGTCGCTATCTATACTCACACCCGCCGGTAAAGATTGCAAAAAAAGAAAACTCGTAAAGGAACCGACTAGAATCACAGACCATTCGCAAACAATAATAGAACTCGTTATGACTGACAGCCCTTTAAAATGCAAAAATATTGACGTGATACATAACCACTGTTTAAGTGACCATGCATTAGTAATTGTAGATTTAGATATCAAAAAACCCAAATTAAATAAAGAAGTAAGATTTCAACGACCATTATATTATATAAATCAAGATAAGTTTATAGAGGACTTAAAACTTATCCCCTGGGAATCCATATATACTCTACATAATGTAGATGAAATGGTTAAAACTTTTAACATGTATATAATAAAATTATTTGACATATATGCACCAACTCGTAAGGTTGTTCTCAAAGATAAGCCTAAACCATGGATTACAAACATGGTTAAATTTATGATGAAACTTCGCTATAAATCTCTAAAGAAAGCGCAGAAAAACAAAAAGACAGCTCGAAAGATTATTATCGAAATTTAAGAAATTTTGTTACTGCAACAATTGAAAGAGAACGAAAAGCCTACTATAATAATTTTGTAAATAATAATATGAAAAATCAGGCTCTACTTTGGAAAAACATAAAAAGCAGTACCCAGTTTGATTACATGCACAAATCCATAATTCCTGAACATGTTAATGACCCCATTAAAATCAACGACCACTTTTTGAATTTACCAGTCAGTAACGAAACAGTTGTTCAAAAAAACCTTCACTAGTGTAATTGATACATTAGAACATGACATGCTGGTCCTAAAATCTATAACAGTACAGAAAGTAAAAGTTATTATTGATAATATAAAGACCAATACAGAGGGACACGATGGCATTAGTATAGGGATGATTAAGCTGACTCTAGATGTGACTCCTATTATTACGAGAATACTGAATAAGTCAATTGAAACAAATACTTTTCCATCATGTTGGAAAAGAGCACTTGTAAGGCCCATACCTAAAAAAATTCTCCTACCGAAATAAAAGACTTGCGTCCTATTTCGATTTTTCCAGTACTGTCTAAAGTTTTAGAAAAAGTAGTGTTAAATCAAGGGCTGAACTACTTAGAAACCAAAGATATAATACCTAAATTTCGGTCGGGCTTTCGCAGGGGTCATGGTACAGAAACTGCACTTTTACATGTCACAGACGACCTGACCGAGGCTTCGGATATGGGGATGAGTAGTATAATGGTATTACTTGATTATTCTCGAGCATTTGATTGTTTGTAAACTGAACTACTTATAGATAAGCTAAGTTGCTATGGATTCTCAAAGAATACATGTCTTTGGTTTCACAGTTTCCTCGCTAATAGAGGACAAATGGTAGTAACTGATGATAAATACGGAGAAAAAAGACGGTCGTGTCTCAGGTCAGTTCAGCGCGGCGTGCCTCAAGGCTTTCTACTTAGTCCAGTCCTATTTACAATTTTTACAGCAGATCTACCTAGGCATATAAAGTTTTGTAAATATCACATATGCTGATGATACACAACTGTACTACTCGTTTCACAGTAAAGACGCTCGAGAAGCTATTGAGAAAGTTAATGATGACCTGAGAAATATACACACATGGTCTGAAAATAACTCTTTGGTTCTCAATGCAGCTAAATCTCAAATGTTGGTATAAGGCACTAAACGCCAAATAAAAAATGTATTAGACGTTGGAGAAAAAATTAAAATAAATAATGTTGTTCTGGAACAAGTAACCTCTGCTCGTAATATCGGCCTGATTTTAGATGGTGAACAAAAATTTATTGATCACGTTAATAACAAAATCAGGACAGCATTTTTCAAGCTGAAAACGCTCTACCAAATCGGACCGTATCTTAAGGAGGATTTACGGATACTTTTGTGTGAAACTCTGGTACTATCTCAATTTAATTACTGCAGTTCCACCTTTGGTCCAAGACTAAAGTTTAACACGGAGAGGGCAATAGAAAGAGTGCAAAATGCCTGTGTTCGTTTTTGCTTTAATGTGCCCAAAAGAGAATCTATTACCCCATAGTTCAATAAAAAGTGCTTACTTAACGTGAGTGCTAGAAGGGAGCTTCAGTACGCTTGTACAGTGCATAGAGTAATATGGAACAAAAAGCCTTTTCACATAGAAACCTTCGTACGAACTCATTAAACCTGTTAAGTATGCCAAAACATAAAACAACGCGGTACAGAGGATGTTTCAAATTTGTTGCAGCAAGGATATGGAATTTTTTTTTTCCCGACTTGCTCCCCATCTGAGAAATAAAATGATTACGGAAAGCTTCAAAGCTAAATATAAATCAGCATTGCTGAAGCGGCAAATCGCTGCAGAAAATTTGAAACATACCTACTGTAAATACATAAACTTAAGAGACTTTTTTAACATTATAGTATAACCCTTAAAAACCTCCCCATATATTATAAACTGAGCAATCACGCACAACACACACACACACACACACACACACACACACACACACACACACACACACACACACACACGCACACACACACACACGCACACACACACACACGGTGTTGGCTGACATGACGGGAAATGATCTGCTGCCGATAAAGGCACAACAAATGAAACTCATAAATGAGGAGGGGCAACTTACCTGGGGGAAGCGGCCTCTGTCTACGCTAAAATCGCTGGTGGTAAACTATTCCACAGAGAGGTTGTACGCGGAAGAAAACTCCTATTGAAACGTACAGTGGTGGACCGCCAAGCATCCAGATGGTGTGGATGGTATCGGAACGTTTGCCGCGTAGTGCGTTCACGAAATTTGGCAGCTGGGATTAATCCGAACAATTCCTCAGAGCACTCTCCATGGTATATGCGAAAGAAAATGCAAAGAGATGCAACATCTCTTCGCAGTGCCAGTAAATCGAGCCGATCGGAAAGCACTCGGTCGTCGACGATTCGAGCCGCTCTGCGCTGGATGCGGTCAAGTGGAAGGAGCTGGTACTGGGGAGCCCCAGCCCAGAGATGGGAACAGTATTCCATGTGCGGCCGAACCTGCGCCTTGTAAAGTTGCAGGCGGTGTGCCGGCATGAAATAGCTTTTTAGAGGCCAATTTGGCCTTCTCTTCCAAGTGACCACGAAACTGCACGTCACTCGATATGTCGACGCCGAGGATTCCGATACTGGCTGAGGCAACAAGGGGAGTGCCTTGAAACTGAGGAGATACGACAAAGGGGTTCTTTTTAGCGGTTAACGCGCAAACTTGTGTCTTCTGGGGGTTAAACTGGACTAGATTTAGTCGCCCCCAATCTGAGACTCTGTTCAGCAAAGACTCGACTTCAAAGTTTGTCCCGGCACTCGGAGACGTTTTCCCGAGAAATATTGGCTCGGCCGGTGTATAGAGCATCACCAGTGCTGTCATCTGCATAGCAATGAATGTTACGGGTTTGCAACATATCATTGATATGAGAAGAAACAGCGTTGGCGATAGCACGCAGCCTTGTGGAACACCAGCATTAATAGGCTTGCAATCGGAGCTTGCACCGTCTACAACGACCTTGATGCCCCGATCTGCAAGAAAGCTGGTGATCCAATCGCACAATTTCTCGGGAATCCCGTAGGATGGGAGCTTCGAAAGAAGCGCTTTGTGCCAAACCCGATCGAAGGCCTTCGCAATGTCCAACCTAACGGCCAATGCCTCCCCCTTGGACTCTACTGCCTCCGCCCATCTGTGAGTTAGGTAGACCAGCAGATCACCAGCTGCCCTACCACGGCGAAACCCGTATTGGCGGTCACTAATCAGCTGGTGATCCTCAAGGTACCTCATGAGCTGGTAGTTTACAATGGACTCCCTTGTTTTGGAGAACAAGGAGGTGATGGCGATAGGCCGGTAGTTGAACGGGTCTGAGCGGGTCGCCTTTTTTAGAGATCGGGTGGACGAAAGCCGTCTTCCATGATTTTGGGACTACGCCTAGGGAGTCGGAGTACCGGAAAAGACGCGTTAAAACCGGCGCCAACTGTGGAGCACACGTCCTCAGCATAATTGGAGGGATTCCGTTACGCCCACTCGACTTGTGGATGTCCAGGGAGAGGAGTGCTTTGCGAACCGAGTGCTGTGTGAGCGTGTCGTGGGAGCATTCACATCGCGGGATGGTCGGCGGCGTACTCCCCCCGTCATCGAGAGTCGAGTTGGACGCAAAGAAAGAGCCTAGAAGATCGGCTTTCTCCTTTGCGGTATGGGCCAGTGAGTCGTCCTCCCTGTGCAGAGATGGAAGAGATGGCTGACAGGAATTCCCCTGGACAGCCTTGGCGAGAGACCAGAATGCACGGGTTACAGAAGGAAGGCGAACTAGTTTCTCGCCAATTCTGCCTATGTGCTCTGACTGCCTTGGCAACGACTCTTTTGAAGGACCTAGAGGCGGAATTATACTTCTTTTTTAGAGCGCTGGTGTTTACATCCCGGGACGCTGATGCGTCAGCCCAGGCTTGGTAGCACTCCTGCTTATAGCATGATGCTATTTTACAGGAGCGACCAAACCATGGCTGAGATTTGCCTCCAATGGGCACCACAGAGGAAGGAGTTGACGCAACTAATACCGAAATGCCATAAACTACAAAGAAAATCAGTCCGGTTTTGCTAATTTGTGCGTTTTGACGAGTTCTGAGTTTCCTTCATAATTATTGTTGATTTTTTTTTGTTAATATTTTTGTATAAAATATTAAAAGAGTTCTGAGTTTTCTTCATAATTATTGTTGATTTTGTTTGTTAATATTTTTGTATAAAATATTAAAATGCCATTGATACATGAGCAAAAATTTTTAAAAATTTGTCTGTTTGTCTGGGCTAATATTCGAAATGACCGAACTGATTGTAAAAAAAATCACGAACAAATAGAGAATAATACCGGGCGGGATCTAAACGAAATTTTATACGAAAAATTTAGAGATTTTCTTAAAATAGAAATATTAATAAGATAAATTAAATGGTCTACTGAATTTTTAGTTAAACATTTTTATGCACTGATTATTTATCAAATTAGTTATACTAATTCCGGAAGAATGTTGTGGTCACAGTACAAATCCACGAACGCAAAGACTTTAAAGTGCTTGAAATAAAGTTCATTTTTCTTTATTTTTATTGAATGACAGAATTAGTAATAATACAAATAAAACTGCACTCTAAAAACTCTTATTGCCTTAAGTTACGGTCCATTTCAGTTTGTTTTGACTGTACAGATTTAGTGTGACTGTAATTTACGTAGTTTTAATTATTTTTGGGATATAAAATTACCTATATTAAAAATGATAGGAATCGATTCAGTAAACGATTCTGTACAAACTACTTTCTCAAAGTGCGTTAATTATGTTACGTGTTGTATTGTAGTATAAAAAGATATTAAATATATTTAAATTGTAATGCAGTGCATCCAAAAACATATACACTCACGCCTGTTATCCGGAAGGGTAGGCAGAGACAATGGACTTTTTTTGGCACGATCCTGACACACCTCTCTCGCCATCCTCCTTCTCCATATACCTACCTACGCCTCCTTTACATCCATATATCTACGCATACACGCTCGCGATACGGGATTGCTACTCGCAAGCGTTCGTAGGCTTTGACCACCTGGCCCTAGGCCCACCTTTTTTTTTACATTGGGAAATGCCTACGCATACCCGCCTCGTGGGGGCAAGGACGGGTTATGTCGGACTCGCACCGACTAAAACCCCATGGTGTTCCACCTTCGCCGCATATTGGCAGGGCCACGGGTACGCTTTCGCACACACCCGCGGCTCCACCAGCACCGGCCGCCCCATGGCGGCACCAACTCGGGAGAGAACTACTCCTCCCCATTCTCCTTTCCAGGTAAGGTACACCAGAACACATGGCGCACCTTCCTTCACGGCCTCCAACTAAACCTGCGCAACATAAGCCCCCGTGTCCGATACGCGAAGGCTATGGGGCCAGGAAAAACGAGCACTCAGAAGCACTTGCCTTCCCGATCCCAGCGGCGGATCTGGTCTATGGCTCCGCCGCCAACCAAGATTCGGCTGCGGAGGAAAGGGAGAGCGGCGCCGTACCGACACTCCCCCAGGCAGCCCCACCACCACCGAATAAACGGGTCGGCCCCGTGGTGAAGATAGGGGAGTGGGCATCATACTACACACCTCTTCCTCCGCGACTCCACCTCGGCTGCAGCGGTAGGGGAGAGGACACCCCTCTCGCCGCAGCCCACCAGCACACATCTGAAGTGGGCTCGCCAAGCCCACTCGGAGTGACCACCTCGGGCCGGCTCTTCACCTCGGGCTAGCCATGTGGGTTCTTTTTTGTTCCCCGCGGGTGACAAAGCCATGGCTACTAACACCACCCGCCACGACAAGGCGGGAACCCGTTTGGGGGGAGCCCTAGGCCCACATATTCTCAGTAGCATCCTGGATTAAGGAAATTGGCAATGTTTCACCCCCGTGCCTCGTAAAAGCACGTAAAGCCGTTGGTCCTGCACCTGATCTCTCACCGGTCGTGTCGGTTTACCGTCCCATCTGACTATTGGAGGGAGTAGAGAATGCACCTGTGCTTGCGCATACACTTAGCACTATAATACTGTCCTGCGCAGATGGCTGGTCTGCGTTAGACTGGCCGCCGTGATTCTGCTATACATTCACAAATTAGATACGTATACATAAGCAATCTGATTTATCGAGTAAAAAAAAGAAATAACAATTAAAAATAATTTATTGTAAATATTTACAGTTTTTAATTGATTTTCTGTCACACTCTGAGTCACAGCTTATGAGTCAATTATTTTTTTATGTACAAATTTTAAGATACTAATAGTTAATGATTTCTTATATTTACGTGAACACTATACATTGATTAAAACTACTTTTTACGGATTTTATCGCGTTTTATTTATATTAATTTTAATACCCGGCGTTTCGGGCGCTTTCCAGCACCCATGGTCACGGGGTACTGAGGTGACTGACGTCCCGATGTCAAAGTTAACCTGGAGTACCTTCAGCTTTTTAATTATTGTCTTTGGTCCGATCTACGCAGAATGAACTAACTGTATTTTGAAGTCTTGCAGTGGTACTGCAAGACTTCAAAATACAGTACAGTTTAAAAAACTGCAGACTTCCCGGGAAGTCTGCAGTTTGCGATCATATTCTAGATGGCCCCAACCATTACATCAGATTTGATAGACCACAAATCCTCGCGAAAGAACATCGATTCCTACCAAGGATGATACGTGAGGCTATTGAAATTAAAAAACATCCTAATTTCAATAGAGAAGGAGGCTGGGTACTACCACCTGCTTGGGATCCTATAATTAATAAAATTAAAACTAAACCCCAGCATACCACTGCAAGACTTCAAAATACAGTTAGTTCATTCTGCGTAGATCGGACCAAAGACAATAATTAAAAAGTTGAAGGTACTCCAGGTTAACTTTGACATCGGGACGTCAGTCACCTCAGTCCCCCGTGACCATGGGCACGGTAATTTTATCTATACAATATTCCAACTTCATACAAACGGACGAAGCGAGAGCTATACCTACGCGCCTCGATCTCGGCATGCGCTCGGCATGCAGACAGTCGAGACTGTGCCGCAGTGATGATTTTGCGAAATATATAAAAAAATGGAGGAAATAAATAATAGAATAGAAATAAAGAAATAATAAATCCGAACTTCATTTAAAACCAAACATATAAATTGTAAAGTAGCTGCAGGTATCTATAACCTATTAAAAAATATTCCTTTTCTCCATGTTGTCCATGTTTTTCCCAAAACAATTTTTAATGAAGCTTTATATTAGAAAGCGGAATTTTTCTATTTAAAAATCTAATAATAAAGCATTTCGTAAGTCTCAGCCGAGGCGCAAATATTTTTCAGTCGCAAATTTATAAGACCGATTTGTTATTAAAACATAAACATGTTTTTTTAATTAAATCTACCAATCAAAAAAACGACACGCATTTTTATTGAACACTTCCTATTCAATTCACAAAGTACCTACTATATTTGTTTATATAAAAAAGTATATTTTTAATCATAAAACTAATTGGAAACACAAAGTAGGCAAATGTAATGCTGGAGGCAGGCAGCCCTATCGCAGGTTTACGTACCGCACGTCTGTAGGCATTTATTTGAAAGATACAGCCGAGTTACAATACTGTATAGATAATATTACCGTGCCATGGGTGCTGGAAAGCACCCGAAACGTCGGGTATTAAAATTAATATAAATAAAACGCGATAAAATCCGTAAAAGTAGTTTTAATCAATACTAATAGTTAATGAAGCTGTTCAACAGTTAGTATTAATTACATTATAATATGGTCCCATAAGTTCTTTCGCAGTACCCGTAGTTCAGTTTGAGGTAAGTTTGAGATGTTATGATAAGGGACTAATAGAACAACTCGGGCTTCATCGTCTTCAGCAATAATTGTTGATTGCAATTATTTTAATGCGTTGAATTACCTCTTGTATATTGGTAAAGGAAAACCTGTGGAAACCCGAATGTCTGAGAAATAGTTTATTTCAAGGACACGCGAAGCCAACGCGCAGTTCGGCGGACTAATTAGTTTTTTACATCTAAGCCATTGCTTAACCACAATCCCACCAGCTAAGTGGTAATGAAACCTCTTCACTCTTGCCTTGAAGACGCCCAGATTGTATTGGGACAAATAGACAAGCAAATTTTTACTTTACGCATTACAAAAGACGAAGGATACCGTTTGGTTCTAGTGCGTGGAATATCGAGAACAAAGACCCGCCGACTGCCTGGTTGTTGCATAACCCTCTCAGAACGAGTGAATCGAGGAATATTGCGGTGAAACTTCGAGTTTTAGTTTCACCACCATGTGAAGTATTCAGTCCGAGATGGAGAAGTTTTGGAAGCTGTGTATCCAGGGCTGACGGTGTCCTGATGTCGCATCTTCAGGACTGAGGAGCGCTGAGCGCAGCTCAGACAACATGTTGCCTGCACAGAAATAAAACTTCTTAATGTAATAAATGCCGTAATTAATAATATATTGTGCAATAATTGTATATTTTCAAAATATAAATACATTATAATAAAGACAATATAAGCGACAGTAGCCTAATGGCAGGGCGTGGACCGCGAACTCAAAAAGGACGTGGGTTCAAATCCGCCAATCGACTACTGGCGTGAACCACTCGTAACACAAGCATTTTAAGCTTACCACGAGTGGTTAAGGGGAATATTAGTAATGTTTATAACATTGTTAATATTCTTTCTTTAAAAAAAAAGACATTAATTAATCTCAATAATTTACTACAACTATAGTACAATAGTTACCGTTACAGCCTATTAAAGTCCACTGTTGAACCTAGGCCTCCTCCATAGATTGCCTCATAGGGAGGCAATTTGCCATAGTTCCCACGCTGGGCAAGGGGGGTTAGCAACCGCAGTTTTTTTTTATTTTTAGTCGTTATTAGGAAGATGCTGCTGCCCATCTGATTTGCCTCCATCTGTCGACTCTTATGACACCCAAGAGATGAGGGGCAGTGGATATTCTTACACCGCCACTATACGGCATACGAAGCACAGCAGCATTAAACTGCCATTTCAGAATAGTATTCTATGAGAGTGTGGTCCTTCACCGATCCAGCCATTATAGCTGGCAACTATACATAAAATGCATAACTATCTCTTTATTTTGCGGTAAGTATGTATTATATTAAATGGATTAAACATATATTTTAAAATATGTTTTATATATTTTAATATGTGGTAGAGCCATGCTGCAGTTATATTAGTAGTATAGTTGAAGCACGATTGAGTCGGCTCTACCTGGGAAGGACCACGCTCTCACAGAATACTAGCGTAAATTGTAGCTTAATGCTGTGTAGAGAATCAGAGAACCTTTTTACTGGAAACGAGGCATTCCATCTTAGTCCTCAGGCGTGACAACGGATCTGCATTTTGATTCATAATCGAGGATAAATGTAGATGTCTATGGGCCACAGCAACCACTTACCATCAGGTGGACTCTGTGCTCGTTTGTCACACTATCCTATAAAATAATATGATTACTTACTTTTTGAATAAAGTCAAGTCTCGTTTCATGTGGTTTTTCTTTAAACTATTGGTAAGGAGAAAGGATAAATTAGTGTATCGTATACGAATGCACTCACAATATAATTCGTCGTGTGAGGATCCGCGCAGAATTTCGCAAAACTCGATGAGGTGCCCCTCGTTGTATCCCAGCAGTGGGCAAAATTCTAAGTCACAGAGCACGCGCCGGTATAACACTTGCAGCCCGCTGCGGCACACTGACATCAGTTCCGCATTTTCTGATTTTGACAAAAAAATAATAGAATAGAATCATTTTTATTTAATATAGATTACAAAAATACTTATTGAAAGTGTATTATTCTTATTTACATATTCTACTTATTTCACTCTCACAGAATAACAGCTTAATACTGCTGTGCTTCGTATGGTGAATGTAGAGAACCGGAAACCATTTTTACTGGAAACAGGCATTCCATTTAGTTCACAAACAGTCCACTTGATGGTAAGTTAATGCCTTGAACCATAGACATCTACATCTATCCTCGATTAAGAATTAGAATACAGATGATTAGAAGACAGATGAGAACTAAGATGGAATGCCTTGTTTCCAGTAAAAAGGGTCTCCGGTTCTCTACACTCACCATACGAAACACAGCAGCATTAAGCAACTATTTTATTTTACGCTGGTATTCTGTGAGAGCGTGGTCTGCAGCGCTGGTATTCCAGTTAATCCAATTACCTAGCTATATAACGAACTAGAACTTCAGCTGATAACTTACCCGATTCTCTAACTTTGTTGCATTCCAACATAACGGCGCAAATTCTCAGCGCGAACACTATCACTTGCAGGAACGTCAGTCTGCACTCGCAGCTGTGAACAGCACACAAGGCATGGTTTGTGTCATAGGCTTGTTTTTGGTGAGTAATTATTGATGTCGCCGACTAATGACCGATTAATTACGTTATAAAAGAACCATCATCATCGGGAAACTACGACGCATCTTCTCGTCAGGTATACCTCAAAACCTGAAAACTAAGCTGTATAACCAGTGCGTGTTGCCAGTGATGACCTACGGAACCGAGTCGTGGTCCTTCACTGCTGGCCGTATCAGGACGCTCAAAGTCGCTCAGCGAGCTTTGGAGAGGGCTATGCTCGGAGTTTCTCTGCGTGATAAGACTTAGAAATGAGGATATCCGCAGTAGAACCAGAGTGATCGACATAGCCCAACGGATTAGTAAGCTGAAGTGGCAATGGGCCGGCCATATAGCTCGAAGAACCGACAACCGTTGGGGAAAAAAGGTTCTCGAGTGGCAGCCTCGTACCGGTAGGCGAAGTGTAGGGCGACCCCCCATTAAATGGAGTGACGACTTGGTAAAACGTGCAGGAAGTCGATGGATGCAGGTGGCTCAGGACCGTGCTTTGTGGCATACCTTGGGGGAGGCCTATGTTCAGCAGTGGACTTGTGAAGGGCTGTAATGATGATGATGATGATGAAGAATTGTAATCTATATTGAATATGAAAAAAATTTTAAACACTCACGCCTGTCATCCAGAGGGGTCGGCTCGAACAAGGTAAACCAATGCTCTAACAGAATACCCGCGTAAAATGGAAGCTTAATGCTGTTGTTTCGTACGGTGAGTGTAGAGAACCTAAGACTGGAATAGAAGCATTCCTAAATACGCATCTGCACATTCGAACCAAAAACTATGTTTCGTCTTTCGTGATCCGTACTGTAAAGTAGTGGAATAATTTTCCAGCATACGCCTTTTCATCTGTTTAGAGTTTGGATGTTTTAGGGTAAGAGTCGATAGACTTTTGTTGCACTAAGACAGTGAGACTAACCATCTAAGGATTCATTACCACCTACCACCAGATGGTATAAACATAACAAAAACACTCACGCCTGTCACCCAGAGGGGTAGGCAGAGACTATAGACTTCCATTTGGCACGATCCTGACACACCTCTCTCGCCTCCTCCACATCCATATACCTACGCATACATGCTTGTCGCTTAAGGGTACTCTTAGCCCATTTTCAATATATCGCCAATTTGGTCGACAAACTTTCGAGTAGGACGTCCCTTACCGACTCTTACGTTTACTTCTGCAACATATATTCGCTTTATCACTTCTCCTCATTCATTCTTTCTACATGACCACCACTACAAACCACCGCAGTTGTTGGAAACGACGTGGAGTGCAATTCTTGGGTTTACAGCGGTTGAGTCCACGGCGGCCGCATTTCCCATCAAATCAGTCTAAGGTACTAATACAAACATTCTACGCGTTTTGATGTATGTTATATGAATGCCTTTTTGGAATGTGGGGAATACAGCCCCGCGAAAAGGAATATTGAGCGAAAATATGCGGTTGCTGCATAGTTCGCAAATTTGTAAGGGGGCATTCATATAACATACATCAAAACGCGTAGAATGTTTGTATTAGTACTTTAGGCTAAATTTTTTTAATAAAAGATTGTTAACAATGCTATAAACATTACTAATATTCCCCTTAACCACTCGTGGTAAGCTTAAATTGCTTGTGTTACGAGTGGTTCACGCCAGTAGTCGAATGGCGGATTCGAACCCCCGACCTTTTTGAGTTCGCGGTCCGCGCTCTGTCATTAGGCTACTGTCGCTTCTACATAATTGAAATCTAATTGAAAGCTAATTACATGTAGCGAAACTACCAATAATATTGTACAGGCAAATATAGTTTGATCACTAATGATAATGATTGATAATTAAGAAAAAATAAAGGTATTTCAAACGAAGGTAAAAATGTAAAAGTATTTCAGAACAAGTCTGCGTTAGATATTCTAACCAAACCGTCTGCTAAGTGCGCCAACTATAGCAAATTATCCTGAAAGAGGCAATCTGTAGGCCTATGTTTAGCAGTCGACTCTTCTATAGACCGTTATGAATGGATGGATGGATATTAAAATCGAACAGGATTACCTCGGCTTATCTGGATTATCACTGCAACTATAACTCAGGTCAATATAAAACAGAAGAAGATCCCGAGTCAAACTGACTGCTTGCTCTATTAAATTCTGTTTCTCTATACACTTGAGCGCAGCTTCGATTTGTTTTAGAAGCACTTGCAGAAAGCACGAGTCTGAAATGAATTTATTTAGTAACAATTTCTTACTATATGATATTAGTATAAGAAACGATCAACCAATTTCGTCACAAGAGTCGCAAGAGACAACTATGGTAAATACTTGAAGAGATAAAAAAAAGTGGTAAAATTAAAAATTTTGTACAACCGACTTCAATATAAATAAAATGAGAACATCGTCAATGTATTCAAAATCAATTAAATACGCATTATTAAGGTTAACTCAAAAACTGCTGGTCAGATCTTGATCAAATTTATATGGAACCATACGAAAAGCACCAGCTAATAAGAAAAGAATCATAAACATCAGTTCCTCAAGAAAAAAGTTCTGAGGTAACACACAGAAAAAAAACATCGTCGAATTGAATACCTCCTCCTTTTTGAAGTCGGTTAAAAATATAAAAAATAGATTATGGCTTGCGATAGATGGCGGTATAACTCTACGGTTTTTTTATATAGAATCAGGATGACAAACAAGCACACAGCGCACCTGATGGTAAGTGGATGCTGTGGCCCATAGATATTTACATTTATCCATCATTAAGAAATAAAATGCAAATGCGTCGTCCCTTCCGACGACTGTGATAGATTGCCTCGTTTCCAGTAAAAAGTGCCTCCGATTCTCTACACTCACCATACGAAACACAGCAGCATTAAGCTGCTATTTTACGCTGGTATTCTGTGAGAGCGTGGTCCTTCCCTGATCGAGCCGACCTATTCGTACTACAACCATAATATAGCTGCAGCGTGGCTCTAACACGCATAAAAATACGTGTTTAAATAATACTCACCTTTCTTATATAAAATTACACCTTGATCATAATCAAGCTTTAAATTTCCAGTGTTGCCGCCACAACAAAAGTTTCCTAGGGGTTCTGTCGACGTCAGGACCCTTAATATTCGTAATGTTTCACACGAGACGAACAGCATCGGCCTTGAATCTATTATAGTCTTTATTACATTGAGAATAAATGTCCTATTTGCTTGTTGATGTGTCAAAACTCTGCCCAAAAGTTTGGTAACTGATTGCAGTAGTCCGCTGTATAAAATGGCACAGGACTGAAAAATTAAAACAGTTTTATTATTATAATGTAATTATGGCGGTTTCTTGTGTAACATGAAGAAATATATATAATCTAGTATATTTTCCGATTATAAACGGAATCATGTATAATATAAATTAATGTGTAAACTGTATATAAAATTTAAATGATAAGCACTGGCTGGCTGCTGTCGACTGCTGAATCAGGAAAGAAAGCGAATGAGAGGCGCTGCAGACCGTCCCTCGCTGCTTAGCAGGGGACTTTATAGGCTGTAATGGAATAGACGAATACGTCCTAAGAATGAGGTGACCATTACTAGGCTGTTTCTCATCATCATCATTACAGCTCATCACAAGTCCACTGCTGAACATAGGCCTCCCCCAAGGAATGCCACAAAGTATGGTCCTGAGCCACCTGCAGACATCGACTTCCTGCATGCCTTACCAGGTCGTCGCTCCACCTAGTCGAGCCTGCCACTCGAGAATTTTTTTCCCCATCGGTTGTCGGTTCTTCGAGCTATATGGCCGGCCCATTGCCACTTCAGCTTACTAATCCGTTGGGCCATGTCGGTCACTCTAGTTCTACTGCGGATATCCTTATTTCTAAGTTTATCATGCAGAGAAACCCCAAGTATAGCCTTCTCCATAGCTCGTTAAGCGGCCTTGGCCAACAGTGAAGGACCACGTCTCAGATCTATAAGTCATCACTTGTACAATCTCGTTTTCAAGTTTTGAGAAATTCCTGAAGAGAAGATGACTGTGTCATAATTTCCAGAAGGCTGCCCAGCCGAGTTGAATCCGTCGTTTCAATGATATGTCGCTACGAACCTTACCGTAGCGTTTTTTTTAAAGAATATTAACACTGCTATAATAAACATTACTAATATTCCCCTTAACCACTCGTGGTAAGCTTAAATTGCTTGTGTTACGAGAGGTTTACGCCAGTAGTCGAATGGTGGATTCGAACCCACGACCTTTTTGAGTTCGCGGTCCGCGCTCTGCCATTAGGCTACTGTCGCTTAAAAAGCGTTTGGTTGATTAAAATTTATTGTTATGCGAATAATCGGCAAATATATTCAAATAATCGGTAAACATATTCAAATAATCGAAACATAATTTTTTTATGTATTATAAAAATTTAATTAAGCAAATTAAATTTTTATTTTTAAAAATTTCTTAAATTACGTGAGTCGTGAATAAAACAAGTAAATTTTTTTACTTTGTAACGTAAAGTGTAGGCAAAATAACTCATATACAAGGCCGCATTAAAAAAAACCAATACGTAATTTTAATCTCCCGCCATTTTGGGAGCACACTGTGCGTAATTTTGTGATTTTGTTTGTCTTCTTGTTTTGTGACTCGGCTTTAACTTTTTGGACTGTTTCTAGAAGAATCGTTGAAGCATATGCCCATGTCACAAGGGATGATTGGGCAAAAGTGGTAGAAAAACAAAAATTGAAATAATACTAGTTTTTACGGATTTTATCGCGTATATTTAACTATAAATACCCGACGTTTCGAGCGCTTTACAGCACCCATGGTCACGGGGAGGACTGAGATGTTCAACGTCCAAATGTCATAGTTAACAGCGGTTACCATAGATAAAAATTTAACTTTTGTTCCGATCTACACAGTATGAACTTATGGTATCTTGAAGTCTTGCAGTTGTATGCTTGGGTTGGGATTTAATTTTATTTATTATAGGATCCCAAGCAGATGGTAGCACCCAGCCATCTTCTCTATTGAAATTAGGATGTTTTTTGATTTCAATAGCCTCACGAATCATCCTTGGAAGGAATCGGTGTTCTTTAGCGAGGATTTGTGGTCTATCAAATCTGATGTAGTGACGGGGGGGGATCTTTTAGTTTGTCCTATGTAGGAGAGACCACACTCACAATCATGTGGTCTCTCCTACATAGGACAAACTAAAAGATCAATTAAAACCCGCGTTAAAGAACATATAGCTGATGTGAAGAATCGACGCTCCGGGAAGTCTGCAGTCTGTGAACACGTACAGGATCGCCCCCCGTCACTACATCCTATCCATTTACATTCCGGCTCCCACACCTTCTTGTCTATTAGAACTCAATTTAATTCTATCAAGCCTTACACCTTACCTACCTACCTTACATTGTTTTCGGAGACTTTAATAGACATCATATTATGTGTGGTTCCCATAAATCTGACTCTTTTTCTTATCTGCTACTTGATGTTTTTAATGAATTTAATCTTTGTTTCCTAAGTGATGGTTCTCCCACCAGTATGGCCTACCCTTCGCAGAATTCTAGATCTGCAGTAGACTTGTCATTGTGCTCTCCAACTCTGGCTGCTAGTATATCATGGAAAACTCTCCCTTCTTCTTTTGGAAGTAATCACTTTCCCATCCTTTTAAACCTAAGTAATAGATGTGTTCCTACTCGAAATTTATCACCCCTTCTTAAATTCAATCTGTCTGAAGCTGATTGGGATGTATTCTCCTCGGAAACAGAAATTAATATCAATAATCTTCCCCATGTATCTCCAGATAACCTCCAGAGTGCATATTCCCAATTTATAACCCTTCTGAATAATATAGCATACAAAATTTTCCCTTTGAAGAATTCCTCCACAAGTAAAATTTCTTCACCTCCATGGTGGGATGCAGACTGTTCCTCAATTATTAAAAAACGAAAGGCAGCAGAACGGCTATATTCCTCTAATATGACAATGGAAAATTTTCTTAATTATCAGAAAATAACTGCTTAGTCCATAAAACTTCTTTCTGAAAAGAAAAAAAAGGATGGCTTTCGTTTTGTGAGAGCTTAGCTCCTCGATCTCCTTCTTCTCTGATTTGGAAACGTATCAGAGAAGGCAATTCCGTAGCGCTTTGGATGATAGCAATTCCCCTTGTGCAGACCCCTTTCATTGGCTAGAAGATTTCAGTAACCGTCTGGCTACCCCCTGGGTTCCATTGGAGGAAGAGATATCTCCTTCCTCAAAACCATTCCCCCCTCACTCATTTAACTCTTTTAATAATCTTAATGAACCATTTTCACTAGCTGAATTGCAGTTGGTTCTTAGGCACCTTAAGGATTCCTCCCCTGGCGCTGATGGTATCCCCTACTCATTCCTTGTTAATATGGGTACTATGTGTAAGCAGTTCTTTTTAAGCATAATTAACATGGTATTTACAACCGGTTCTATTCCAGATGACTGGAAAACACATATTATTATTCCTATTCTAAAACCTGGTAAAGACCTCTCTTCCGCATTAAGCTATCGCCCTATTGCTATTTCATCAACCCTGTCGAAAGTCATGGAACATCTTGTAAAAAATCACCTTGAGTGGATTCTCAAAAATAGAGGCATTATATCAAAGACCCAATTTGGTTTTAGAAAAGGTTTTAGCACAATGGATAGCCTTAGCATTTTAGTATCTGATATAAGACTAGCATTCTCCAATAACAACTTTCTCGTAGGTATTTTCATCGATGTTTGTGCAGCATATGATAATGTTGTTCTCCCTCTGCTCAGGCAAAAAATGCATCAGCTGAACATTCCCGAGAGAATAACAAATTTCATAGCAAACCTACTTTCACATAGACGCATATTAATTCGCTCTGAAGGAAGATTTCTACCAGCTAGATTTACCTGGAAGGGACTACCACAAGGTTCTGTCTTGAGCCCCTTGCTGTACAGCCTTTACACCCATGATATAGATAGATCTGTAAATTATCTAGGTAATATTTTGCAATATGCAGATGATCTAGCCTTATATGTATCTGATGCCTCTATTACTGAGGCTACCTCTCGTGTATCCCAAGCTGTCAACTTTCTTAATAATTGGCTATTGGAGCATGGTTTATCAATGTCTCCTTTAAAATGCAGTACTGTGGTTTTCTCTAGGCGAAGGTATATACCAGAAGTGTCCATCTACATTGATAATACTCTAATCCCCACTGAAAATCAAGTGAAATTTTTAGGAGTAATCCTGGATAACAAAATGACAGTAATTCCTCACTTATCATATATTGCCTCCAAATGTGAAAAAAAATCTCAATGTTATTCGATCTCTATCAGGTGCTTGGTGGGGTTCTCACCCCTACTCACAAAAGCTTTTATACAATGCTCTAATTAGAAGTCACTTTGATTATGGGTGCTTCTTACTAGAGCCTTGTAGCAAAATGGCCCTTAATAACTTGGACAAAATTCAGTCAAAATGTCTACGTATAATAACTGGTAGCATGAAGTCCACTCCCATTCTCGCTCTTCAAGTTGAATGTGTTGAGCCCCCCTCTATCTCTACGCAGGCAATATCTCTCAGATAAGTTCTTGTTTAAAGTAGCACGTTATTCACTCCATCCTCTCCTTTCCAAACTTCATTCCTTGTATCGGTTGGTCAGGGACTCCCCATATTGGTCCCACAAGGATTTGCCATGCATTATAAAAAGCTATATTAAATTGCTCAACATTCCCTCTCCATAATGATTTCTTATATTTGCGAGAACACTACACATTGAAATAATACTAGTTTTTACGGAATTTATCGCGTATATTTAACTTTTTAATACCCGACGTTTCGAACGCTTTACAGCACTCATGGTCACGGGCGGGACTGAGATGTTCAACGTCCATATGTCATAGTTAATCGCGGTGACCATGAGTGCTGTAAAGCGTTCGAAACGTCGGGTATTAAAAAGTTAAATATACGCGATAAATTCCGTAAAAACTAGTATTATTTCAATTCCCTCTCCAATTTATCAATCCCTTAGTAACTCACTTTACACTATCCCTTACGAGGCTCTAATTTTCAATCCAGACATTATTCTAGATATTGGAATAGATAAAAATACTATTGAAGCAAATAACAAATTAAATAAGCTCCTCCTCCAAAATTGCCATGATTGGTTAGCTGTGTACACTGATGCTTCAAAGTTAAGTAACAATGGATTAGTAGGGTCTGCAGTGTGGATCCCTAAATACAGGATTATTTTAAATTTTAACTCTCCCCCTGACTCATCTGTATTCACAGGTGACGCTTTGGCTATTTTAGAGACAGTTTCATATGCAGAATCACATGGTCTGAAAAGGACCCTCATTTTCTCGGACTCCCTTAGTTGCCTTCAAAGTATTTTATCCAGTCCTTTTCACTCTAAAATTAGATACTCGCTAATTTTAAATATTAGAAAGTCTCTGTACTATTGTCATAAAAAAGGGCTGAACATTGTATTGGCTTGGATCCCTAGCCACTGCGGGATTCAGGGTAATGAAATTGCTGATAGTTTAGCTAAAGATGCCACAAAATCTGGCTCTATCCCTAGACAATGCCTCTATGCCACATGACCTCCTGCCAAAGGCCAATTCCGGCCTTCTGTCTTCTTGGCAAAGTAATTGGCATCAGTCTAAATTTTTAAAATGTAATCAATATTCCAAAGTCCAAATTAATATCCCATCAAAACTCTAGTTTTTTCAATATCGCCACTTTAGTAAAGCTGCCACCTCTACTGTTTACCGCCTACGCTTTGGTCATGCTTGTACTCCTGTACACATGGCCAAACTCAGGATTAGGGATAGCTCAATCTGTGAATGTGGCCTAGATGAAGGATCTGTCAATCATCTGTTCTTTGAGTGTCCTAAACTTTCTTTCTCTCTCTCTACGATATCCTGCCCAATTACATCCCTCGTCCAGTAAATTTCCAATTTTTGCTGACCCTAGTGTATACTCCCTTCGTAAATATTTTATGTGCTTTTATTCGTACTAATAATATTACTTACTTACTTACTTATCTTCACGCACAATCCCTAACGGGGTAGCCAGAGAGAACAGATCGCCAAGTGTCACGATCCTTACATACCTCTTTCGCTTCTTTCAGGTTCATTAACTTCTTCATACATGCACGTCTAGGTATCCGAGTACTCTTGACCCTCCCCTCTTCGAGCAATTTGCTCACATGGTCTTCGAAAGTTAGTCTCGGTCTACCTCGACACCTTTTAATATTTACTTTCGCTCTATATATTTTCTTTACCATTCGGTCTTCACTCATTCGTTCTACGTGCCCAAACCATTGGAGTGCGCCCCTATCAATTTTTGTGATAAGGTCATCTTTCAATCCTGCCATATTGCGAATCTCTTCGTTTCGCTTTCGGTCGGCTATGGTAACGCCACACATTTTACGAAAAGATCGCATCTCCACTGCATTCAACTTGCTTTTATGCTTCTTCTGGCATACCCAGGTTTCGCTGCCATATAACAAAGTCGGTACCAACACTGCGTTATGTATTGCAAGGCGTGCACTCTTCACCACGCCTTGCCTTTTTACTAATGCATTCAGGGCACCATTTACTTTGTTTCCGGCAGCGACACGCCTATCCACATCTAAATCACATCTTCCATCCCGGCTGAAAGCACTCCCCAAGTATACAATTTCATTTACCTGTTCTAGACATTCCTGATTTACCCATATTTCACATTTCGTTCTCTCTTCGTCCTTTTCAAATACCAGAACCTTAGTTTTATTAGCATTCAAACGGAGACCTTTAATTTCACATTCCTCTTTCATACACGTGACTAATGCCTGCAGTTCTGCTTCTGATGGTGCAATAAGCACTGCATCATCAGCATACAGCAGACAATTAACTTTTATGTCACCCAATTTCACACCCAAACAGCTATTTTTCAGCTTCTGTAAACATCTGTCGAGATACAGTATGAACAGCCAGGAAGACATGACACAACCCTGTTTTACGCCCGCTTGGACGCTAAACATGGGTGACAGGTCATGCCCTACCCGCACACAGGCTTTACAGTCATAGTAAAGTGACTGCACAACCCTTAACAATCGACCATCCACACCATATCCCGGCAACAGTTCCCACATTTTCTTCCTTATAACCTTATCAAATGCTTTCTCCAGATCCACAAAAGCACAGAAAATCCTCTGGTTAACACTCAGAAGCTTCTCCGTGATCATGCGGAGAGAAAACATTTGATCCGTGCATCCTCTTCCAGGTCTAAATTCGCATTGTGTCTCCCATAAGAATCTTTCCGATTTCTCTTGCATCCTACGTGTCAAAACCTTGAGTAAACTTTACTTGCTAAACTGGTCAAGCTGATCGCCCGATAGCATCCGCAGTCAAATGTGAACCTTTACCTTTATATAAAGGCACAATGACCGCGGATCGCCAATCATCCGGGACATCTCCCGTCCGCCAGCACAAATTGCACAGCAGATGGAAGCTGACCCAGACGCGAGTCCCACCGTACTTGACCATTTCAGCAGTAACTCTGTCTAGTCCCGCAGCCTTACCACATTTCAAACTTCGAATCGCACGTTCAATCTCTTTCATGCTGATGACCTCAGTGTCATCGAGGTCCGTGTCTGGCGTGCCAGTCACGGCGTCACCCCCGGATCCTTCACTAAGATCATGACACGCATACATTTCTCTATAAAATTCACTCCATCGCTGCATGACGTCCGATTTTTCTGAGAGGACGTCTTTGGTTCTCGAAAGCACTTTGTTCATTCTTAAGGCTGTAGCACCACTCCGGGACCTTCCAACCTCTTTCCAGAAGAGTTTGGAGTTTTCCCTAAAGTTGTGCGACAACCTCTCGTCCGCTTCTATTCTACACCTTTCACGTACTTCTTCAATCAATGTTTTCGCTTGAACTTTCTGCAGCTTATATCTTTCTTTCATCTTCTCTCTCATATGCTCATCGTTACTAGAGGCCGAGTAGTCTAACCATGCTTTTTTCTTCTTTTTTTACAGCTTCTCTCACTTCATCATTCCACCATGCATCTCTTCTTTTACTATTACCTCTTTTTGTCGTACCACATACTTCTTCCGCTGCACTTACCATTCCATCCCTAAGGTTCTGCCATGTTCTCTCCACACATTCTTTCCTGCCATCGATGGTGTCAAGCTTTTCGGCTACCCTCGTGTGATATTTGTCCCTAGTATCCGCTTCCTGAAGCTTCCAGCTTCGGATGCGAAAGACCGACTGTGGTTCTGTTACTGCCGTCCGGTAGCGCCAACCCGCGAACAAACCCCTAAATCTAGTAATTACTAGATAATGATCCGTTCCCAGGTCAGCACCCCTGAACACTCGTGTATCCATCACCTGTTTTCGCAGTCGGTCATCCACCAGGAACAAATCAATCATACTTCTCTCATTCTTTCTTTCTCTAGTGTACATACGGATTTTCCTGTGATTAAACATAGTGTTTGTCACAAGAAGACCCTTTTCCTTGCATACAGCCAGTATAAGCTTGCCAGCATCATTAACCCTTTTATCCTCGTCGACTCGTATCCTGGTCGAGCGATACCTACCCATCCATTCAAATCACCACATACAACAGTTCTTTCGTTTCCCTTAACCAAATCTAGAACTTCTCTTACATTCTCCCAAAACTTCTCCAGCTCAGCCCTGGACGACGAAGCTACCGGCGCATAAACAGCCAAAAGGAATAACTTCGTCAGTCCCATTTTGAAGCGAACCCAGAGAAGTCTTGAGTTCACAACCTTGTATTCAGTTATAAGATCGACCAACCGGGACGACAACAGCACCCCCACTCCCTGGCAGGCGTTCTCGCTTTCCCGGACTCCGGACCATATAGCTGACGTCCCGCCAGGGAGCTCTTCAGTACCACTGCCTTTCCGTTTGGTCTCCGACATACACACGACATCTAATTCTCTTTCTTTCATTATTTCGATCAACTCATTCGTCTTATCTCTCATGCCCCCTCTAACATTCCACGTGCCAACTCTGCACTCCGTCCTCCACCTTCCGCCGTGTCGGGCTGTGCGTGACGGGTGGCGGTCCCCATCGCCGCTTTGCGCGCTGCATTCCACACCAACGGGGACGAGCTGGTGTGCGTCGCCTTGGGGGGACGCCCTAACCCTCGTTTGCATGGGTGCGCAGCTGTGTAGAATTGCAGCCCTGAAAAGGGCTGGCAGGGGTCGCGACGATCACGCTTCTACAATGACCCCCACTACTAATAATATTAAACTGCAAAATTACTTAACAACTTTGGTGATGGTATTTTAAATATGTGACGTCTTTTGTTGTAGATTGTGAACCCACTCATTAAATTGAGAACTCTTATTTTAGCTATTATTATCTTGTCACTTCCATGTCTGACTTGACACTGACAGAATTCTATCAAGAGAAGCCATAATTTAAAAAAAGAAGAAGAACTATAGTGAATCTAATTGAATTAGTACCTTCTTCATCTTCCAATAATAAATCACTGACAATAAAAACCTCGTCAAGATCGATCACAATTCACATGTAATTACAGTGCGATAGGTGTAAAGGAAATGGAAACGATTCTTCCGGTGCGTGTACGTGCGCGAGATATAGATGTGAAGGCGATTGTCAACGATTTCAAACGAGCGGATAACAACGCTTGTTTTCTATTTCAACGGTTGACAACCGCGTGTGATGGCTTGAAATGGATAAAAACGTTTTTTTTTATTATGCAATAAGTTTTTTCTCTTTGGTAATGAATAAATCACAGAAAGCCCTATAAAATAGCAATCAGCTCATAAGTTCTGTCAAAAACTTTTTGTAAAATTAATGCCATCAAAAACATAACTTGTAAAAAAACAAGCCTCGCAACTCAGTTCTTCTACCGTAAAAAGTTGTGAGATCCATGCAATACCAAGTCGGCCAATTTATTCAGGCCTTCCTTAAGGTTTCTTCTGTTTAAAGTTATTACGTAATTAGCTAACCTAGCAACATCTTATTGTGACCATATCAATATTAAAAATCGTTTACGTTTTAAATAAATAGTTTGACTTAGGCCATCGCATGAAAACACAATGTATCTCTATAATACTATCAAGTACTATATTAAATTAGATTGTTTAGTGCGATTGCCAAGTCAATCTATTTATTTAAAGCATCAAATATTTTAAATATTGATATGGTCACTATAAGATGTTGTTAGGTAGAAATATATCGTGTTTATATAAAGCCTGTTTGGTTACTGAAAATTCAGGCTTCTAGTTTTATCTACAACTTAGCTATAGGGGGTCAAAAATGTCCTGAACTGCTTCGAGAAAAGTATGGTACGGCCGTGCCGCTTTTTTGCTCGATTTGGCGATAGATAGAGATAGGCGATTAGTTGATACACTTTTTGATAACTATATAGAAATGTATGTATATAGAATATAATTATAATTTCTATATATAGAAACTATATAGAAATTATAAAAATGAAAAGTAATTTAATTTAGAATACAATTTTATTTACATTATTCAAAATGCCCTCCCCTATTTTGAACACATGCCCTTAATTGACGCGGCCAGTCATCAATCGCAGCACGCACCACACTCATATCTATTTCGCAGCAGCGGCAGCTGCTTTAGCCAAAGATGATCGGAAAGATTTCAAATTCTGATGAGGTTTAGCGCAGACTTTCTCCAACAAATGTTGCCATATCTTATAATCCAGTGAGCTTAAATCTGGACTAGAAGAGACTTCATGTCCGATAAAGTCAATTCCATGGACGCTCAACCAGTTTTGCATGCCTGTTGAAATATCCAATGTCTGATTTAAACATTATTTGAGAAAGAGGTTCCACTATGTATTACGATACGGTATTTTGGTACACCTCGGCACTGGTTTTTACAACTTTTTAACATAAAATCACCTAAGTTAAGCCTGAATATGAGACTCCAAGCCAAACCATGAGAAACGAATGATAATGTGCTCGGTGAACCCTCGAAATACGCGTGCTGGCTTCTTCACTGCTGTGGGCATACACCTTATCATTTTGTTTATTATAACTTTCTTCGATGTTAAAAAAATTTTCATCCGAAAACAAAATTTCGCGATATTTTTTCCCGCGTACCGCCGTAACAAAGCGCGGGATCTATCCAGCCTATTTTTTTTCAAACGCTCGTTCAAAAAAGGTCCGATTTTCTTACGATAAGCTCGTAGTAGTAGGTCTTCATTGATCACTCTTTTGACCGTGGTTCTGCTTAAGCCCATCTGAAGAGCTAAGATTTTTTGTTTACGAACAGGATTTCGTTGGATTCGCGCCTTCACTGCTTTGATGATCGCGGGTGTCCTAACTGTACGAGGGCCGGTCCTCTTACGATCTCTGAAGCTTGAATCTTCAGTGAATCGTTTGATAGTGCGATAAACAAATCGTAGGGTTATTTTCAATTTTCGTAGAATATTGAAAATCTCTTTTGGCTCGTAACCACAGCGGTGCAACGCGATAACCGAAATAATCTTCTTTATTCGATTTCCATATTTGAAAATTAATGAACATTAATGTATTTTTTATTTTCGGCAAGCGCAAACGTTATATTTTTTAAATTTGTGAAATTCATCTAGCCAGTATTAAATTTTATTAAATAATAAGGTTTTGACATAACTTATGACCCGACTAAGTATTAGTCTATTTTTTGAGATATAGCACATTTTCAAAAACCGCAAATACAACTTTGTCATTCATTTTATTATTTGTATAAAAACACTGAAAAACAAAGTAATTTGTTGCTGGCGATAATAATAGCGGTATTTTGGCTACACGTACAATCTACACTTACTACTTCCGAACCATTCAAGGGCGAGCGAGTCCGACTAGCACTTGGTCACTTTTTTTCGACTTTGAGTTTCATTTTAATAAATAATTTTTTCCTTTCAGCGGAGCTCTTTATATTTTGGATTTGTTACATATATCTATAGCAATCAACCTGAGTAGGTAAAGTGTGTGAATATGATTCTTAAATTGTAAAAATAATAATTGGAACTTATCATCTTACGTAGGTATTTTCTTTTATTTATTTAAAAATATTAATCCCACAAATAATTATTATAATATAATTTAAATACATAAGCAATGCCCTGTAATGTAATAACGGTGAAAAAAATTCGGTCAATTACTTTTTGAGATTAGCCAAAAAACATATTCATAGAAAGTAGCCACCTGTATAATAAAATGCATCCTACATTAGACATCCATAATTATGCATAGCATTCTAGTGGTGAAAGAATTTTCAAAATCGGTAAAGTACTTTTCGAGATTAGCCAATAAAACGTATTCATAGAAAGTAGCGCCCTCTATAATAAAATGCATCCTACATTAGACATCTATAATTATACATAACTTTCTAGTGGTGAAAGAATTTTCAAAATCGGTCAAGTAGAGTTTAGCCTTAAAAACCTATTCGATATTCGTTAATAATAGCACCTTCTATAATAAAATGCATCTTACGTTTCATAGTCATAATAGCATTCTAATATAATTCTAATGAATACCAGCGTAATATAGTAGCTTAATACTGCTGTGTTTCGTATGGTGTATGTAGAGAACTGGAGACCCTTTTTTACTGGAAACGAGGCATTCCATCTTAGTCCTCAGGGACAACAACGCATCTGCATTTTTATTGGTAATCGAGGATAAATGTAGATGTCTATGGGCCACAGCATCCACTTACCATCAGGTGGACTGTGTGCTCGTTTGTCACCCATTGCTATAAAAATATAGAGACCCATGTCCATCAGTATATGTTTATGGCCTGATGAAGTAAGAATAAGACTTACTGTATCATCCAATAGAGTGCATATCCTATTAATGAGTTCAATTAAAGTACTTTCTTGTCCTGTTGCAGCGTTGTTATCTTCTATACTAAGCAGTTGTGCAGCTTTGGAATTTTCTAGAATGTGGTATACTATAGCGGTGATTCTTCTAGCAGTGATTGCCTGCTCTTCCTTGTAAAGTGGTCTGGAATTTATTATAAGCTTGAAATCAATAATGTCCCGAGGATGTGGTAAGACTGGATTATGAGGAAACAACAAAAGCTTTCTGGAATTGTCCTCCTGCCAAGCTAAGTGGTCCCAACAAATTCTGCTAATGTCATTATTGACTGACAGGGTTCTTTGCTTTCTGCTCTGTGGATTAGCCAAGTTGACTATATAAAATACTTATAATTAAAAAATATACCGTATTTATAACACAAACACAATTTTTGTCTGTCTGTTTGTTCCGGCCTATCTCCGAAACGGTTGGACAGATTTTGACGGGAATTTCACTGGCAGATAGCTGATATTATAAGGAGTAACTTACATTAATTTATTTTAAAAATAATTGGGTTCCGCGCAAAAGAAAAAAAAAATAAGTTACACGCGCGCAAAGGCGCAGGCTACAGCTAGTTGCTAAATAGAAAAATACAAAAATTAACGGGAATGCCGCTTATCGTAAGACTTAAAATTGATTTCACTGTAGAAAATCAAAGAAAGGAAGTCTTTTTTTTTTTTGTAGGTATTGTAAAAACTTGTGATTATTTCGCCACGGGTCGACATAAGAACATTGACTGTTTTCATATCAATCAAACATATACTAAGATACTTTAGCATCTAGTAAGAGATACGCTACCCTGATCATATTGTTTAAACAAGACAACATAAATCTGAGACACATTTATGATGAACATGTAGGGTCTAACATGACATGGTCTCAGTTCTGTGAAATGTACTCAACTGTGTGGAGTAAACCTTTAACCTTTTATAACTATTTCTGACACCAATTAACAGTGCCTGCAGCGCCGTGTTTCGGTTGGAGGTATATAGAGTCAGTATAATTCCAGCCTGTGACGCATTCCATCTTAGTCCTCAGAGGTGACAACAAATCTATAGGCTTCTTTGTTTGAAATTGCCTGCTGACGTCCATGCATTACAGTAGCCACTTACTATAAGATGGACTGTAAGTTCATTTATCATTTACCACTTCAGTTTTATAAAAAAAAAACCTTGGCAATCTTGAAATACAGTGTAACTGTTCTTGCGCAAACACTTGGCCATTATAATCCTGTCCTGTGCAGATGGCTAGTCTCCGTTGCTGTTTTTTTTTTTTATAGAATAAGGACGACAAACGAGAACACAGTCCACCTGATGGTAAGTGGATGCTGTAGTCCATAGACATCTACATTTATCCTCGATTAAGAATCAAAATGCAGATGCGTTGTCACCCCTGAGAACTTAGATGAATTGCCTAGTTTCCAGTAAAAAAGGGTCTCCGGATCTCTGCACTCATTATAGGAAACACAGCAGTATTAAGCTCCTATTTTACGCTGGTGTATCGACCAAATTGGTGATATTTTGAGAATGGGCCAAATTAGAAATATCCTTAACCGACAAGCGTATATGCGTATATATGGATATAAAGGAGGCGAGAGAGGTATGTCTGGATCATACCAAATGGAAGTCCGCAGTGTCTGCATACCCCTCTAGGTGACAGGCATGAGTGTTTATGTATGTATGTAGTTTACGCTGGTATATTCTGTAACTGGTCCTACACCGGTCGAGTCAACCCATTCATGCTAAACCATAATATAGCTGCAGCGTGGCTCTACCACATTATAAAACCAACCAACCAAAAAAGTGACCGAAATTCAGTCCGAAGGACATTATTATAACTACCCTATAAAGCAAAGTTTTGCTTTGTCACACTTGACACTCAGATTGGCGATTGTATTACCAGATGTTCATCATCTGCTCTTCATCACCAGTCTGGGATTTTACATCTGGTAAATACAAGATGGTATAACACTATCTGTTTGAGACCATGTCTTTCTGGCTCGCCTTGTCGCCTCTTAACCATTTCACTATCCCGTGAGTCATATATAACGAACATTTCGATTGTTTAACTGTCGTGTCTTTTTTGCGGACAGGGAAAATGTTAAGTTACCAATGGGACAAGATAAGTTGAATTCTCTATACATACTTTCCACAAACCAAATCTTCGTCTGTTATAACTAAAAAGTTTGCAGTTGCTTCAATGTATTTTTCGTCCATTTCCTTTTGGAATGCAGTCGTCGTTCTATGCATCAACGTCTCAAGTTGATGAACGATTTCTTTCAGTGAGCTTTGTGCTGCTCTGAAAACCTGGAATTGATTAAAAATAACCAGATTGCATAATGATGGGAGTATATAAACTAATGATAGTAACCCTTGGGGATGAGGTACTTACTACCAAGCTATTTTTAATTTGTTTTGTGTTCTTAATCGTGTAACATGTACGATTGTGGAGTATTTTTGTTTAAAAAAAAAACTAGAAAAAGTCTAGCTGGATTTCTTGTTGGTTTTCCCCAGGGCAGAGGTTTAAACGTGGTAGAGTTATGCTGCAGTTATATTAGAACTATAGTTGTAGCACAAATGGGTCGGTTCGACCAGGGAAGGACCACACTCTCACAGAATACTAGCATAAAATAGTAGCTTAATGTCACTGTGTTTAGTATAGTGAGTGTAGAGAACCGGAGACCTTTTTTACTGGAAACGAGGCATTCCATCTTAGTCCTCGTGGGTCATGGGTGACATATAAAATGCATTTTGATTTGTAATCGAGGATAGATGTAGAAGATGTCTATGTGCCACAGCAACTACTTACCATCAGGTGGACTGTGTGCACGTTTGTCACCCTATAGTAGTAAATTAAACAAGAGTGACTTTCAATGAGTATTATTTTATAATCTATATTGAATAAAAAGTGTCTGTTATTGTTTTTGTTGATTGGCTAGCTAGATGGTAGGTACTGCTTTTCTGCTTGGGAATCTATCTGGGTAGGTACTACCTTTGCCTATTTTTGATGCCAAATAACAATGCTGGCACTGCAGTGTTACAGTCTATTGGATATAGAGTCAGTATTATTACAAAGTGTGAGGCCTTCCATCTTAGTGCTCAGAGGTGACAACAGATCTGTAGCCTTTTTTGTTTGGTGTTGGCTGCAGGTGTCAATGGACTGCTTACTTACCATCAGGTGGACTTAAGTTAATTTGTCACTTCAGATAAACACAAACACTCACGCCTGTCACCCAGAGGGGTAGGGATAGGCTGACACACCTCTCTCGCCTCCTTCACGTCCATATACCTACGCATACATGCTCGTCGGTTAAGGGTACTCCTAATTTGGCCCGTTTTCAATAAATCGTTAATTTGGTCGATAAATTTTTGCCTCGGACGTCCCTTTCCGACTCTGCCATTCGCTTCTGCAACATAAATTATCTTTGTCACTCTTTCCTCATTCATACTTTCCACATGACCAAGCCACCGAAGCATTCCTTTTTTAATATTGGTCACAACATCATCTTGCAAACCACACTCTTCTCTTATCACACAATTTCTCATCCTGTCATTCAGATTCAGCCCTAACATACTCCTTAATGACCGCATTTCTACAGCGTTTATTCGACTATCGTGCTTCTTCGGCCACACCAACTTTCACTATCATATGTTAAAGTAGGGACCAACACAGCATTGTGAATTTCCACACGTGCCTTTTTTGACACATTTTGACTCTTCACAATAGTGAAGAGTGTAGGGCCCCATTTACTTTATTTCCTGCGTTTACTCGTCGTTCCATATCCTTATCATATCTCCCATCGCTGCTAAATACGCAATCCAAATATACAAACTCATCTACTTGCTCGATCAACTCCCCTTCTATTCTTATTTCACATATCGTTTTACTTTCTTCTCTTTCAAAAACCATAACTTTTGTCTTACTTGCGTTCACTTTCATACCCCTTTCTTTTAATGATCTGTTCATTAATGTAACTATCATTTGCAGCTCGGCTGCTGACGACGCAAGAATAACTTGATCATCGGCGTACTAAATGCATTTGACGGTTAACTCACCCATTCTTAATCTGCATTCTTCAACTTTCAAATTTTCCAAACAACTGTTCATAAATAGGTTGAACAGCCACGGAGAAGCCACATAGCCCTGTCTGACACCTGTATGGATGCCAAACCATTCCAAGTAGACCCCGTTGATCGTAACACAAGCACTAGAGTCCCTATAAAGAGACTCCAATGCCTGTATCAAGCCAACGCTCAACCCAAATGAGTTCAGTGTTTGCCATAGCATATCCCTATCCATTCTGTCATAGGCCTTTTCCAAGTCCATGAACGCACAAAAACCTTTTGGCTTTTGGCCAAAAATTTCTCCGCGATCATGCGCATGGAAAAGACTTGATCTGTACATCCCATTCCCTTTCTAAATCCCGCTTGCACATCCCAAATTTTCCGTCAGTTTCTTGATGACCCTTTCAATTAGTACCTTAGCATAGTTTTCGCACGATGCTAAGAAGGCTGATACCACGGTAGTTTTTACAGTCCTGTTGTGACTCTTTTCCTTTATATATTGGGACTGTCACGGCTTTGCACCAGTCTACCGGTACCCGCTTCATTTCCCAGCATAAATTAAACAAGATGTGCAGCAGGCCTGCCACCACTTTCACTCTGAGCATTTCGAGTGAAACTCTATCATATCATTCATTTAGTTCATATGTTGTCTCTGCACTCATAAACATGCTTTCAAAATATTCCTTCCATCTCTTTAAACTCAAAACTTGATCATTCAGAATATGACCATTCTCGTCTCTTATAGCATTCATTATAGGCTGTTTTGAATGTCCCCTGGCAGTTCGTATATTATGATAAAAAAATAATCAAAAATTGTCAATGAAACAAAATTCTAATCTTGTTTTGCGCGGCCTAACGGGTTTTCATTCTGGGAGTTTGACAGCGCTTACTAGTAAGTACCAGTACCATTACCGTTACCGCTACAGCATATTGAAGTCCACTGCTGAACATAGGCCTCCCCGTTAGTTGGCCTCATATTTGTCACAGTGGTTTGGCAACCGCTGTTTTTTATTTTTAGTCATTATTGGGAAGACGCTGCTGCCCACCTCCCGATTTGTTTCCCTATGTCGCGTCTCACCACACCCACGGGAAGATATTGGGAAGTGGATATTCTTACACCGACACTACACAATCCACTTATTTACTAGTAATCTCCTATGAAATATTCTTGAATTACCCTCTGCTTTTTTAATATTCTCAGCAAGATTTTAACAATTAACTAAGTCTTAAGTCCAGAGATACGTTATGCCTACTCAATGCACATGTAACATTTTTGCTTTTATGTTTCTCAGTAAGTGAGTGATACTCTCTTCAAAAGCCACAAATAGGTGGCAGATTCTCCTATGATGCCATGATATAGCTTATAATGCTGCTCACCATGGGAAATAGGTAAGAAAATGATATTTAGCCTGATAAACTTTAAAAATCATCTAATAAACTAATAAAGTTAAGAACTTACATTTTTATAACTCTGATGCATTTTCTCTATATCTTTATCAGCAGAGATAAATGCCAAATCCTCATAGATATCACTCAAGGTGATTATGTTCATACTGCTAACTTTACTAGGACTTGGAGTATTAGGTATCCTGTGGAAAGTGCTGAAGACTTTACACCTATTAGGAATGCTGTCATTTGGCCTTTGCAGTTTCTCATTGTATTCAAGAAGTGAGTGCTGCTCTGCTGAAGGTTCTACTGTGAGGGGTAGAACTTGATTAAGCTTCCCTTGTTCTGAAAAATAAATGTTACTTATATTTGCCTGTTAATAAAATATTAAATTGCTTTTTTAACATAGATTATTTTATTTGCTTGAATAAGATTATAGAGTGGGGTTCTTCACTTTTAGTTTTAATACATATAGTGATATACTTTCTGTAAACACCAGGTACAAACACAGGCTGTGCTTTAGTTTACGGTCGCACGATTTTCGTGATCATTTTAATTTTAATAGGTAGGTAACAGGTCATTGAAGTAAATGCTAGAAGGATTTTCTGCGGAAACTTATAGTTTTCGAGAAATTAATTTTTTAAGTTTTATAGGGCCGTGGTAGCTCAGTGGTTAACGCTCGCTGTAAACATAACAGAACGCGAGTAACCCGGGTTCGATCCCCGCCGGCTCCAATGAAATTGTTAATTGCAATTTTAAGTGCTGATTTACCACGTTCTCGGCGGTGAAGTAAAACATCGTGAGGAAACCTGCATGTCTGAGGAATAAGAAAAAAAAATATTTCGAAGACATGTGAAGTTCGTCAACACGCATTTGGGCAGCGCGGCGGACACTTCCTTGCCCTAAACCCTCTCAGAAATGAGGGGAGGCCTGAGCCCAGCAGTGAAACGTATATAGGCTGTAACTTTACTTTACTAAGTTTTATAGGTTAACTACTAGGAATCGTATAGAACAGTATTGTTTTGGCTTTCGGCCCTTGACATTTACATAATGACATTCTAAAGCATTAGAAAGAGACAACATAATGGTTGCATCTCCTTTTACCGCGTGTTATTTCAGACCTAAAATTTTTTTTGGCTGTATATGGTAAATCTTTGCTTTAAAAAAAAAGGAAACACTGGCTATCAATGTTATATGTTAGAATTGTTCATTCCATTGCCTTTGTGCTCTTGGCGTCGTTGTTTTTTGTGCGTGTTATTTGTTTCGTTATTTGCTCCCGACCTGACCCTCGCATTGTACCTTGTGACTTGTACCTGTTTTGACGATTTTACCTGGCATTGTATTTGGACTACGAACCTTTCAAGAACGACGACCCTTGCTTTCATATACGGACCTTTTTTATTTGAGATGGCAGACAACAACCCTCAGCCGTCAACTAGTGCCGTTTGTGACGCGCGCGCTTCATCATCAACCGAGACTGAGGCTGTTTATACCGACGGAGTATACGAGCATAGGAGGTTGCACGCGGAAGAATTAATAAAAATGCCGAATTGGACCATGCTTTTCAAAAAGCTACAAACTCGGGAGCAATGTGTGGAGTTCGCAGAAGAACATGGCCTGATCCCTAAAAATAAAATGTGCCGCCATCATCGCATCCCGATGCGAATTTCATATGGGAATTGTAAGAATGTTGGCCAATTTATATGCACTAAAGGCAACTGTCGGGCACGCTCGAAAGTTTCTCGAGCTAAGGACACGTGGTTCGAAAACGTGAAGTTATCGATGCTGCGTGTCTACTTCTTAATGTACCCCTTTGCCCATCGATGGTCATATGACAATGTAATATTTGAGGATCCGGAGAGAGATACGGAAGGCTGCCTCTCAATGGCAACAATAGCCGACTGGTATAGCTACTGTCGTGAGACAGTAGTTATATACCAGATAAATGTACAAAAAAATATAGGTAAAATTGGTGGCCCTGGCAAGGTGGTCCAAATCGATGAAAGCAAATTTGGAAAGAGAAAATATAACAAAGGTATTTATATTTTTTAATGGTCTTTTAAGTTGGTTAAGTTTTTTGATATCATGTTTGACAGCCCGATTCAGAGCAATCCGACTCGGACAGATTAGGTTAGAAGGTTAAGGCGGGAGCGAAGCTCCCGCCTTAGCCTTCGTGGTTATTTTTTTTATAACCACCCAGAAATACTGGCCCTACATAGCAGGACTCAATTGACCTAGCTTGGTAGGTAAACAATATATATTGATATACAAAATGTTTAAGGCGAAACCGAGTTAATGGAGACAGATATTATTTATATTTCAATTGTTTTTAAATTATATTTTTGTGATTTGTTCTAGGACGACACATTGAAGGCCATTGGGTCCTTGGACTTATTGAAGATGGGAGTGAAGACCTTCGGCTAGAAGTTTGCCCGGAGAATGTGCGCTCAGCAGAAGTGGTTGGTGCCCCTGATCCAGAAGCATGTGATTGAGGGGTCAATTATACATACGGACTGCTGGCGTGCATATGATTGTCTGGGTTCTTATGGATACATCCATAAAAAGGTGAATCACTCGGACCCAGACAATCCTTTTGTTGCTCTAGATGGAACTCATACACAAAGGATTGAGGCACAGTGGCGTGTCGTTAAAAAGTATTATAAACTTTAATATAATAATAAAATAACCCTAAAGATTTTTCCGATAGTATTGTATATATATGTGGAGACGAAGAATACAAAGAAATAAAAAAGATTTATTTTTATCACTTATAGAGGCCATAAACTTTGTTTATAAATTTAATCTTTTGTTTTATTTGTGCCTACATAGTTCTCTATATAATATATAACATATATATATATATATATATATATATATATATATATACATACTATCAGGCCAGAACAAAACTGGCGACACGTCAGGTTTGGTAAGAATTGTGTCCGTTGAACGTAGATCAGACCCAGAATCGAACCCCTGTAAGTAAGAAGGTCGAATGTAAATCGTCAGACGGGGTAGAGAGAAGATTAGAGCCTCCTCCCCACTTGATTTAAACAAATACCATTAATCAATATCAATATTTTATAGGTTAGGATAGATTTTTTAATGTATTTCAGAAACTATACGTTTCCGCATCGCCCCCCCCCCTTTTAGGGGGGGGGTCACCACTTCCCCCACCCCCCCAACCACCTCCCCCCCCTCCGCGTGCGACCGTAAACTAAAGCACGACCGCTCGCACAAGTAAAACAAAATTATAATGTTAAACAGTAGGTACTTACCATCTCTATAAACTACGTTAAGTTGGAGTAAACACGGAGATGTATGGTGTTCAGTCTGCACATTTTTAGTTAGAGTCTTTACCCTTTTTAAATGTGATGGCAAATAATCACTAGGTACTGCATAGCTATTGTTGTGTCTATGACTGAAAATATAATGAAAATCATTCAACATAATTCATATATAAAACATTAAAAAAGTTAATTATTTTTGCAATATGCGGCATATTGCCAGAGGAATCCTGTAAACTGCTATTTAAAACACTTGGTATATTACCCCTCCATTTTTTAGATAATTGTTAATATTAATTTTTTAGATTTAAATTAATTACTTAATATTGTCATTATATGAACATTTTAAAACTATAATCTGCATGCTATGCACTATTGTTAGTGAAACACAACTGCACTTTATAAATTGTGAATAAAGATTTATGATTTATTTACCCTTTTTTAAATTTTTTTTTTTTCTAAATGTTAGTTAAGAATAATATTGTGATCATCATCATTACATTCCTCCACAAGTCCACTGCTGAAAATGGGCCTCCCCCAAGGAATACCACAAAGCATGGTACTGAGTCCTGCATCTATCAACTTCCTACATCTCTTACCAGAATGTCACTCCATCTATTTGAGGGGCCGTTCTACACATTGCTTTCTAGTATGAGGCTGCCACTTAAGAAACTTTCTTCCCAATGGTCCCTTGCCACTTTTTTTTATAGAAGAGGGGGCAAACGAGCTTGCGGCTCACCTGATGTTAAGTGACTATCGCCGCCCATGATCAACCGCAACACCAGGGGAATTGCAGGTGCGTTGCCGGCCCTTTAGAAAGGAATAAGCTCTTTTCTTGAAGGTCCCCAGGTGGTATCGGTCCGGAAAAATCGCTGGTGGTAAACTATTCCACAGAGAGGTTGTACGCGGAAGAAAACTCCTCTTGAAACGTATAGTGGTGGACCGCCAAGCATCCAGATGGTGTGGATGGTATCGGAACGTTTGCCGCGTAGTGCGTTCACGAAATTTGGCGGCTGGGATTAATCCGAACAATTCCTCAGAGCACTCTCCATGGTATATGCGAAAGAAAATGCAAAGAGATGCAACATCTCCTCGCAGTGCCAGTGAATCGAGCCGATCGGAAAGCACTCGGTCGTCGACGATTCGAGCCGCTCTGCGCTGGATGCGGTCAAGTGGAAGGAGCTGGTACTGGGGAGCCCCAGCCCAGAGATGGTAACAGTATTCCATGTGCGGCCGAACCTGCGCCTTGTAAAGTTGCAGGCGGTGTGCCTGCATGAAATACTGTCCCGCTCTGCTGAGCACGCCAAGCTTTTTAGAGGCCAATTTGGCCTTCTCTTCCAAGTGACCACGAAACTGCACGTCACTCGATATATCGACGCCGAGGATTCCGATACTGGCTGAGGCAACGAAGGGGAGTGCCTTGAAACTGAGGAGATACGACAAAGCGGGTTCTTTTTAGCGGTTAACACGCAAACTTGTGTCTTCTGGGGGTTAAACTGGACTAGATTTAGTCGCCTCCAATCTGAGACTCTGTTCAGCAAAGACTCGACTTCAAAGTTTGTCCCGGCACTCGGAGACGTTTTCCCGAGAAATATTGGCTCGGCCGGTGCAAAGAGCATCACCAGTGCTGTCATCTGCATAGCAATGAATGTTAAGGGTTTGCAACATATCATTGATATGCAGAAGAAACAGCGATGGCGATAGCACGCAGCCTTGTGGAACACCAGCGTTAATAGGCTTGCAATCGGAGCTTGCACCGTCTACAACGACCTTGATGCCCCGATCTGCAAGAAAGCTGGTGATCCAATCGCACAATTTCTCGGGAAGCCCATAGGAAGGGAGCTTCGAAAGAAGCGCTTTGTGCCAAACCCGATCGAAGGCCTTCGCAATGTCCAAACTAACGGCCAATGCCTCCCCCTTAGACTCTATTGCCTCCGCCCATCTGTGAGTTAGGTAGACCAGAAGATCACCAGCTGTCCGACCACGGCGAAAACCGTATTGGCGGTCACTAATCAGCTGGTGAGCCTCAAGGTACCTCATGAGCTGGCAGTTTACAATGGACTACATTGTTTTGGAGAACAAGGAGGTGATGGCCATAGGCCGGTAGTTGGACGGGTCTGAGCGGTCGCCTTTTTTAGGGATCGGGTGGACGAAAGCCGTCTTCCATGATTTAGGGACTACGCCTAGGGAGTAGGAGTACCGGAAAAGACGCGTTAAAACCGGTGCCAACTCTGGAGCACATGTCCTCAGCACAATTGGGGGGATTCCGTCAGGCCCACTCGACTTGTGGATGTCCAGGGAGAGGAGTGCTTTGCGAACCGAGCGCTGTGTAAACTGCACTTCCGGCATGGAGCACTCACACCGCGGGATGGTCGGCGGCGTACTCCCCCCGTCATCGAGGGTCGAGTTGGACGCAAAGAAAGAGCCTAGAAGATCGGCTTTCTCCTTTGCGGTATGGGCCAGTGAGTAGTCCTCCCTGTGCAGAGATGGAAGAGATGGCTGACAGAAATTCCCCTGGACAGCCTTGGCGAGAGACCAGAATGCACGGGTTCCAGAAGGAAGGCGAACTAGTTTCTCGCCAATTCTGCCTATGTGCTCTGACTTTGCCTTGGCAATGATTCGTTTGAAGGACCTAGAGGCGGAATTATACTTCTTTTTTAGAGCGCTGGTGTTTACATCCCGGGACGCTGATGCGTCAGCCCAGGCTTGGTAGCACTCCTGCTTATAGCATGATGCTATTTTACAGGAGCGACCAATACCATGGCTGAGATTTGCCTCCAATGGGCACCACAGAGGAAGTAATAAAAAGTTCCATACCCTGAAGTACCACATCAGCGACAGAATCCGCAACAACGTTGGGATCGTCCGGCGAGAAGCAAACCCGCCCCCAAGGGTAGGATGCAAAGAAAGACCGCATCCCATCCCAATCGGCTGACCTATAGTGCCAAACACGGCGGCAGCCTGCAGAATGCAACTGCGATTTCAGCGTGAGTTACACCACACTCCGAACAAGACAATGGTCCGAGGAGCCTAAAGGGGCGTCGACGGAAATCTGATATCCGTCCGGGTGAGAGGTCAGCAGAAGGTCCAACAGGGAAGGTGCATGATCCTCCACATCTGGAATCCGCGTAGGCGAAATAACCAGTTGAGTCAGACCATATGCCAAGGCAAAATCATGAACAGATCTCCCCGCATGATCGGTTAAACGTCAACCAAGCCATTTGACGTGATGGGCGTTAAAGTCGCCGAAGATCACGATCTCTGCGGAGGGGATCTGCTGTAGCAACGAATCTGTAGCCATTTGGACGTGGCCGAAGAGTCGGTCTGTTTCGGCATTACCGCTATGGGACCTATAGAGGCACCCGTAGACGCGCGGATGGTCGTCGCTGTCTACGCGTAGCCAAAGCATGGACAGGTCCGAACCTTCAAGTCTGCCGAGGCGTCGAGAACAGATGTCCTCTCTGACGTACACGCAAACTCCAGCCCGAGGACAAAGGAGTGTTCCAGTTTGTCCCCGGGTAGGAGAGATACGAGACATCAGCCGGAGAGGACACCTGCGTCTCAGTCAGAAAGAGCAGAGCCGGCCTCGCCGTCTCGAGATGGTAGTGGACGGCGTTTAGGTTAGAGTGAAGTCCCCTGATATTGCAGAAATTCATGGACAGCGTGGCAGGGGTCGCCTTGGTCTTGTTGCTCCGTTTGCCCCGAGCAGTTGTAGTCTTGAGCGGAATTTTGCCCCCCCCCAGAATACGCGGGGCAGCCTGAGCACCCACGCTCAGAAGTGGAAAAACATGGTCGTTGATGCTTAGCGTGGGGTTCTCCAGGGCTGCTGGTACCCTCCTGGGGTAGTCTATCATTATTTAATTCCGCTACCATGTTGATGGTGGGGGGGGATTTGGGCCTCCGGCCACCTGCACTCACCAGACGAAACGCGGAAGCAGAGCTTCCACTTTACGCCGGTATTCTGTGAGGTTGTGGTACCACCCCGGTTTGAGCCTGCCCATACATGCAACAGCAAAACTGCCGCATGGATCTACCACTGTTACTCCAGCTTACTGATCTGTGTGATCTGGCTACTCTGGTTCTACTGCAGATATCCTCATTTCTAAGTTTATCATGCAGAGAAACTTCAAGTACAGACCTCTCTATAGCTTGCCTAGTGAAATCACAGAAAACTACAAAGGTTTTCGCATATATTTTCTCATTATAATGGCTGAAGTTTTTTTTACCGAATAAGGGTGAAATACAAGCACACAGTGACCACCAGCACCACCTGATGGTAAATGGTTGCTGTGGCCCACAGACTACATCCTTCTTCAACTATGAATCAAAATACAGATGCATTGTCAACTGTGAGGACTAAGATGTAATGCATTGTTTCCAATAAAAAGGGTCTCCGGTTCTCTACACTTACCATACGAAACATAGCAGTGTTAAGCTGCTATTTTACGCTGGTATACTGTGAGAGCATGGTCCTTCCCCCATCGAGCCGACCCATTTGTGCTACAACTAGACTACTAATATAGCTAGCTGCAAATTTGCCTCTATCATGTATAGCTGCAGCATGGCTCTACCACATACGAAAAACTTATTAATAATATTTGTTAATTTTCAAACTTTCATTAACTATGAAACTTATTTATTTTGTTTACCTAGTTGATATGTCATTCTTAGCTACAGTCACCTGAGTCAGTTTTACTTTGGAAGATTCCAGCATCTTGCATTTTTCCTTTATGCTAGTTATCTCAAGATTCTGTAAATAATAATATTGGAGATATAAATGGAAAGGTAATGCTAATTCCAAACATTCATTAATCTATTTTAATAAGTATAGAAACTATCTTCTTCATTTTAAAAGCAAGACTTTTCTTAAATAACTACCTTAAAATCCAACTGAGTCCTTAAATCTTGCAACTGATTATTGACTGCGGCCAATTTATCTGTCCATTCCATTTGCACTTTTTCCTGTACCTTAATTTTCTCTAATCTTGCATTATCCGCAGCCATTTGGCTTGTCTTCAATTGAGTGCGTAAAATTGACACTTCCCCCTCTTTGGTGACATATTTTTCCAGCAACTTTCCATTCTCTGATTTAAGCTTTGAGTTTTCTTCTCGGAGTTGTAATAATTGACGATAGACATAGTCAGCATCACTTTGGTAGATTTTGTCATTAAATATCATGTCTTCTGCCAAACTATCTGGATTGGTTTTCTGAATAACTTTGGACATGCCAGGTAATGGGGATGATATGAGTTCACATTTATCTCTTAACTTTGTTGAGACAGTGGATAGAGCATCAGCCGTTGGTTTTTTAAATGTAAAAGTGGTTTTAGAAGTACTGGAAGTGGGTTCAAAAATTTGTGTGCTGGTAGAAGATGGTTGCATACAAATACTGTAATCTGGTAGTGTACTAGTATTGCCACTGTAGGCCTGTTCACAGGCCTGGCTTGCTAATAGTAGTATTTCGTCGTCATTATCATCTCCCCAATTATCTGCAAGGTTTCCATTTATACAAGGGAAATGACAAAGAAACTAAGCTTTTACACTTATTGAATAAATTAAGTAAAGCTTGCCATTAACATTTTGTTCTTTTGTACAAAGCAAAATACAGAAAGTAAGATACTAATAAATGTAATGTTTACTGCAATTTTATTTACCTTGGTCTCTATCACCATTTTGACTTAAAGGAAAGTTGTGGTCAGATATAGTAATATCCAACTTTGCCTTTTTTCTTTCACCATGCTGTTGCGGGAAGTAAAATCGTTTAGACATCTTTGAAATAATTCGACTTTGTTTGTTTGGTTTTGAAATAAAAATTAATTTTGGCGCTCCATCGGAAAAAAAATACAACACCAGCCACAGACTACTAAGAGGTAAGAGTAAGAGGAACACCAGCTGACAGTGACAATAACAACTAGCAGAATGAAGATTATCAAAAATTTGGTAGAACATTTTTTTTATATTCCGTGTAGAACATCGATTTTGTAAGTCGACATATATCAATATCGACTTAAGTAACATCGCAGCGTCGATATCGAAAATTTGATAAGTACAATCATATTATGTCTTCGCGTTGCGTTTTGATTGTCTCATTATATATAAATTAAGTAAAGATAATAAGGAAAACCTTTAAAATTCTAATACATATGTATAATAAATTGAACTAACTTATTTAGTAACACTTTGATTGTTTTTTTGTTGTATGATATTAAAGAACCATATATGATTTCCCTTCCGAGCCGCATCTATGTAATGTTTTCACGAGAAATTTTAAAGATTCTAGAACACAGATTAATAAATTCCATGGATTATGAGAAAGTCTTTAATTTCGACTTTGGTAGCATCCTTTCCGGCACAACTGAAATTTTTGAATGAGATTGAGATATTCTACGGACAGCTGTATACATCATTGTTGAAGCCACGCGAAGTATAAGTAACGATCTATAAGCAAGTCTCATCCGACACTATTTCGATTATATTCAGGACATCAGTCTGAGTAAGATAATAATGACCATCCAGCACATAAAAACCGGCAAGGCCCCTGGCGAGGATAGAATTGAAGCAGAGCTTCTGAAGGTGGGGAAAACCAGTACTTAAAGACCTTCAGAAACCCTGTAATTCAGACTCCCATGGTGACACAACTCCAGAGGCATGGAGAAGTGCATTGGGCTTGTTGACGAGAGTAATTATGAATCGTCTTGCATGCAGACTTAATAACTTGCGTATATAGAATATGAAAAAGCTTTTGATTTCATTAAAATTTGGACGGTACTACAGTCTCTTCAGCGGTGCCTAATTGATTTTTGGTATATCGAAGTGATGAAGTGTTTTTACTGTAAGGTTGCATTGGGTCTCTTAGTACTGAAACCGAGTACAAAACCTAGAGAGAATATACCCCCAAAACTCTTCACCGCGGCGTTGGAGATGTTGTCAAGCTACTGGACTGGAAAAGACACAGTATCAACATTGGAGTCTAGCACTCTGCTCAATGACTTTAAAAGTGTCTCTCAATGGATTGATCTTATGATAAACATAGGAAAGACAAAGATTTTGTGTTATTTCCATGTCACACATATGCTTTTAGTTGTTAGGAACATTACACTCAAAGTAGTTCATGAGTATTTGGATATGAAGAAGAAAAAGATCTCCCACCAGGCAAGGTGTTCAGCCTGGGGAGTGGCCAATTCTCTGTTTGATAGCTTGGAGCTATTCAATATTTACCACAGTACTTCGGAACTTTGATAGCGTGATTAAGGCTTCGGTACGTGCAAACTGTGGATTTTATACTCGTTTATCACCATTACTTTGTTCAACAAAGAAAATACAAGATTAATTTTCATAATTATTAATCCTACTTGAACAGCAACAAATCCTGAAAATAATTTATGGTACTAAATAACATATTTCTTATCTCTAACACTTCTAATATGACTTAAATAAGGAGCAGTAAGCTCTGCGAAATATGTATTTGAAATTATTTTTCTTCATAAACTCGTAAAAGTCTGCTGGACATAGACGTTTATCCTTGTATGAAGAATTAGCCTTAATTTTTATAGTGGGTTGACGATCGCTAAACCAGGAATCTCGAACATTGACACTACTGCCCGTCAACGATCTATGTATTTCATGTCTGATGTAAGCTAGAGGATTCTACGAGAGGTAATGAAATTATTTTACGGCATAATTATATTACATTGCAAAATCTAAACTTAAGATGCACGTACATAAGTAAGTAAGCAACTGCGGAGAGGTGTAAGACAGGGTGATGTTATTTCCCCGAAACTCTTCACCGCTGCATTGGAAGACGTTTTCAAGTTACTGGACTGGAAAGGATACGGTATTAACATCAATGGCGAGTACATCACTCACCCTCGATTTGCCGACGATATAGTCCTTATGGCATAATCGCTGGAGGACTTAAGCACTATCCTCAATGACCTCAATAGTGCCTCCCAACGGATAGGTCTTAAGATGAACATGGACAAAACAAAGATCATGTTTAATGTCCATGTCACACCTACGCCGGTAGTTGTTGGGAGCACTAATCTCGAAGTTGTTGACGAGTACGTTTACCTGGGACAAATAGTCCGTCTAGATAAGTCCAACTTTGACCGAGAGCTCAATCGACAAATTCAACTCGGCTGGGCAGCGTTCGGGAAATTACGACACATCTTCTCATCAGGTATACCTCAAAACCTGAAAACTAAGTTGTACAACCAGTGCGTGTTGTCAGTGATGACATATGGAACTGAGACGTGGTCCTTCACTGCTGGCCGTATGAAGACGCTCAAAGTCGCTCAGCGAGCTATGGAGAGGGCTATGCTCGGAGTTTCTCTGCGTGATAAACTTAGAAATGAGGATATCCGCAGTAGAACATAGCATAGCCCACCGGATTAATAAGCTGAAGTGGCCAATGGGCCGGCCATATAGCTCGTAGAACCGACAACCGTTGGGGAAAAAGGTTCTCGAGTGGCAGCCTCGTACCGGTAGGCGAAGTGTAGGGTGACCCCCCACTAGATGGAGTGACGACTTGGTAAGACATGCAGGAAGTCGATGGATGCAGGTGGCTCAGTACCGTGCTTTGCGGCATACCTTGGGGGAGGCCTATGTTCACCAGTAGACTTGTAAAGGGCTGTAATGATGATGATGATGATGACATAAGTAAGCGGGTCTTTTTTTATCTTTCTATTTATTTGTTCTAGTCTTGATACACTAGTGTTACAGACGTGTTATTTCAGATTTTATTTATTCGAAATTCACACAAATATTTATGAACATCAATTAATACTACTTGATCAGTCAATACACTACACATCGATGTTTAAATGTCATGTCAACATCGAGTATTTATTACGATCACACATCCCTATTGAAGGAATAATAATACAGATTATCCGCATATAGAGTACGTGCTACGTGTACAACGACACCAATCGTAAAGATGAAAACAAAAAACGGTTTTTGTTTTCAACAATGACGAAGAAAAGATTGTTTGCTTATATTCACCGAACCATGATTCTTCTATGAGTATTAATTTTACCCTGAAAATAATATGGTTATATATTTAATCATGTAATATAAATGGGGAAGATTTTGTAAGCAGAGGGCGCCACGCGTATGATCTATTTACATTCTGTGGTTCGAAACTGTTCATGAGAAATGTTTTCGTATGGGCGTTTTTAATCCATTGTACAATTTATATTTTATAACTAGTATTAACTTTTTACCTGTACGATGTATTCTACGTGGAAATTAAACCAGCTCAAAGAAGAATTAAAGAAAAGAGGTGCGTCCTGTAGTGGAAGGAAGGCAGACCTTGTAGAGAGGTTAGTAAATAAAAGTCGAAAAATTACTGCAGGGTTTTATAGTTTTTTGGTGAATGTTTTTACTGATTAGCATTAAACTCTTGACCATATTTCTGTGAAACTATATCCACTTCGTCTATTGTTTGTGAAAAACAAATACTAAGCTGTCTTCTCATTTTTAGGTTAGAGGCGTATGATAGAAATTTTAACTTCACTGATAAATCGTATTCCCCAGAACCAGTACAAGGCGAAGTTATGATCATACCAAAAGACGATTTTTATAAAGATATTAACAGCAATACCCCATTGCCACCATTAAATAAACACCAAATACAAGAGTATTTTGGAGAGTGAGTATATTTATCTATTTAATAAACACTTTGTGTCCATAAATGTTTTTTTTTCATTGTCAGGAAAAAAGTATGCTGTATTACTCTTCAAAATTAATTTACGTATCTAAGCGTAAAGAAGTAACAAACACACAATGTAATATTAGTGTGATTCAAACATAAATTTCAATTCTTTCAGATGCAGTCAATCCTTAATAAAGGGAAAAAGTTTATATGAAAATAGATACCTTCTTATATTAAGGGCTGTCTCAATAAATGATTTTACATATGTAAAAGGTTTTTGTAAAGCAGCAATGAGAAAAACTCAGTATGAGGTAAATATTAAATTATACAAAAATGGTATATTAGAAGAGACTAATTGTGAATGTACAGCTGGATCTGGAGTTAATTCACAGTGCAAGCATGTTGCTACTGTATTGTTTGGCACAGTTGATATGATTGAACATAAAACTATAGTATTAGAGGAAGTGTCTACTCAAAAGCTACAGAGCTTTAACCAGCCCAAGAAAAAATATTTTTCCTCACCTCTGAAAGCACAGAATTTACCTTATAAAAGAACTGAAGGGAATTTGAATTTTCATCCGTATAGGGGTATTATCAACAAAGACAAATATAATGAAAGAATACGGAATCTTGTCTTAAATTGTACAGGCAGTACTATGCCTTTAAGGCAACTATATAAACCTGCAAATCCTTATGCAGTCGAGTGGGATCATGGCAGTTACAGTGTTTCTTTAAAAGATAAAATTTTGAAATCCTTATATTTAAAAAATGTTACCTTAGAAGATATTGAAAATATCGAAAGAGACACTAGAATGCAAAGTCAAAATGAAAATTGGTATCTACACAGAAAAAATCGTCTCACAGCAAGTAATTTTCATACAATTTGCCATTTGAGTGTCCAAAACATGCCCAGCTTTGCAAAGAACATAATGTCCAGACGGAGTGTGTCAACCAGAGCTACAAATCATGGCAAAATTAGTGAAAAAGTAGCCCTAAAACAATATTGTGATAAATATGCACTTGATGTCAAAGAATGTGGCTTATTCATTAATAAAGAGAAACCATATTTAGGTGCTTCTCCTGATGGATTACTTGGAAATAACACAATTATTGAAGTAAAATGCCCTTACTCAACTCGGTATGGCTCCATAAATCCGGTTAATGTACCTTATCTGTGTCTAGAAAATGGAGAACTGCAAATAAAAAAAACACATCCCTATTACTATCAGATACAAGGCCAACTATTTTGTACTAACCGAGAATTCTGTAATCTTATCATCTATACATATAAAGATCTCCAGGTTGTGTATATCACAAAGGATGAATGTTTTATAGCAGAAATGGTTAAGAAATTGGACCTCTTCTATAAAAACTACTTCGAAGAAGCTGTTTTAAATAAATATTTATATAAGTACTATGCAGAAATAATAAAACCTTGATTACCTTTCACAAGTGTATTTATTTAAATTTAAAAACAATTCTTTCTCTAAAATTACAAAGCATTACACACAAAATAAATATTTTGGAAGTCAGTGGCACATAATAACTATTAATTTCAGATTTAAGAATGGTGTATGTTTTTGTCAGTCCATTGAGTCTTTCAATATGCACTCTATTCTTGGACAAATCCCTATCTTTTCAACTATTTTGTACTAACCGAGAATTCTGTAATCTTATCATCTATACATATAAAGATCTCCAGGTTGTGTATATCACAAAGGATGAACGTTTTATAGCAGAAATGGTTAAGAAATTGGACCTCTTCTATAAAAACTACTTCGAAGAAGCTGTTTTAAATAAATATTTATATAAGTACTACGCAGAAATAATAAAACCTTGATTACCTTTCACAAGTGTATTTATTTAAACTTAAAAACAATTCTTTCTCTAAAATTACAAAGCATTACACACAAAAAAAATATTTTGGAAGTCAGTGGCACATAATAACTATTAATTTCAGATTTAAGAATGGTGTATGTTTTTGTCAGTCCAATGAGTCTTTCAATATGCACTCTTTTCTTGGACAACTCCCTATCTTTTTTCAAATCATGTGTGGAGAGTTGTGACACCCCCCTTTAAAAATGTGGGTATTTTAATTGCAACATTTTTTGAGGCAAAAATGTCTTGAACATTAAACCCTTTATCAGCCATAATTATATCTCCTGCCTGACAAAGCTTAATTAATGACGATCTTTCGGTTAATTGCCGATCACTTGTTGCCCCACCATAACCATCTGAACAATATGAAATTAGGCCACCTGGAGTAGCACCAATCAGAAATTTGATTGTATTTTTGTTTTTATAGTTGCTAAATGTGGCCTGTTGTGATAGAGGGTTTGTTGGCTTACATATTGGCACTTCTGTCGAATCTATGATAATTCTTGTTTTTTCAAAATTCTCAAAGCTTTCTGGGGTATAGTATTGGACCAACTCTTGGGTAGGCCATAATTCAATTAATGACCAAGTATCATACATAAAATTCACCCAGGTTACAAATATATTAGATACTACAGTTCGACTGACACCAAATATTTTTGATAGTTCAAAATTACAATAGTTACGTCTCAATTTCATTAATGTTATTAGAAACTGGTCTTTCACACTTAAAGATACCACATTTCCTGATTTATAACACAGATTGTAGGCCATAGGGCATAAAGTGTCAAAAACAAATTTAAATTTTTTGTATGTTTCAAGCCCAGTATAAAATTTTACTGATGTGTCATCAATAAGTAGTTCTTCTGTAGCAAATAATCTCAATAAAACAGAGGTTTGTGTCGATTTATTGTTAATATTCTGAATTTTAGTATGGCTGTAACTTGCACATAGCTGTTTATTTATGTTTGAAGTTTCACTATCCAGAGTTCCGGTATCACTAAAACCTAAGAAGTTTGGAGCGAATAGTTGTTTTTTTAGGTTTCTATTTCGCAGTCTCTCCTCCCTAGCAGCTGCGGAAGGTGGTAGAACCTTCGACCAAGGGAAAACTGATGGTAACGCATTCTTCATTAAAATTCGGCGCTGTAAATTGAAACCTGCAATTTAAACAATCAAGTTACATGACATCTGTGAAAGATTTGAGCAAAGACAATATATAAAAATAAACCTACTCACCTGTAGACGATTTCACAGTTTTATAATCATTTTCTGTAAAATGACGTCCACATAATCGTAAATAAGAAGATTGCGATTTCGCCAATTCTGGGCGTTTTATTGCTTTGGCCCACAACCTTCTTCTCTTTTTTATCATTTGGGAACAAATGATATCCATTTTCTTTGCATCCCGGCACTGCACAATTAGTCATTTTTATTAGATTTAATAAAAACGTCAAAAAGATCTAAAATATAACGATGCACAGATAGGCACAGCGGATCATAGCAATCGCGACACCTAGCGGGAAAAAATGGCAAAAATCTTCCCCATTGTAAACATAGCAATAAAATAAAAAGTAAATAATTAACCTCAGTCCCTTGGAATTTGGAAAGTTATAGAACGGTCGATAAATTATGTAATACTGATGTTGATTTCGTACCGGTAGACAAAGTGTAGGGCCACCCCCTTCTAGATGGAGTGACGACATGGTAAGACACGCAGGAAGTCGATGAATACAGGTGGCTCAGGACCGTGTTTTGTGGCATTCCTTGGGAGAGTTCTAAGTCAGCGGTGGTCTTGTGAAGAACTGTTGATGATGATGTTTGTTTTGTAAAGACGAATTTTAAAATGACGGTTAAAGATTTTACGATTTTGATGTTCTTAAATTGGCTCTAGTACCATAGACTATAAAAGACGCGTAAAGTTTGTGTTTTCTATCATAATTCATTTTCTCTCTGGTTTAGTTCGTCGTGGAAAATTGAATTGAGTGGACGTATACAATGAGCGAAATTTATAAACTTGGTGATTTAGTTTGGTACATTTCAAAATTTATATTAAATTTAAGACATTTATTCATTGCTAATATGTAAATAAATATAATTAATGATTTGCTTGTTTCAGGGCTAAAATGAAGGGTTTCAGTCCCTGGCCCGGCCGGGTGAGTTGCTTCAGTTTTTTATTACTAATTTGAATTAAAGTAAATAAACGTCTTCTACATAGCTTCCTAAATAATAAGTTTAATATCACCAAAACTTGCATGTGAGTAAGAAATATAAATTGGCATTTTATAAGTAATGTTGTTATGAGCGGGAAAATCATGATTACGTTGTAAATGCGCTATTTGGTTATTCAATTATGATTTTATTTGTGCATTTTAGTTAAAAGACATTTATTATTAGTTCTAGTTAGCCTCTTAATCTTATCTGGAATTGCCTTACCCCGTTATCCTATGTTGTGGTTCTCTCACTTTCTATAAATAATACTTCGTGATAGAAAGAGACAGAAGTATGTTTTGAATTAAGTTTGGTTACATGGTTTTTAATTTTTATATGACAATGGTTTTCAGGTAGCAATTCCTACACCAGAGCTGAAGCCTCCTAAGAAGACAACCAATGTTCAGTGCATTTATTTCTTTGGAACTAACAATTAGTAAGTAGCTGTTATTTTTGTTTACAAAAAGTAGGATGATTTTCTAACATGGGTGTATGTGAATGTTTTTCATCCATTGCGTTTGAACCTCACAATATGACTGAAAAAAATCAGTCCTAATTGAGCTTCCTTTGCTAAGTAAATAACTAAACTTGATCAAGATCTATTTAATTATGATAATAATTAATTCATTTTTTTTGACATGAATATAACTTCTAAAAGTTAGTGTTAATTTTTTTTTATAGAATAAGAGTGACATTCAAACACACATTCCACCTGATGGTCCGTGGGTACTGTAGTTCATAGACACCTACATTTATCCACAATTAAGAATCATAATGCAAATGCATTGTCACCCCTTAAAACTATAATGCCTCATAACCATTAAAAGCTGTCTCTGGTTCTCATGACTCACCATACAAAACATAGCAGTGTTATACTGCTATTTCAAGCTGGTATTTTGTGAGAGTGTGGTCCTACCATGCTTGAGCAGACCTATTCCTTCTGTAACCATAGTAAAGCTGCAGTGTGTCTTTACCAAGTATAAAGTGTATTAATCTGCAATGTTTCTTTAACATAAGTTGTGAGATTCTATTGAAGTAATAGACAAGGATGGATCCTCAATTTCGTCCTTAACGTAGAGCCATGCTGCAGCTATATTATGGTTGAAGCATGAATTGGTCGGCTCAACCGGGGAAAAACCACACTCACAGAATACCAGCATAAAATAGCAGCTTACTATTGCTGTGTTTCATATGGTGATTGTAGAGATCGGGAGATCCTTTTTTACTGGAAACAAGGCATTCCATCGTAGTCCTCAGGGGTGGCAACACATCTGCGTTTTGATTCTTAATCGAGGATAAATGTACTACAGCATCCATTTACCATCAGGTGGACTGTGTGCTTGTTCGCCCCCTCTCCTATAAAACAATCTTCAGGATTATAAAATAAGTTTATATATGTGATAAAATCCATGAAAACTAGTTTTATTTAAAGACTATGTTAGTACTTAATAAATAATTTTGTAAGTAATTTAGCACATTATTATTACTGTGGGGTATCTATATAGTTTTCTCATCTGGTTGGGTTCTATAAATATATAATTATAAATGAGAATGAAAAGATAAATATACATAAATATCAATAACATAAAATAAATATAAAAATACTTAAATAAATAAAAGCCCAACCAGATGGAGGCCCTCGGCAGGGGAGACCAAACGGCCGAGGGTTAGGGGGAAAGGGAAAGAAACCGGCGGACGATGCGGGCGGTATCGAGGAGCACCGCCTTCTGCATTTGAGCCCGGAGCGGTCCGCCACGTAGTCCCAGTCGCCTCAGATGACCCGAGAGGCTGACTGGGATTAGCCCGTTTGCAGAGACGACTACAGGAATAATTTCGGTCGGCAGACCACCCCACATGTCGGTCACCTCGTGAGCCAGGTCCAGATATTTTGTTTGCTTGTCTGTTTCGGCTTTCACGAGGTTCTCGTCATACGGAATGGTAATGTCGACCAAAAATATCCTTGACTGTGCCCGGTCCATCAGCACAATATCAGGCTTATTCGCAAGAATAGTCCTGTCTGTGATGATGGCCCGGTCCCAGTAGAGCCTGGCGCGGTCATTTTCGAGCACGGCTTCCGGCAAGTACTTGTAATACGGCAATTTCCGGTCCACGAGACCATATTTCAGAGCGAGCTCCTGGTGTAGAATTCTGGCTACTAGGTTGTGCCTGTGCAAGTACTCAGAGTTAGAAAGCGCCGAACAACCGGAGATAACATGCCTAAGTGATTCACCGGGATGGCGACAAGCTCGACAGACGTCGACGGTGCCATCCTTTAGGATGTATCTCCGATAGTTGTTGGTCTTAATAACCTGATCCTGTATTGCACAGACAAAACCCTCGGCTTCCCCGAAGAGGTCACCGAAACGTAGCCAGTTTAGGGAGGCGACTGTATCTACGAAGGGCTCATGAAGAGCCCTGTAGTACCTCCCGTGGAGCTCCTTCTCCTTCCATACGGTCTCCCGGTCAGAAATGCTAAGCACTGCTGGGTCCTGCCATTGCTCGTGGGCTAAGGATAGAGGGGTAAGCCCTTTATCACTAGAAATGACGTCATTATAGAATGGATCATCCGATCTCGCCAGGAAGTAATCACGGAGGCTGCACACTTCGCGATTATGCATGGTGAGCGCGCTCATAAAACCACGCCCACCATGCCTTCGCGGCAAGTACAGCCTCATTACCGACGATCTCGGATGATGCATCCTATGGGACGTCATGGTGTGCGGACTTTTCTATCCAGGGCGTTAAGTTCGGTCTGAGTCCACCTGAGTATGCCAAAGGTATATATGAGGACAGGCATGACCCAACCGTTATATGCGTGTGTCTTATTCACACCGGACAAAAGGCTGTTAAGCACTTTGGTCAAGCGTGCATAAAACACGTCGCAAACTGACTGTTTCACACCAGCCTCATCAATACCGATGTTCTGTGACATACCCAGGTATCGGTATGTTTCAGCCTCGGAAAGGGTCTTTAAGTTGACGGGCATAGATAAATCTATGCCCTCAGAGTTAGCAACCCTTCCCCTTTCAACATGAAGGACCGCACACTTATCCGTCCCCAGCTCCATTCCAATGGAATTGCTAAATTCACAAGTGATGTTTAGCAATTCCATAAGATGGGAGCGACTGGAGGCGAATAACTTGAGGTCATCCATATAGAAAAGGTGGGTCACTTTTGTTCCTCCTTTCCGTAGCTGAAATCCTCTCCCGGAGCCCTCCAGTAAGGTACTGAGAGGGTTCAGAGAGAGGCAGAACCAGATTGGACTCAGACAATCGCCCTGGAAGATACCCCTTCTTATCCTTATGTGGTTCTCCGCAGCCATCATCCGCTCGCCCTGATAACGAGGATCGTACTCCACTGCCCCATACACTGCTCGAGGAAGTCTCTAACTGTACAGTCAATCTTGTACAGCTCGAGGACCCTCTTTAGCCATGCATGGGGCACCGAGTCGAATGCTTTTCTGTAGTCTATCCAGGCGGCGGAGAAGTTCCGACGGTTGCGTTTTACCACTTTGCCAATGACCGCGTCAATGAGGAGTGGTTCCTTGGTTCCACGACCACCGCCCCGACATCCATTTTGAGCGCGTGACATCACCTTATTTAGCTCCAGGTGACGAGTGATTCTCGCGCTCAAAATGGATGTCAGTGTCTTATATATAGTGGGTAGACACGTGATGGGGCGGTATTTGCTCGGGTCTGTGGTATCCTGATCTTTAGGAACCAAGTGAGTGATCCCAGTAGTGAAGAGGCTCGGGAGCGACTTCTGATCGAGAGCCTCTTGATACTGTCGGGCGAGCACAGCGTGACACACTACGAACCCCTTCAGCCAGTAATGATGCAGCCCGTCGAGCCCCGGACTTTTCCAGTTCGGGGCCCTACGGACCGCCTCAGCCACGTCTTCAGGCGTTATGGTGACGGGTTCCATAGGCGTAACACTTGCACTCTGGCTCGCCACAACTTCCATCCAAGGGCCCTCGCTGTGGTTTACGGGCTCTGACCACAGGCCACGCCAAAATGCGACAGTGTCAGCCTGATCCGGTCCTGGGCCCGCTCCACATACCTCTGGTCGCTCCAATGATTTATAGAGCCTCTTCTGATCACTCTGGAAGAGACGATTTTGGTTGAACCGCCTTGACCTCTCGCTAAATCGTCGAATCCGCTTCCCCCAAGCAGCGATTTTTTGCTTCAGGTCATCTATGCGCTCCGTTAGTTTCTGCGTGATATCCGGCTGGGACAAACTAATATTTGTCCCAGCAAACGCCATTCTAACGGTGCGCACAACTCTCGGTCTAATATTACCCGACCTGAAGCTTGTCAGTCTGCCGATAAGGGCCCTTGCCTTTGCGATACGGTCCTCGATTCTTTTTCTCCAGGCTGGGATGGCACTACCTTGTTGAGTAGCACGTCCAGCCATGGGAAGTTTGGCGCCAATAATACGGCATACTGCCAGTGCGGCGCCAAAAAGAATTGAGTCCGTCTCGCAAAGGTCCCGGCTGGCTTCCAAATAGGTCACCAGCATTGGGTTAAGAGCCCGCACGACAGCCCGATTTCGCTTGCTAAGGGGTATGCGGGGAAGTCGCGGTCGATTTTCGAGAGGCATGCTGCGCGTTTCCAGCATCGACTCTTCCAATATGCTCCTCATTTTCTCTAGTTCGTGGGGGACTATTCCATCATCGTCTGAATCAACTACAAATGGAATATTGACGGCAGCGTCCACATTTGCAGTTTGCTGCGCAATTAGTGGCGCCGCATTCCCAGCCGTAGCATTTCCATCCGATGAGGGAACAGCCTCACGTCGTAGTCGTTCGAGTTCGGCGTCACCAAATATGTTGGAGCGCAGGATGTACCGAACTCGGTCTGCCAGGTTTTGCTCAGTGACGGATAGAGATGGCTCCAGCTCTGCAAAAAAGCGATGCATCCGAGCCCGATATGCCAAACATCCGGTTTCTTCCCCTTTTGCCCTAAAGTACGCCCGCAGTGCGTTTGCGTTCATTGTTTGTGACCAACGCATGCGACGTGCTCCACCAGCGGCGGGTGCCGCTTGCTGAGTCCGAGAAGACCCAGCCGACACCAAGCCTTCTGGTGGGGATGATGGATGCGGAGGGCTGCTAGGTGATCGTACAGCTCCTCGCGCTCGGCTGGCGGCCCGCATGCTGCCGCGTCCAGCGCCAGCTCCAGACGCGCCCCGGCGACCCCCAGGCAGCGGCCCTATGCGCGTTCCTCTTTGTACCATCATCCATTTATGGGCGCCAAATAACGGGAGACGCCCAAGCCCGGCACCGTTTCGTGGTTCGGTCTTATGCACAAACGGACCTTTGCACCCACAATTTTGCCTAGGCACGGCGCTCACACCTCTTGGCAGGGCGCTGACTGACTGCGCCGACGTAGTAGTTTTGTCACATAACTGTTACGTCAGCGGGCGATGGGGTCGTCACTTCCCTACGCCTTTTATTATTACTTATTATTATTATTATTATTATTTATACATAAACACACTAGCAGCTAAAAATGCTGATGCATGTGCGTCTTAGTGTTTGGAGATTTTATCCAATCTGTTCTTGAAGGCATTCAATGTAGGAGCATCAATCACATTTTGTGGTAGCTTATTCCACTTGGTGACAACACAATTTGTTATAAAATTCTTCATAGGATTCCGCTTGGCAGTCCTATGGCAAAGTTTAAATTGATGTCCTCTCAGACGTTTGTTGCTACTTAGTAAGTACAAATTTGGCAGAGCAGGAACATTGTAACAACCTGTCAGTATTTTGTATGTTTCAATCAGACTGCCTCTCTGCCTACGGCTCTCTAGTGTTGTGAGGTTAAGCTTTCTCATTCACTGCTCATATGTCATGTTCCGCAGTTGTTTTACCATTTTTGTGGCCCTCCTTTGAACATTTTTAATATATCTTTACGAAAATACGGGTCCCATATCACATATGCAAACTCCAAAAGAGGTCTTAAGTATGTTCGGTTGATCTTGTTAAATATTTTAGGAGTGAGACACATAAAGCTTCTTCGAATCATATAAATCATGGAGTTTGCCTTTTTTACTATGTTAAGGATATGAGTTTCCCATTTGAGGTCACTGGTTATTGTAATACCAAGGTCCTTTTGTGATTCAACAGAAGACAGTGGGTGATCACCTAGATAATACGTATTTCTTTTCCCTATATGCATTCAGTGTTAGGAGCCAATCACTAGTCCAATCGCAGATGGCATTTAGATACTGTTGTATAACTTGATGTTGCGTAACAGGGTTCCCAAAAATTTTTGTGTCATTGGCAAATAATGAGAATGGTAGCTGTAACATGCTCTTTAAATCCGATAAATATAGGATAAATAATAATGGTCCAAGAACAGATCCCTGCGGAACTCCGCTGAGTACTTCACTGGCTTTAGACATTATACTTCCAACTCTTACGCAGAATGTTCTGTCTGATAGAAAATCACATATGGCACAAGTGGTCAGTTCCCACTGCAAGCGATGGCTTGCAGGACATTGTTGTGACTGTATACGTGCATCAATAGTGAGTCTGCTTTTTATGCCGATTGAATTTGAATTGAAGAATTGGTGCAGGAGGGGGTGTAGTTATTCGCAGCCTCCACCACAACATACACTGAATACACTTTAATATCATTCCATTTATGTATTGTACATGTATTAATACATTTCTGTTTGGTTCAATTGGCTTGGAATACTTAATTATTTTTTTATAGAATAACTGTGACAAATGAGCACACAGTCCACGTAATATTCGTAATGGTGAGTGGATGCTGTGGCCCATAGACATTATTTATCCTCAATTAAGGATCAATATGGCGGATGTGTTGTCACCTCTGAGGACTAAGATGGAAGCCTTTGTAACCAGTAAAAGGGGGCTCCGGTTCTTTACTCTCACCATATAAAACAGCAGCAGAAAAGTAGATATATTATTAAAATTTGAATATATTGATAGTGTCTATATTCTATTCAATACATTAATAACATCCACCAACTTACCAAAATTTACATAAAACATTCAGTCAGTCAGTCTCTAAAGAAGAAATTAGACCTTATTGTGTAGAAATGATCCAACCCACAAACTGGCCAAAATAATGATCCAAAGGCTCTTGTTTCAGTTTCTTTTAGTTTCAAAGACTTGAAAAATAACAAGTAATCCCAAAACCTACATTCAATTTTCTTTAAAAAAATATACACAACATGATATATCACTTCTGCCACAAGAAAAATGCATTTATCATTATTATTTTTTCCCAATTCAAATAAGGGAGGAGGTTCTCAATTCGACTTTTTTTATGGGCGTTACCTCAGAACATTTCTCTAGGTGAACCGATATTGATGATTCTATTTTTATTTGAAAGCTGGTGCTTCTCATAAATTTGATCAAGATTTGACCAGAAGTTTTTAATTTAATATTATATGTTAATAATGCTTATTAAATTGACTTTGACTATATTGATGATTTCCTCATTTTATTTATATTGAAGTACAAAATTTTTAATTTTACCACATCTTAAATAACTAACTTGTGATGTGTGTAAATCATTTTTAATGATTTTTGTAATACTTGAATGTTGAAAAGTTGTATTATAAATATTAATAAGTTTTAGTAAGCGAAAGTTTATAGTTCTTCACTGATATTATATACCATTTATTTAATGTTGAAAAAAGTATTTATTTACCTATTTGGTGAATCAACAACTACATCAACACTAACATAAACTGAGTGCACATTTTAATTATAACTAAACTCAACGCTACTCCATATCATAACGCGGTGTCGTAAGAGGCGACAAAGTGAAATGGAACACGGGCAGCAGCAGCGGCTTCTTCCAGATAACAATGCGAAATATTATAAAACTGCAGTTTCTAGCCCGCCTGCTGCGTTTGGCAACTTTGGTAAATTTCTCTCTTATGGGGGGATTCCCTGAGAAGCCCTCTGTTCAACTACGGACTTTAGTCTGTGATGAAATACCAAATTAATGATAATAAAATAATGTGTCTTACCTAGTTTGCAGAGTACCTTCCGCCCTCCCTCAATTGGGTGCGCTATCCCCATCACCAGTATCCTAGCACCACTAACACCCGAATGTTTTGTACTAATAGCAGTTTATACAAATTAATATAAGTATTATAATAATACTTTTGTGTCCAACCAATCCAACCTGTATCCAGAATTGGTCGCCTATCCTACTTGTCGTAGTTGCTTCGGGTTGGGCCTTCACTTTCGGCAGCTATGTCGGTTTCTTCGTTCACCGTGGGTGGTAACAAGCCACGGCTATGCCATAACGTTGCGGCTACCCGATCGGAGTTTGAATATTTACAACTTAAACAACATAATGATTTCTTATATTTACGCGAACACTACACATTGAAATAATACTAGTTTTTACGGATTTTATCGCGTATATTTAACTATAAATACCTGACGTTTCGAGCGCTTTACAGCACCCATGGTCACGGGGAGGACTGAGATGTTCAACATCCAAATTTCATAGTTAACAGTGGTTACCATAGATAAAAATTTAACTTTTGTTCCGATCTACACAGTATGAACTTATGGTATCTTGAAGTCTTGCAGTTGTATGCTTGGGTTGGGATTTAATTTTATTTATTATAGGATCCCAAGCAGATGGTAGCACCCAGCCATCTTCTCTATTGAAATTAGGATGTTTTTTGATTTCAATAGCCTCGCGAATCATCCTTGGAAGGAATCGGTGTTCAGACTGCAGACGTCCCGTCGACGCTAAATATGACTAAATATGACTACAATGTGTAGTCATATTTACACTTTTATTTAACTTGAACCTCTAAAATATTTATCCGGTTCGAAGGACCACTATATATCGAACAAGTAAAATTCAACAGCATACTCGCCATTTAAAACTTTATTTTCACTGCTAATTATAACTTAAACATACAAAAATATTAATAGCGCGATTTAAAGCACAGCCGCAATTCACCAAATATGTTTTATTTTTTGTAAGCTCATGTTTTGATTGTCGGATATTCGAGCCCCATGCAAAAATAAAGTGTGTACCTATGTAAATAAAAATCATTGCGTGCGAAGCCATGGCAGAGCGCTAGTTATGTATATATAAAAATTAATTTAATTTAATGCATATTTTATCAGGGCTTTACCTTTGAAAATGCCTTTATTTTGAACTGGCAATTTCACACTATTTGGCTGTAGTTTGACTTGGAATTCTAAATTCAAATTTAATATTTAAAGCATGTAATTCCTATTGCAAAAACTTTAAGAAACTTCGTATTTTTTGACGTGAAACAATGCGTCTCAAACGGCACACCAAGCACTCACTACTAACGAAAGAAATGTGCATTATTGTTTCAATCTCTTATGTTCGAGAATTATTTTCGACCTCACAAATGAACCTATAGGCAGCCCGGAGAAGAAAATTGGTAATGACGAATTAAAGGCGATAGTGGAAGCTGATTCGTCTCAAACTCAGGTTGAGCTGGTGTCGGTTTTTGAAGTGTTCAAACTATATTAAGTCATTTGTGGAAAATCAGTAAAATAAAGAAGCTTGACATATGGGTACCTCACGAACTGAATGATTAAACTTGCATGCATTGTATTGTTGAAGTGAAATTGAAATTAGGGATTTTAGTCGAATGTTACTTGCGATAAAAAGTGGATTCTATTCATCAATTGCAAGCGTTCATCACTGTGGTTAGATCTAGGTGCCCAAACCCAACGGTAACCTAAACACAAGATTATCTAGAAGAATCTTATGGTGGCAGTTTGGTGGTCTTACTATTGGTGTTACTCACTAGGCTTCTTGCTATCTTGTATCACAGTTACTCCTAACCGTTTTATTGTCAATAATTGCAAATGATAGTGGAGAAGCTGAAACTACCCAAATTAAATATAATAGGTTAACTGCTTTTCGTCATCGTTTCTTCATGGCAACTCCTGGCCATACACTGCACAATAGACGTTGGCAAAATTAGCAAAACTAAACCTAGAGACTTCCTCATTCACTTTTTTTCTCCGGCCTTGCCGCAATTTAGATTTTTTTTTTGAAAAATTTCAATTTTGAAGCAGAAAATAACGCCTTTAAATAATTCATTGATTCATGTGAAGTAAACTTCTAGCAAGGTCATCAAACAAACAGCCCATAAAATGGCATGAATGTATTTAAAGTCAATCGGCAAATAAAACGTGATAAAAGCCGTAAAAATAAACTTATATTTAAGAATGTGTTACTGATTTCTTATATTTACGCGAACACTACACATTGCATCAGATTTGATAGACCACAAATCCTCGCGAAAGAACACCGATTCCTACCAAGGATGATAAGTGAGGCTATTGAAATTAAAAAAAAAACATCCTAATATCAATAGAGAATGAGGCTGGGTACTACCACCTGCTTGGGACCCTATAACAACGTACCTCGCTATAAGACTAACCTTTTGCAACCAAAATCTAAATTAAAATTACACAGTTCAGGTCCTTATACGATGTCAATAAAAATTTATAATAAATTGCCGGAATACATAAAAGCCGAAACAAATATTAATAAATTCATAAGATCTTTAAAAGAGATACTTATTAAAAAAAGTTATTATTCAATTAATGAATACATTGTTTAGTCATACAAATAAATAAATAAATAAAATGAGATTGACTTCATTATGACGACCAGACGCCAACTGTTCAGTGATGTCTCAGTGATCGCAAGGGTGAAAACTGGCAGCGATCACCGAATGGTTAGAGGCACACTGAACCTAAACGTTAAGTTGGAGAGGTCTTGTCTAATGAAGTCAACGCTCCGTCCCCCTCGTGCTCTATTCCAGAATCCCGAAACCTTTCAGCTCGAGTTACAAAACCACTTTCAGTGCCTAGAGGATTGCAATGCAGTAGACGATATGAATGACAAGCTCGTGGAAGCTGTCCATGCGGTCGGAGCTAAGTTCTGCAAGACCCGCCGCAGAAGAACACAAAAACTCTCCGATCACACTCTTAATCTCATGGCTGTTAGACGGGAGATGAGGCTGCAATCGTCAACAGATTTAACAGCATACAGGCAACTGAACAGACAGATCTCCAAATGCATGCGGCGAGACTTACGCAACTTTAATACTGCTCGTATTAAAGAAGCGATCGAGCGGAACCAGGGCTCCAAAGTCTTTGCCAGAGATCTGTCTGCCAGAAAGAGCCAACAGTCAAAGCTGAAGACTGAGTGTAGCAACATCGTTTCCGGGACACCTGAGATTCTGAGTGAGATTGAGAGGTTCTATGGGCGGCTGTACACATCATCGTTGGAGCCACACGCAAGTGTGAGTAACGATCCAAGAGCAAGTCTTATCCGACACTATTCCGATGATATCCCGGACGTCAGTCTGAGCGAGATTAGAATGGCTCTCCACCACCTTAAAAACGGCAAGGCCCCGGGCGAGGATGGAATTACAGCGGAGCTTCTGAAAGCGGGTGGAACACCGGTACTTGAAGTCCTTCAGAAGCTCTTCAATTCCGTTCTCCATGGTGGCACTACTCCGGAGGCGTGGAGCAGAAGCGCGGTGGTCTTGTTCTTTAAGAAAGGCGACAACGCTCTCTTGAAGAACTACAGACCGATTTGCCTTCTGAGCCGCGTCTACGTGCTGTTTTCGAGAGTCATTACGAATCGTCTCGCACGCAGACTCGACGACTTGCAGCCTCCCGAACAAGCCGGTTTCCGAAAAGGCTTCAGTACCATAGACCACATACATACCCTGCGGCAGATTGTACAGAAGACCGAAGAGTCCAATCTGCCACTTTGCCTGGCATATGTGGACTATGAGAAAGCCTTTGATTCCGTCGAAATTTGGGCGGTGCTACAGTCCCTTCAGCGGTGCCAAGTTGACTGTCGGTATATCGAAGTGCTGAAGTGTTTGTACAGTAGAGCTACGATGGCTATCCGAGTACAGAACCGGAGTTCGAAACCTATCCAACTGCAGAGAGGTGTAAGACAGGGTGACGTTATATCCCCGAAACTCTTCACCGAAACTTTTCAAGCTACTGGACTGGAAAGGATACGGTATTAACATCAATGGCGAGTACATCACTCACTTTCGATTTGCCGACGCTATAGTCCTTATGGCAGAATCGCTGGAGGACCTTAGTACTATGCTCAATGACCTCAATGATGTCTCCCAACGGATAGGTCTTAAGATGAACATGGACGAAACAAAGATCATGTTTAATGTCCATGTCACACCTATGCCGGTAGTTGTTGGGAGCACTATGCTCGAAGTTGTTGACGAGTACGTTTACCTGGGACAAATAGTCCGACTAGGTAAGTCCAACTTCGACCGAGAGGTCAATCGACGGATTCAACTTGGCTGGGCAGCGTTCGGGAAATTACGACACATCTTCTCGTCAGGTATACCTCAATCTCTGAAAACTAAAGTGTATAACCAGTGCGTGTTGCCAGTGATGACTTACGGATCTGAGACGTGGTCTTTCATTGCTGGCCGTATGAGGACGCTCAAGGTCGCTCAGCGAGCTATGGAGAGGGCTATGGCTCGGAGTTTCACTGCGTGATAGACTCAGAAATGAGGATATCCGCAGTAAAACCAGAGTGACCGACATAGCCCAACGGTTTAGTAAGCTGAAGTGGCAATGGGCCGGCCATATAGCTCGAAGAACCGATAACCGATGGGGAAGAAAGGTTCTCGAGTGGCAGCCTCGTACCGGTAGGCGTAGTGTAGGGCGACCCCCCACTAGATGGAGTGACGACCTGGTAAGACATGCAGGAAGTCGATGGATGCAGGTGGCTCAGGACCGTGCTTTGTGGTATTACTTGGGGGAGGCCTATGTTCAGCAGTGGACTTGTAAAGGGCTGTAATGATGATGATGATGATGATGAATACATTGAGGAAAATAATTTTTAAGTGTCTGCCCCTCTCCTGTTCATTGCTATGCCTTTCGAGGTGCACGTGATTGTTAGAACTTGCATGTTTTGTTTAGTCTCTAAGTCACATGTAACGCAATTTGTGAATAAATAAATAAAATAAATAAATAAATAATCAATAAAATTAAAACTAAACCCAAGCATACCACTGCAAGACCTCAAGACATAGTTCATTTTGCATAGATCGGACCATAAACAATAAAAAAAAGCTGAAGGTACTCCAGGTTTAACAATGACATCGAGACGTCAGTCACCTCAGTCCCCTGTGACCATGGGTACTGGAAAGCACCCGAAACGTCGGGAATTAAAAATAAAAATAATTAAAATTAAAAGTAAACGCGATAAAATCCGTAAAAGTAGTTTTTAATCAAAATTTGTTACTGCTTAAGGTAAATATTTTGAATATTTAAAGCATCTTTTTATTTAATATATTTTGTCCGGTTCAAAGGGACCATTATGTACCGGGCAAGTGAGTAGTTATTTAATACTTTATTTTCCGTGGTAGCTCAGATGGTTAGCGCTCGCTGTAGTACGCGAGCAAACCGGGTTCGATCCCCACCGGCACCAATGAAATTGTTAATTGCAATTTTAAGTGCTGATTTACCACGTGCTCGGCGGTGAAGGAAAACATCGTGAGGAAACCGGCATGTCAAAGAAATAAGGAAAAAATATTTCGAGGACATGTGAAGTTCGCCAACACGCACTGGGGCAGCAAGGCGGACAATTCCTTGCCCTAAAACCCTCTCAGAAATGAGCGGAGACCTGTGCCTAGCCGTTGGACGTATATAGGCTGTAACTTTACTTTACTTTTACTTTATTTTCACTGTAAATTAAACTTAACCATATTTACCAAATATATTAAGTAATTAAAACCTTTTTTTTTTTTTAAACTGCTATAGAAGAAGTTATTTATTTGCAGCCCTTAGAGGTCTAATTTTTCCCCAAATTTGAGGGGACTACCCTTGGGCCTAGTTTAGAAAAAGAATTATTAAAATCGGTTCACAATCTGCGAAAATATCCGTAACATACATAAAAAAAAGAACATACACTCAAATTGAGAACCTCCTCCTTTTTGAAGTCGAAGTTGAAAGAAATTTTTTGGACCTAATTTAGAGACAATTAGATAATAGAGACATTATTGTCAATGTAAATAATTCTATGAATATAAATGATATTCAAAAATTCCTAATCGACTGCTAGATGACGGTATACCATCTCGTATATGCCGGAAGTTAAATACCCAGATCGGACGTTTGGTATTGCGTTCTCTAATCCCACGCGTGGAGATCAAGGTAATTTACTTTCCTAATAGGAGAAACCTTTGTCTAGTAATGGAGTATTAGAAAAAGAAGATACGCTCCAGAATGTCAGCCTCCGAAATAGCTTTAGCTGTTTACTGCCTTATACTAAAAATAGCACGATCCACATAGTACGATGATTTCTTGATAAAAGAATACGGGCGTTGGCACAATCAATGTAATAGTTACTAGCCGACTTCAAAAACTGTTTTTTATTTGTCTTTTTGTCAATTGTGAGTCGATTGTGATGTTTATATTTTTTATTAGATAGATTATACTTCGGGTGTAGTCCTTTTTTATAGGATAGGGTGACAAACGAGCACACAGTCCACCTGATGGTAAGTGGTTGCTATGGCCCATAGATATCTACATCTATCCTCGATTATGAATCAAAATGCAGATGCGTTGTCACTCGTGAGGACTTAGATGGATTGCCTCGTTTCCAGTAAAAGGGGTCTCCTGTTCTCTACACTCACCATACGAGGTAAAGCAGCGTTGAGCTGTTATTTTACGCTGGAATTTTGTGAGAGTGTGGTCCTTCTCCGGTCGAGCCGTCCTATTCGTGCTACAACTATACTACTAATATAACTGCAGCGTGGCTCTACCACGTATAAAAAAATTATAAATTTAGTAAGAAAAACCTTCCTTAGGAATAGCTAAATGGGGGATGAAGTTGTAATGTGTAACTATTTCAGCGACATTAGGATTGTGATACTTTTTTTATATAGAAGAGGAGGCAAACGAGCGTGCGGCTCACCTGATTGTAAGTGACTGCCGCCGTTCATGAACATCTCCAACACCAGGGGAGTTGCAATTACAATTTAATATACTGTAATCCACTCAAAAGGGTAAAAGATTACTTAGTAAATAAAATAATTTTACTAATAAAATAATATATGAAGTCTGGGATTTTATACTTCTAAATTAACACCAACTTATTAAGAAATCATTTGATTCATTTTAGTTCTATTCGGTTCAGGTAAAAAGGGTCTCCGGTTGTCTACACTCACCATACGAAACACAGCAGCCTTAAGCTGGTATTCTGTTAGAGCGTGGTCCTTCTCCGCTCGAGTCGATCCATTCGTGCTACAACTACACTACTTATATAGCTACAGCATGGCTCTACCACTTGAAAGAAACTTCTTTTAATTCTCATCTAAAATTTAATTCTGCTTTTTCTTTTTATTACATGTTCAATTATATATGTTGCTTGTGATAAGCTCTCTGAAAATATGAATCCTGGATTACCGTGGTGCCGGCTTCGCTTAAATAAAGTATATATTGTCAACAGTGCGTGGATCGAAGAGCACAACATCAAGCCATACCAGGAACACAAGGAGCAACTGATTAAATCTTGCAAGACTGCTGCCTTCAAAGAGGCTGTCAATCAGATTGAAGAGTATATTGTCCATCCCGAGGTGTGTATATGATTATATAGATGTTTATCAAGGAAACCTAAACTGATCTGCTGGGTTCGCCATTCACTAATAAGCTCTAAAGTTTTGATCGTCCTTAGTATATCATAGAACATCTACTTCAGTACATCATACATCTGTTATCTATAGGTCGATAATTGTTTTCCATTCTGTGTACTTGACTTCCTCGTTGGTCTAGTGGTTGTAGTAGTGCGACTGCTGATCATGAGGTCCTGGGTTCGAATCCCAGGTCGGGCCAAAAAAATCAATTATTGAGTTTTTCTGTCAAGAAATTCTCAGTAGCTGCCCGGAGTCAGGAAGTTGGCGGTGTAATCACCCCGTGACTCGGAAAGCACGTAAAGCTGTTGGTCCTGCGCCTGATCTCTCTCCGGTCGTGTCGGTTTACCGTCCCATCGCGCTATGAGAGTGAGGGAATAGAGAGTGCACCTGTACTTGCGCATACACTTGGGCACTATAATTCTGTCCTGCGCCGATGGCTAGCCTCCGTTGAGGTAGCTTGCTTGACCGAAATTCGGTCTGGAGGACATTATACTATGCTATGTATTAGAGCAGGGATGGCGAACCAATAGTACGTGTAGGGTTGCCAGCTCTTAAAAAGGCCGGATACGCTTATTTTTTTGTCTTAGTAAAAGACATTTTTTTAAACGTAAAATAATGCTTTTTATCATTTACCGTAAAATCTTAAGTTCTAACGAAATAACAATTGAATAAAACAATTTTCTTTATTATTAATTATTCAATATTCATTACAATATTAATTTCGATAATTGCAATAGTATGTATGTCAAATTTAAAAAGCCTAACAAAAACCGGACACCGTCTAATTTGGCCGGACACGCAACCAAAAAGCCTGTGTCCGGCTTCATCCGGACGTCTGGCAACGCTAGGCACGTGACACAAATATTTTGGGCACGCCACCGATCGCAAAGTTCGCTGAAGTATTATAGGTATTACGAACGAACGCGAATGATCCTACTAAGCGCGATCGTTTGTTATTGTAGTTCAGTGTTGCCATATATACAGATTTCTCCGTATTTATACAGATTTTCGGTGTGTGATACAGATTAACACTGGATACAGATTTTTAACTCTATTGATTGAATTATCATAATATACAACTTAAAACAGAACGAAGCAAAATATATGACTAGATACTGCGTTAAACATATCATTCCATGATTCTATTCTTTATGGTTAATTTATTTTTTCACAACGTAATTATTTAGTATGGGAGCATTACAAGCGTATTATAAAATACATTGATATTGATAAAATATGTATACTGGATAATCTTTTTTACCGCCTGGAAAAAAATGGATGTAACGTGTGAACAGACTAGAAGCCTATGGCACTGATATTTTACAAAAAAAAAAATGAATTAAATAAATAAATTAATGAATTCTATCGAAATCCAAATAATGTCCTTCCTAGCCTGTGATACTGCGAAGTGACAAGGTCAAAGATGGCAATTAAATTTATTGTTTTATTGCCGTTGGTAAAGTAGAGTGGATATGATTTAAATTTCGATAGATTTTAATTTATTTATTTATATAATTCAAAATTTTTATTTTTATTTTTTGTAAAATATCAGTGCCATAGGCTTCTACTCAAGGTAATAAATACAGATTTTATACAGATTTTGAGTTTAAATAGCATACAGATTTAATACAGATTTTAGCTGTTTCTACTACAGATAAAAGGTTCAAGGCATCTGGCAACACTGTTGTAGTTACATCGTGGACTACGATTGCTAATGACGCATAGTTCGTCTCATCATCATTACAGCCATTCACAAGTCTACGCTTCCGCCAAAGAATACATAGTTTGTTTAGGCATAGCATTATGGTCAATTGCGTTGACACAACTGTATTTAAAAGTACATTTGTGTTATATTTACGATTTTGCAATCTCAATATAAGTTATTTGTCATCTAATCTGCATCAATAGCATGTATAAATAATAAATGTCTCAACTGAAAACTCTTATTTATAAGTACTATTTTCCCAATAATCACGAAGTCAAAATAATTTCACGGCGCGTTTATGACTTCATTAAACATTTCTTTGGAAAAATGGCACGTTGGTTCGCCACCCCTGTATTAGAACATCAGAAAAACAATAAAGAGTTGTGTCGCTGAGGCCAGCCAGTTCGAATCCAATACGGAACAAGTATTTGTCATTCTGCAATTTATGTAATTAAATAGTCGCCAATTACAGAATAAAATTCAATACTGTAGATGTAGATATCGATTTATTAAAAAAAAAACAACTGAACATCCATAACAATCCTGAATTGGTTTTCTTTTTGTAATTAATTCAAACTGAAATATTTTTGTAGAGTAACAACAAATGATTGTCTAGTGCATGTTTGCAGACATTACATGCCCTTGAAATATTCTTTCATTAGATAATTTCTGCACCACGTTTTTCAGCCTTGGTCGAAAAGTTAGACGTATTTATGCATAAAGGAACCAACCTACCTTCGGGTCGAAAATGATAAATGCTTAAATATTCCTAAGTATAGAGTATTTTTTAACATTGTGTAAGCAAATCCAGCATAACTCGTAGTCGATATAAAGCTAAACGAAACGAATCATTATCACTGACTCCATTCCTCAAACGTCAATATCTTAAAAGTAGTTACTTGTGAGTTGGAAATTTGCGTAAGCACATTTCCAACTCACATTGAGTGACAAACGAGCACACAGTCCACCTGATGGTAAGTGGTTTCTGTGGCCCATAGACATCTACATCTATCCTCGATTACGAATCAAAATGCAGATGCGTTGTCACCTGTGAGGACTAAGACGGATTTGCCTCGTTTCCAGTAAAAAGGGTCTCCTGTTCTCTACACTCACCACACGTAACACAGCAGCATTAAGCTGCTATTTTACGCTTTTATTCTGTGAGAGCGTGGTCCTTCCCGGTCGAGCCGACCCAGTCGTGCTACAACTATACTTCTAATATAACTGCAGCATGGCTCTACCATGTATAAAAGCTTGACCACAATCCCACCTGGTGGTAAATCTTACTGTCTTAGCGTAACAGAAGCCTATTCACTCTTGTCTTGAAGACAAATAGATTATATTCGAACGGAAAGACAGACGCGGGTAGACAAATGATTCCACTGCTTTGCTGTACGTATTATGAAAGATAAAGTACAACACTTCGTTCCATTGCGTTAGAATATTGACAACAAAGGGTTGAAAATCCGATGCCGACCGCCTGATTGTCCGATGGTGTAAAGGAGAGGGAGGAACAAAAGCATGTAATCTATATATGAAGTCGAATGTATTGATTATATATTAAAATACCGAAATTGTATTCCATTACGAAGTTAAATTTATCATTATTTTCTGTGTCATATGAAACCAGAAATTCGGCGATATCGATGACCACGCCAAAAATCCTGAGGAGGAGTTCGATAAACTCAAAGATGTGATGAACGAGGAGAGTTCCGAAGAGAAGCCGGTAGAAGCAACTCCTGAAGTCAAAAAGAAAACTAATACACCGAAGGTAACATACTTTATTTTTGCTTAAAAAATTTTATTAAAATTGTAGCATTGCTATGGTATGTTCTAATTTTAGGACTGTTGAAACTCGATGCTGTTACTTTATTCCAATATTTCCATTATAAAGACAAAAAAATCGATTATAGTCAACCAAATCTAAGAAATACCTTTTTTCGTTTCACATTAATCATTCCGCAAAAATTTTGCACCAGCGTACTCACACGATTTAAAATAACCTTGTACGTAAATCCGAAGAATTATGTAGTTATCTATATTTCATTACAACGTGTATAGTTTTTTATCACTAATTTAAGTTTGAGTTTTTCAAACAAAGCAAAATATTAAAAAATAACCAGTATTAACTTTTTTTACTCGACGTCGTTTCAATGATATGTCGCTATGTATAATATCGTAGTGTTTGGATGATTAAAATTCGTTTTATGCGAATGATCGGCAAAATATTCAAATAATCGGTAAAAATTTTCAAATAATCGAATCATTATTTTTCTAATGTATTATTTGTTTAACTTAATTTTTATTTTCAAAATCCCTCAAATTACGTGAATCATGAATAAAACAAGTTTATTTTTTTACTTTGTCAGAGCAAATTTGTGTAGGCAAAAATCATATATACAAGGCCGTGTTAAAATAACCACTAGATAATTTCAATATCCCGCCATTTTAGTACCAGTTACTCGACTCCACAGAAAATATACATTATTTGACGTAAGTACACATAGTTTAAAAATTTTATTAAACTAAGTTTGTATAAAAAGGGTTATTTTAATATTAGGGAATTTATGGATGATAATAACTCCTGGGAAGGGTGAAGCTATTTCTAATTTGTTTTGTGTTGTTAATTGTAGCACGCATGATTGTAAGCTCTTTTTTTTTAAACTAGTCCCGTTGGGTTTCTTGCTGGTTCTTCCCAGGACTGAGTGTTTTTTTGCGAACCAGTGGTAAATGAAAAAAGTGTCTTTCAATAAGTATTATTCATAATCTATATTGAATAAAAAAGTCTGTTTCTGTTTCCAGAGCTTACTGTGTGTAATTTTGTAATTTTTTTGTCTCTTTATTTTGTGACTCGGGTTTAACTTTTTGGACTGTTTCTTCTATAATAACTTTTTGTACGTGGTAGAGCCACGCTACATCTATATTATAGTTGTAGCACGAATGGGTCAGCTCAACCGGGGCAGGACCACGCTCTCACAGAATACCAGCGTAAAATAGTAGCGTAATGCTGCTGTGTTTCGTATGGTGAGTGTAGAGAACCGGAGACCCTTTTTACTGGAATCGAGGCATTCCATCTTAAGCCTCTGGGGTGACAACGCATTTGCATTTTGATTCTGAATTGAGAATAAATATGTATGTCTATGGGCCATAGCATCCACTTAACATCAGGTGGACTGTGTGCTCGTTTGTCACCCAATGCTATAAAAAATATTAGTTGAAGCATGTGCCCATGTCACAAAGGATGATTGGACAAAAGTTGTAGAAAAACAAAAAAATTGATTATGGATGACTTTGAAATTGACATTAATTTTGTTTGCATTATTGAAAATCTAATAATAATTAATATAACCAACGATATATCTACTAGTTTCACTGAAAGTGATTGAATAAATTTATTTTCAATCCAGTTTCAATTATATTAAAAAAAAAAAAAAAAAAGATTTTTATAACTGTGCCTCTAGAAATAAGCAGTAACAACAAATACGAAGAAACTGACAAATCTTGTGTTTTAAATTATCCGTTTTTAATTTATTCTGGTATTATTCAAACTAAACTAAATGATTACCAAATCTAAATAATCGATATCGATTTTTATAGAATCGAATATTGTACGTTCCCATTTTTTGGTTGACATGCTTGGTGCAATAAATCTGACAGCTGTCAAAATGTATTTCTTAGATTTGGTTGACTATAGGAGACTGTAAGGAGGTTAAGAAAAACCAAAATTTTCTTACCACGGTGGAGGTCCATGGCAATGTCCATGTCAAACTTTTAACATTTCGTGGTTATCGAAGGTCAGCCAGTAGTGGATAAAACATGCCATAATTTTAATTTACAGAATAAAACGTTACTTTGCGGAATTTCATCATATTAAAGAATGAAGTTTTTACTAAGAATTTCATGTAAAATTACTATTCCATTCAAACAATTAAATAAAAATTACCGACAAAACATTCGAATGAAGTATGAAGTTTTTGTTAAACTTGATAAACAGAATAAATCTGTAATATGTGGAAACTTTAATATCAATATCCTACAAGCTTACGCCACCAATGTTAAAGATCATTGTTTAAATCATATGGTCTAAAGCCAACACGTATTGATGAATCTAGCACAACATGTATAGATAACTTTTTTACAAATGTTGAGCTGTTGCATAAATGTATAATTCAAAACTTAAGTTCTGATCACTGTGGACAATTTGTTTCGTTACAAAGAGCAAGTAAATGAGAAAGTTGTGTTTGTTCCAATAAATGCACATCGCTTGGAGAAGTAACAGTGATAAAACTTCCATCACTCTTTCAAACCAAAATAATCCAGATTTTTTGTATAGAACATTATTTAAGCTTATTTGCAATGAATTTGATAATACTTTTACTTCTAAAACATTCTCCTTGAACAATCGGAAGGCATTAAATTAATTAATTAACGGCAAAAAAAAATATTCTTGATGAAATGTAAAAAAATATAGATAATTTACAAAATAAAAATCAATTCGGTTTTACAAGGGGTCGCTCGACAACTGATACTGGTGTGGAGCTGATTAAATATAACTTCAATGCATGGTTCTCCCATGCATTGAAGATATATTTAATCAGGTTGCTTTGGTTGTATTCTGTGACTTAACCAAAGCTTTTTCTTGATTGTGCACGCCATGAAACATTAATCAGGAAACTTCAACACTACGATAATAATATTTAAATTGTTTCATATTTAAGTAACAAAACGCAAAAAGATGTTATTAATTGTATGAGTTCTTCCGGCTCGAGAGTACAAATAGGCGTGCCTCAGGGCTCAATTCTCGGCCCCTTTTGATTTCTTGTATACAACATGTAACATAATTAAAGCAAATCCTAAAAGTAGTTTCTTCAGAATCGTTTACTGAATCGATTTCTATAATTTTAATGTAGGTAATTTTTCATCCCAAAAATAATTAAAACGACGTAAATTACAATCACCATAAACTTGTACAGTCAAAATAAACTGAAATGTACCGTAACACAAGTCAATAGGACTTTTAAAAGTGCAATTTTATTTGTATTAATACAAATTCCGTCATTCAATACAAAATAGATAAAAATGAACCTCATTTCAAGCACGTTAAAGTCTTTAAAAATAAAGTTGAGTAAACTGCGTTCGTGGTTTTGTCTGTGACCACAACATTCTTCCGGAATTAGTTTAACTAATTTAATAATCAATCAATGCATAAAACATGTTTAACTAAAAAGTCAGCGTGTTTATTATGATCGTAACATAATATAGTTTATTATGATCGTAACATAATAGTGTGTCTGAGGGAGTGCGTTAGTTACGTTACTTGTTGTATATGACTAGGGTTTGGGAATTCCCGACAATTTCAAAGTCCCGGGACACGAGATAGCCAACAATCAAAGTCCCGGGAATTTCCGGGACTTCGAGACTTAAGAAAAAAAATTTAATAGAGCTAAGCCTTTTTTGAAGAAATTTAATTGAGTTATTTCCTTATGAAACATATTAAAAAGGAATTGTTTTTGTAAAAATCGACATTTATTAAACAGAAAATTCGATCTTAATAAGTTTAGAGTTAATTTCAGTCTTAATAATTGCTTTGTTTATTTCTTTTAATCACACACAAATTCAATCTCCACATTCGTAAAGTTGTTCTTATTTGTAAGTGCTGCGCTAAAATTGGAGGAAACCTACAACTGAGTAGAGCAACGGGCAGCATAGAGAACTCTCTTTTTCCCTAAAACCCGCCACTTTTAAACAGATAAATCTTATAGTTATAATACGAACTTAATTAAAAATCATACCAATTTTAATAACGTCAAACAACAACAACTACACATTTATTGTGTTGTGTACTCAGTAGTTATGTAGAAGACCGAGTAATTTACTCATTATACCAAGAGATGGTGCCAGGCTCCTTCAATTATTTGATTACATAACAATTTCGACAATCTTGTCTCGTCTCAAGTCTCGACCTAAAAGTCCCGAGACTCGAGACAACTAAAATTACGAAAAGTACCCAAACCCTATATATGACTTACCTTACAAAGTAGGGGATAACCATGATTAGTATTATTTGTTGATGATACTTCATTGATTTTCAAATAAAAACGACTTTTACTAAAGTATGACGCGGTAAATAATGCTATATCTAAATTAGAAAATTTGTTTAATGTTAATAATTTGCATTTAAATGGCCCTAAAACGAAATGTGTCACATTCATGACTCCAAATGTCAATCATTTAAATACTAATGTTATTTTAAATGGGGAGGAAGTGACTCTTGTCGATACCACCATTTTTCTAGGGGGGGCCCCATATATCAAAACTAGCAGACTTTGTATTTAGTTCAATGGGGCCCACATATATCAAAACAAGCAGACTTAGTTCTACAGCATATGCTGTAAAAAGATTAGAAATGTTACCAGTATTGAAACAACTAGACTAGTTTACTTTAGCTATTTCCATAGCATAATGTCGTATGGTATTTTGCTATGGGGACACGCGACTGACACTGAAATTATATTTGTTTAACAGAAGAGGGAGCCGTGGTAGCTCAGTGGTTAACGCTCGCTGTAAATATAACAGAACGCGAGTAACCCGGGTTCGATCCCCGCCGGCACCAATGAAATTGTTAATTGCAATTTTAAGTGCTGATTTCCCACGTGCTCGGCGGTGAAGGAAAACATCGTGAGGAAACCTGCATGTCTGAGGAATAAGAAAAAAAATATTTCGAAGACATGTGAAGTTCGTCAACACGCATTTGGGCAGCGCGGCGGACACTTCCTTGCCCTAAACCCTCTCAGAAATGAGGGGAGGCCTGAGCCCAGCAGTGGGACGTATATAGGCTGTAACTTTACTTTACTTTACTAACAGAAGAGGGCCATAAGTGCAATCTATGATTTAAAACCTAAACGGCCTTATTCCAAAACACGGACTGAATATAGTACTGGGGTTAGTACTAAGTTTAAAGCATGAACTAAATAAAACGTTATTGTAAAACAAAGACCAGCTCTAATTTTTTTATTTTTGGCACATTTTTGACGTTTTTATCGACTTATCCTCTGTAATATGTGCCGATTGAGCAATAAGTGTACGTAATATTTCCTATATTAATGAGAACATTCGCTTTAACCTAAATAAGGATGATACACAGCGTTAATACAAATAAAATAAATGTCGATGTTCCACTAACTCTTTTTTATACAGGTAGATTACTATTTACCCACACACACACAATTTCCTGAACAAAACCTCTCTGATTCCAACACCACAATACTTAGAACAATGAATTAAAATAAGAGCATTGATTTATTCTATGGACGCAACATATAAAACATTTTAATCGTCTCGAATTACGCGCTCGCGGTACCTATGTAATTCACTCCTTTTTACGATAGAGTTGTTAAAATTAAACTATAAAAAGCGCGTCCCTCTTAAATATAAGTTGTGCTTGTCAATAGATTGAAATCTATCCTTAACAAATAACAATGTATGATATATATTTGTATTGGCAAATAATAATTGATAATAACATTAATATTTATAGAAACACAATTTTGTTATGTGAACAAATGAAACAGTATCATTTTTTGTTTATTATAGATGTTATTTAAACCAGTACTAACTTTGATACTAACGGGACCTCAGTCTGCGTTTTGTAATAAGCACACGTTTTGATTCTGGTATCAGCGTTAATACTGTTAAAAACCTTGGATCTTTTAGTCCTAGTTTAAACCTGTACTAAAATATTTTTTCGTAATAAGTTATAAGACCAAAAGAGTCGCTCAGACAAAAATTTAAGGAAATTAATACATTAACTTTGGCCTCTCAATAAATTTATGAAAATATAATGTACGTACAAAAATAAAAGTAGTTTTGCAAAAATAACAGATATTCATTCTGTTAATACTAAGAACAGAGACCCTAGTTAGTAGTACCATTACTCGACTCCACCGAGTCAGTAATTCATTCTTGGAGCGATGTATACGCTTTTAGAACAAAATACCAAAAAATATACAAAATTTGACGTGCACAAAGTTTAAGAACTTTATTAAACTAAGTTTGTATAAAAAGGGTTATTATAATATTAAGGAATTTATAGATGATAATAACCCCTGGGAAGGGTGATCGCTACGAAGCTATTTCTAATTTTTTTTGTGTTGTTAATTGTAACATACATTGTAAGCTGTTTTTTTAAAGTACCGCTGGGTTCTTGCTGGTTCTTTCCGAACAGAGGTGTTTTTCAGAACCAGTGGTAAATAAAAAAGTGACTTTTTTATAAACTATATTGAATAAAAAAGTTATTGTTTCTGTTCTGTCTAATATGTTTTCAATCGACGAACATCAATACCATCCGCTGTATCCACATCGTTGACTAAATTGGACATGCTGATGAGTTGAGCATTTTCAAGAAAGTTATGTCTGTGACTCAGTTGCCTTAAGAGCTTGACGAATTTCTAACACTAATTCGATTCTCGCAAAAACGTATACTATTACATAGTGCTTGATTGAAGTGCCTCATAAGCTTTTAACAAAGTCAGTTGGGGTCTTTGCTGTTAAAAATAATTTATTTTGTTGCTAATCATCCAGTTCTCAACATTTATAGATACGTTTGGGCATTTCAAAGGTGAAGTCGGTGAAGCGTTCATCCTCCGCCGGCATGAAGGGAACCCCTCGGAAGAAGGTGAAGAGCATCTCCCGTTCCTTCACCGACACCGAAATGGCCAACGAGAAGCCGTCTATGCTAAACCATTCGTTCTCCAAGAAGTCCAGCCTTCTGCACCGCCCTTCTAATATACTGAGACCTGTAAGTTATCATCATCATTACACCCTATAAAAGTCCATTGTTGAACATAGGCCTCCCCCAATGATTTTCTCTTAGGGGGAATTTGGCTATAGTTGGCACGCTTGGCACGCGGGTTGGCGACCACAGTTTTTTATAAAGTTGAGTTGTTATCAGTATGATGCTGCTGCCCATCTTCTGCTTCACTTTCCCCCTGTCGCCTCTCACGACACCCACGGGATGTTAAGGCGACACCGCGAATAAATGCACCTCCTTTCATCGAATAGTATAGGACTATGACACCACTAACGAAAGTGGAATTTTGGTATAGGTGAATTCATGTCTTTATCTTGAGTTTGCTTGTTCAAAATCACGATTGTATTAATTTGACTCGATCATAATTATTTGCAAAACACCTCTAAAAATCACTATAGTTGAAATAAACAACGAAATTACTTAATCTATATGCTTGGGAATCACTGAAATATATTCATAACATCAATATTCATAATTTACTTGCTCATTATTTTGATTACTTAAGTCAATAATTTTTAAAAAATATTTTAAGATTACGACAATTTCGAAGCGGTGCGCTACGCAATTTTAGACCTTATGACGGCGTTTTTTCAAGTTTTTATAGAAATTATGTATTCACTCGGATCAGTACGGCGATAGCCTGGAGCCACTTTTTCGATGTGTCGTCTGGGGTGGGGAGATGTTCTTACACCGCCACTGCATGGTAAGCTATAATTATTGTCTATGTACATCCCACTACAGGGCTCATACCTTCCTTCGTTTCTGAGAGGATAATGATACAATTATTTCGCCACTCTGTTTTATTGAGTGTTGGTGGGCGCCACATTTCCTCAAAATATTTTACCAATCGAGCGTGTAGATTACCCGTTGTCGATGGTAATCTCCAAAGGCTTTCAGCAGAGTAAGCTAGTCTTCACTTTACCGACTAAATTTTACACTAGTACTATTAAAGATCTACCAAACTATTACTATAAATACTAAAAACACCAAACCAGCTTACATTATAAAACAAATTAAAAATTTAACAAACCGTTGAAACAAAAAGAGCTGATGATCTTCAAACGGTTGAAAATGTTTTATTGAATCATAGCTCAGAACGCTCTCGATCCACTCACCTATCAAACAGAAAAACTTAATCTATATTGGTTCATCTCTTTGGTACACAGATATAGGTTAAATATATAACCCTCATTTTTTTCGTCGGGGTTTATGATAAATTGAAAATGAGCCCCTGGAATGTTTCTGCTTAAACGTATTTTATTATATATTAATAAAACATGAAATATATTAAAATATCTATTTTAACATTAACCATTTTAAAATAGAATATTTAAGTCGGCATGGTTAATGTTAAAAATTAAAATTTAATAAATTATACCATTGAGCTTGGTATTGATTCTAGCTTTCTTTAAGACACTTCATTTTTAGAAACTAAATAATTTTTTTGAATGTTATCTATATAATAATGTAAGTATTACTAACCCCCTTTTCCTGCTCCCTTTTTAATATCTAGTTCCACGATTTTTTTAAACTTTACCCCCCACACAAGAATTTTCTCCTCTCAATCATGCCATGTTTTGTGGCAATCAATAGGGGATGTCCATGTTCAGCGGAATAAAACGGGTTTGTAAGAAATAAAATAGTAGTAGTAGTAAAAGTACTAGTAATCACAATCATCATCATTACAGCCCATCACAAGGCTTCTTCAGATGGTTAGCGCTCGCTGTAAATTTCACAGTACGCGAGCAAACCGGGTTCGATCCCCACCGGCACCAATGAAATTGTTAATTGCAATTTTAAGTGCTGATTTACTACGTGCTCGGCGGTGAAGGAAAACATCGTGAGGTAAACTGCATGTCCGAGAAATAAGAAAAAAAATTCGAAGACATGTGAAGTTCGCCAACACGTATTGGGGCAGCGCGGCGGACACTTCCTTTCCCTAAAACCCTCTCAGAAATGAGGGGAGGCCTGTGCCCAGCTGTGGGACGTATATAGGCTGTTACTTTACTTTTTTTTTACAAGGCTTCTGCTGAACATAGGTCTCCCCCAAGAAATGCCACAAATCACGGCCCTGTCACGTGCATCCTTTACCATGTCGTCACTTTCTCGTGGGGAACCGGCCCAACACTTCGCATACCGATACGAGGCCGCTACTCGAGAACCTTTTTTTTAGAGATAAGAATTTGTCAACCTATTTGGTCCGTGAGTGTCGATTATGTAATAAGCCAAAAATATCTTTTGAATTTCAATATATGGCGGTATAACCACCCCTTCACGGCAGGAATAAAATATCCAGACTTGCGATGGGCAGAATCGATTTCTTATATTTACGCGAACACTACATTGATTAAAACTACTTTTACGGATTTCATCGCGTTTAATTTTAAATGATTTTTAATTCCCGACGTTTCGAGTGCTTTCCAGCACCCATGGTCACGGGGGACTGAGGTGACTGACGTCCCGATGTCAATGTTAACCCGGAGTACCTTCAGCTTTTTTAATTATTGTTTATGATCCGATCTATGTAGAATTAACTTACTCTGTCTTAAAGTCTTACGGTGGTATGCTTGGGTTTAGTTTTAATTTTATTAATTACAGGGTCCCAAGCAGGTGGTAGTACCCAGCCGCCTTCTCTATTGAAATTAGTATGTTTTTTAATTTTAATACCGTTAAGGCTATTGAAATTAAAAAAAAAAACATCAAAACGGCAGAATTATCAAATTTTCGAGACATCTTTTTTTTATAGAGTTGTGTTAGCTGTGATGGTTAGCGCTCGCTGTAAATTTCACAGTACGCGAGCAACCCCGCCGGCACTTATAATTGAAATTGTTAATTTCAATTATAAGTGCTGATTTACCACGTGCTCGGCTGTGAAGGAAATCATCATGAGAAAATCTGCATGTCTGAGAAGTAAGAAAAAAATTCTTCCAAGACATGTGAATTTGTCAAACACGCATTGGGGCATCGCGGCGGACATTTCCTTGCCCTAAAACCCTCTCAGAAATGAAAGAAGACCTTGTGCCCAGCTGTGGGACGTATATAGCCTTTAACTTTGTAAGAGTGGCGAATGAGCACATAGTAAGGTTGATGCTGTGACCCATAGACATCTACATTTATCCTCGATTAAAAATCAAAATGCAGATGCATTGTCACTTCTGAGGACTAAGAATTAATGCCTCGTTTCCGGTAAAAAGGGTATCTGGTCTCTACACTTATCATATGAAACACAGTCGCATTGAACTGCTATTGTCAATCCGACCCATTCATGCTACACGTACTTTTAATTCGCTACAATTTTGACCTGAGCCATTTTGTGGAATCTCAAGAAGCCTAGCCCGATTGACCCTTGAAACTCTTTAACACAATACATCACTTAAGATCTGGTCTGACAAACCAGGCTTAAAACGTTCTAAAACTTTAATCCGGCCTTTCGATCGTAAATTCGCTTCAGAAGCCCTGGGATTAAGTAAAAATAAATTGCGCATTCTGGCAAGAGCCCTAACTGGACATTGTTGTCTTAAAAAGCACATGTCCATCCTGGGACTCAGCAACTCGAGGATGAGTCGGTTCTGTTCCATAACTGAAGAAACGCCTCTGCACATCCTAATTGATTGCAGACCCTTAATGCGCAAACGTAACACTCTCTGGGAACAAGCGTGATCTATGACAAATCCTCTGCAACGGGACAGGGCCATGTTCAGAATTTAAAATTATGAAAGAAATGTCATCTTACTCCAAAATTTCAGGACACACCCCCACTAGACCTGGAGAATGTATCGGAGACGCTGCTGGAGAAGAACATCAAGGCCAGCCAGATGAAGTTTGGTTTCCTAGGGCTGGGCATCATGGGTAGTGGTATTGTGAAGAACTTGCTCAACTCTGGACACAAGGTGCTCGTGTGGAACCGCACTGGTGCTAAGGTAAGTCTGTTTTTATGGGCTTTTTCAATCTGATGATGTTGCTTTTGATACTTGTTATATTTTAAGGATTTGGCGACTGGATATAGGTTTGGTGAAGAAAAGTCAGCATGCTTAAGCTAAGCATTTTGTATGATTATTTATAGTATATTTATAAATTTTAATATTTGTGGAAGGTTGATGAACATATTATACTGTCTTGTTACAAAAAATAGTTTAAAATTAGTTTCAGGTTTAAACTAATTTCAATAAAGAAGTCCCGCGTAACATATGCGTACTAAAATGTAAAATATAGACTTTGACAGCAAATGTCTAGTTTTACGAAGATTGGCTTTTGGCTAATGCAACGTTTAGATGCTCGCCGAGCAAAGGCGAAAAGGCACGAGTACGAGCATTGTAAATGCCTTGTTCGGGTGTTCTAGCTACTCGGCCCGAGTAATTCGCCTGTTCTCCACTCGATGTCGGTTTTTTGGCACGAGTAAAACGAATGCTCGTGGGTATTCGTATCGGTGTTTACATACTCGTCATTATTCGCTTGACCCGTGAACTTTTAAACTTTAGTTTTCTTATGAACTAATTTATTTAAAAAAACCTACCTACTGTGATGGATTGGAGTAACGAATCCGCTATTTTTATAGAACTTTACCAAAAAGAACCCGTGATGTGGGGTCCTAGCAATCAGTTTTAAATAAGTATTGGATCATCATCATTACATCCCTTCACAAGTTCACCGCTGAACAGACTAAAATAATATGAATAGACCTTGGGGGAAGGAATGCCACAAACTACGGTCCTAAACCATCTGCATCCATCGACTTCTTGCATGTCTTACCAGGTCGTCTCTCCATCCAATTGGGGGGAGGGGGGTTCCACACTCCCCAAATAAATATTTGTGAGTCTATAAATCTATCTATCTACTTGTAGATATAAAGTCGTGGCAACGGGACGCACGACATCTATGTTTAAAAATATTTACGTTGAATGAATACAGACGAATATGTGAACGCGTCGTACTCGTCCATGAATTTTTTACGTGGTAGAGCCAAGCTGCAGCTTTATTATAGTTGTAGCATGAATGGGTCGGCTCGGCCGGGGCAGGACCACGCTCTTACAGAATACCAGCGTTAAACAGCAGCGTAATGCTGCTGTGTTACGTATGGTGAGTGTAGAGAACCGTAGACCCGCTTTACTGGAATCAAGGCATTCCATCTTAGTCCTCAGGGGTGACAACGCATTTGCATTTGATTCTTAATTGAAGATAAATGTGGATGTCTATGGGCCACAGCATCCACTAACCATCAAGTGGACTGTGTGCTCGTTTGTCACTTAATGCTATAAAAAAATCTTCGAGTTGCTCGTGCCCATAATCTAACTTCTTTTGTGACAAATACTCTTCTTTAAGCCCGAGACTATCAGTGAACCATGTTTTATAATGAGAGCGATTATATTTATATTAAAAGTAACATGTTTATGGGAATTTAATATTAGTTTCAGTTTTAGTGCAAAATATCCATGGAAAATATTACTTGCTTTTATGCAATAATTAATTATAAACTATAAAAGAAATGATAACACATGAGGTTATTTATTTAACATCTGTCTACGTGAAATTTAGTGGATAAAGGAAGTTGTATATCATTGCAATCCACTCTACAGTTTTAGTAAATTACATTATTTTGTGTTTGTAAAATTAATTTCTATAAATTTTTAGAATTTCCTTATCTTAGGTAAATATTTAAATCTAAAGTAAACAATATATCAAAATTGTGATTCTAAGAAAAAATTGGTTATCCAATCAAATCATTTAATTATTTCTATAATGAGAAGCTCCTAACTAATGTATCCGTTAATCACTCCAAGTATGTCCACGAAGTCGAATAGTGGATTATTTATATATCGTATAATTAATCATTAGGCTCCTCTTAGTAAATGAAAACGTAGGGTTTTTATGTTTAAATTACGATTTTTTAAATTATAAGTTAACTTTCAATTACAATATCGTAGTATGTTATTTTTAATGTACTGATTCTTAATATTTTATTTTATTTTATTGCAGTTTCTCATAATATACCTATAAACATAATTATAGTTATCTAAATCTTTTTTAATTAGCCTCAGAATAATGCAAAAGTTGATAAAATTGAATAAATAAACCAGATGATGGCAAACGTAAGTCTGGTGCTATCATGTCAATTGCTGAAATCAAAAGAGATATCTATATTCTCAGTTTCATTTAGAAGTATGTTTGGCGTGACTGAATAATAGAGTGTGAGATGTGTTGATGATCAAGGTTAAGAAAGAAATGCTTCAGTGGTTAGGACATGTAGGTTAGATGAAAAGGAAATACCGACATAGTGAATTTATTCTGCAGAAGTTAGTGCCAGAGTCGACAGGTTTATCGACCGATTTATGATGGGCGAATTTAAGAGTACTCTTAAGGTGACATATCTAAAATTTGGTGGTTTTTCTATTTTACATATTTTTTCAAGTTTTATAGATTACGAAGAAAATTTTTGTTATATGATTTTTGACTATAATGACCTTGGATTTCATAAAAGGAAAACACGATAACATGTAATTTTCTCAACAAGAAAAAATGCAATGTAGGCTCGAATTAGTGACATTTCCTCCATGATACCACAATATTTTTACTAATTAGTTATGTTTTTGTAAGTGATGTGTTCCACTTCTTATTCATGTGCCTTATGGAACATCAGTGAATACTGGCGTTGTTGATGAATTTGAGCCTTATAAGTATGACTTAATCCTCAGTTTAATTCTCATAAGATACAGGTCTGTTTTTTGTAATTACACGGAAACCCCTAAAAAGAAGAGGTTTTTGTTATTATCAATGCTGTTGTATATTCTGTATTTAAGTTCCCTTATTGCCTCAGCAAGTATCGGAATCCTCGACGTTGATATAATGAGTAAGTACGTACAGTCCGTAGTCACGACAGAGATCGACACTTTGAGGGAGAGATCCTTTTGAGACACCTACAGTTCCACAGGAAGGGAAAGCTAAACTGGCGTCAAAAAAGTTTTGTGTACTAGGTAGTAGGAGAAGGTATTTTGATCCGGCTCACCGCTTACAACTTTACAAGACGCAGGTTTGGCCTCACATGGAACTCTGTTCTCGTCTCTGGACCAGGGCACTCCAGAGGGACAGCCGACTCTCGTCACGTTAATAACAGGCTGTGAGGCACTTAATGTTTGTCTCATTTGCAGCTTCATATTATTCATCTATAGCCTTTGCTTGAAGTTGGTTATAGGTTGGCACAGAAATAGCAATAATAAGACAATAGAAATGAATTAGCGCTCGATTACTTCCAAAACCGATGTCGCCACATCTTACCGTATTATTAATATGTATTATTGTAATGTTTCACATTACATTGCTTAGCGAGTTTGTCAACGTCGCGTGCGTCGCTTATTACGGTAGAACAAAAGTAGCAATGGTAATTGTATAATACGAAAAGTAATAAATGAAAGTTTACAAAGGTCATAGTAAAGTCATAGTAAAATCATAGTAAAGTATTCATCTAGATGTTAATTAGTTTTTAAATAATCAACTTACCGATGAAATGTTATGCTTTTATTAGTTGAATTACCCGTCCTTGATGATTTTTTACAACTGATTATGCTGCAGTTCACCATTATAAATTTATAACATAAATTCACGTACGACACTCCCCGCGCAACTAAATCACAAAATGGTGAATGATGTTCATCAACACATCATAACGGCGACTAGGTCACGCGTATCTATTCTATGTATCTGGTTTATGCGACTTCTATTGTCTTATTATTACGATTTCTGTGGTTATAGGTGTCTATGGTCCATAGCCACTTACAATGATCAATGATCGAACTGATGGTATAAGAAACCAATTCAGGTTTCTGGTACCATCAGTTCGATTTAAGCTTGTTATCTCCTTCACTGGACCACATTTAACGGAGATTGGCTCGAATCGAATCGTCGCCGACCAAGTTCTTTCCGATCGGATTCATTCTCTGCCCTCGCGAAGAGACGTATCTCTTTGCATTCAACGCGGTAGAGTCATGCTGCAGCTAAGTTATGGTTGTAGCATGAATGGGTTGAGATTGACCGTGAAAGGACAACGCTGTCACAGAATAGCAGCGTATAAACCGGAGCCGTTATAATAGTAGATTAAAACGGCAGATTTTTATTTGGTGAGTATAGAGAACCAGAGATTCTTTTTACAAAAAATAAGCGATATTCATTGTGTAAATACTAGGAACAGACACAAGCTAGTAGTACCAGTTACTCGATTCCACCGAGTCAGTAATTCATTCTTGGGGCGATGTATAGTTTTACAACAAAATCCCAGAAAATATATAAAATTTGACTTGCTCAAAGTTCAAAATCTGTAATAAACTAAGTTTGTATAAAAAGGGTTATTATAATATTAAGGAATTTATGGATGGTAATAATCCCTGTGATGGGTGATCGCTACCAAGCTATTTCTAATTTGTTTTGTGTTGTAATTTGTAACATAATTGATTGTATAAGCTATTATTTGAAAACAAAAATAGTCCCGCTGGGTTTCTTGCTGGTTCTTCCCAGGACAGAGGTTTTTTTTGCGAACCAGTGGTAAATGAAAGACTGACTTTCAATAAGTATTGTTTATAATCTATATCGAATAAAAAAGTTTCTGTTTCTGTTTACTGGATATAACGCATTCCATCTTAGTCCTCAGGGGTGACAACGCATCTGTATATTGATTCTTAATTGAAGGTAAATGTAGATATATATAGGAACATATATAATATGAACGTTTATTCGTCTGGTGGTGTCGAAGTTTTTGGGCAATTACGACGCTTTTGCAAAATACTTTAGTTCAGTATATCAGGACGAGGTACCTGTACTGGACCATGTTGATGCGGTACGTACCGCAGATAGTCAATATGACTCCACCTGTATCATCATAAATAATGTTACACGACACCAAGCTGAAATCGAGGTCGACGGATGGCCTTGATGGTGTCCCTGTTTTTTTTTTTAGCAAGGAACCGCATATCCACTTTTGAGAGTCCACTCCTGTACCTCTTTAACTTGTCACTGACTCACTCTAAGTATCCAGAAATTTGGAAAGTTTCAAGAGTTACTCCGGTTCCTAAAACTGATGGTGAAAATGACGTTTCGTCTTTTAGACCGATCGCTGTCTTATCAGTCTTTGCAAAATTATTTGAAATTGTCTTATGCCAGCAAATTAATAAGCAAACTCAGAATTTATTGCATGATAGTCAACACGGTTTTCACACTGCCCGTTCTACCACTACAATCTTGTGGCTCATCTTGACTAAACATATGCTGAGTTGGTTGCTGTTAGGTACGTGGATGCTGCGTACTTCGATTTTAAGAAAGCGTTTGACTTGGTAGACCATGATATCTTGTTGCTAAATGGCGGTGATAGGCTTTGCCCCGGCACTCATAGTTTTTTCCAAATTATCTGCGTGATCGGCGTCAGTTTGTTAGAGTGGGTGCATTTGAGTCTAGTGACTATTACACAAGATTTGGGGTGAGTCTGGGAAGTACGTTGGGGCCATTGCTTTTCCTTATTTTCATTAATGACTTACCGAATAGCGTGATTACCATCAAATGTCTGTTGTTCGCGGATAATCTCAAGTTAAACCTAGGTGTAGATGAACCATCTGATTGCGAGGCTTTGCAAAGAGACATCGATGGGGTTATGGATTGGAGCGTATTAAATCGTCTTCCATTTAATAATAATAAATGTAAAATAATAACATTCACGCGTAAACGCTGTCCAATAAAAGAAGATTATAATTTATCTGACAAGCCCTTAGAAAGGGTAAGCGAAATTCGTGACTTAAGATTATTGTTAGACGCTAAACTTGACTTTCATAACCACGTGACTACTGTAAGTAAAAAGGCCAGTAAATTGCTTGGCTTCGTTATTCGCACTTCTTCACAGTTCGACGGATTAGAGGTCGCTTTAGTACTTTAAAATGCATATGTTCGTAGTAAGCTTGAATACGGTGCCATTGTATGGAATCCCTATGAGGAGAAATATATTTTGATGATAGAGAGAATACAGCGCAAATTTGCACGATGGCTATATAAACAGAGATACGGTTACTACCTCTATTTATATCCGTCCTTATTTGTTACTGGTATGTTGGGTTTGGACACGCTTAAACTTAGGCGAACTGTGCAGTTGATAACATACTACCTATCAATCATACACAATCGAATATATAGCTCGATGATGTTAAGCACAGTAGGGTTGTTGGCTCCGAAGCGGCTGGGCTGTGATGTGGAGGGGACGGTGGCACCGCGCCTTCTGTGGCGGCCGCCGGCGCGCACCAGGTGCGACGCTCACGCGCCCACTTCTCGTGTTATACGGCTTATTGGAGACGTGCTCGCACATGATTACGAGACTGACTTATTTGCTGATAGCTTTGGTCAACTATGTAACAAAGTCCTTCTATTTTTGATATCCAATTTTGACATATTGTAATATATTCTTTTATCTTATTTTTTTATTACCTTGGATGCTTGGCGGTCCACCACAGTACGTTTCAAAAGGAGTTTTCTTCCGCGTACAATCTCTCTGTGGAATAGTTTACTACCGGCGATTTTTCCGGACCGATACGATATGGGGACCTTCAAGAAAAGAGCTTACTCCTTTCTAAAGGGCCGGCAACGCACCTGCAATTCCCCTGGTGTTGCGGTTGATCATGGGCGGCGGTAGTCACTTAACATCAGGTGAGCCGCATGCTCGTTTGCCCCCTCTCCTATAAAAAAATCTTATGTAGTCAATTTGACAATGATATTTATTTGCTGATAGCTTTGGGCAACTATGTAACAAAGCCCTTCTATTTTTGACATCCTTTTTGACATATTGTAATACGAGGGTGGATTGAAAAGTACTCGGCCTAACCAAGAAAATAAACACATACTAAATCAGTTATATTTTTATTTTTCTACATAATTACCATCAAGTTCAATACACTTTTGCCACCTCCCCTTCCAAGCATTTAGACCGTTGAAAAAAAATGATTCTTCCTTAGAGTCAAAATATGCGTCTACAGCTGCTTTGACCTCGTCGTTTGTCGAAAATCTTTGACCTCCCAAGTGCTTTTTTAGGTTAGGGAACAGAAAGAAGTCTGATGGTGCCAGATAAGGTGAATACGGCGGATGCGGCAACAGTTCAAAGCCACAGTTGTGAATTTCAGCCATTGACTGTACTGACGTGTGAACACGGGCGTTATCTTGATGAAACAGGACTTTTCTTCTGAGCATTCCTCGACGTTTTTCTTTTATTTCCTCTCGTAAACGACGTAGTAAGGTGCAGTAGTAATCAGAGTTTATAGTCTGACCCCCTTTAAGATAATCAATCATAATCACACCTTTCGAGTCCCAGAATACTGAAGCCATCACCTTATTTGCCGATAAAATCGACTTAGCCTTTTTAGGGGGTGGTGAACCAGGTCTTCTTCACTGTTTGGATTGTTGTTTTGTTTCCGGTGTACAGTAATGAACCCATGTTTCGTCCATAGTAACAAAACGATTCAAAAAATCATCTGCATCGGCTTCAAATAACTCCAAACAGTCGCGTGAAATAGTCAATCGCGTCCTTTTTTGTTCAACTGAAAGCAGTCGCGGAACCCACCTCGCAGACACCTTGTGGAAACTCAACTCGTTGACAATGATGTTTTGAGTTCGTTCATATGAGATGCCTTTAATCTCGGCTATCTCTCTAATTTTTAATCTGCGGTCTCCCATTATTAAATCAAGTACTTTTTTAATATTTTCGTCAGTAGTTGACGTCGAAGTCCTTCCAGAGCGGGGTTCATCTTTCACACTCTCTCTACCACGCTTAAATTCTGCTATCCATTTTTTGAGGGATGAATATGACAGAGCACAATCGCCTAATGTACTGACCATGTCATCATGGATGGCTTTTGATGATAGCCCCTTCTTATGGAGGTACTTAATGACGGCACGCTGCTCGATTTGCTCCATTCGCGGAAATTATGTCCGATTACTTTGTTAATAAATTTATAAAATCACAACTAATTATCGCACACGTTTCGAACTTCACACAATGAACTAGTCTGAACTGAACTAAATAATGTGGGTAGATTTGATTTTTAGAATTGAATGGATCTGTGTTAGGCCGAGTACTTTTCAATCCACCCAGGTATATTCTTTTAATCTTATGTAATCAATTTGACAATGATATTTTGCTTAATTATTTGACTTCTAATCTATTTGACATGTATTTTATTTTATTAATTTGATCTCTTAAACATCTATTTTTTAATTTATTTGACCTTTAGACATGTATCTTGTATTATTAATGTTATTTAAAACTGTGATTTGTAAATTAGCATGCTGACGTTTTGGGCGTACTGTAAGCCAGTTTGTACACTGTTTCTAAAATAAGAATAAATATAAATCTATGAGCCACAGTATATCCACTTACCATCAAGTGTGCTCGGTTTTCACCCTTATTCTATAAAAAAATATCTATCGCGTATACCGTAGATAGGGTTCCGGGGAATATTTCGGATTGATTCCAGCTGCTAAATTCACCATCATACACTGACATAGGACTTTTAGTTCGACGGTTGGCAGTTGGGCAGAGGAGCTCTATCATGAATTTACTTCCACACACAACACATTATGTAATTTACTGTCGCCAGCAGTTTCTAGCCGATATGACTTAGGGACACACGAGAAATATATTTGAAGGGACGCACTGCTCAGTTGCTTGCTTCTTACTGTGTTCTTTTTATTAACGATGTCCATGTCGGAAAGTTTTGACACGTAGTCTTTCATTTTGTTTTTTTTTTTGTTTTTTGTATTTTCTATACAAATAAATTCAATTGAAGTGCTTGTTTGTAATGTCAAAATAATAGCTTTTTACTTATTGCATATGAAAGTATATACGGTATTTACAACAAAAACGCAATTTTTTAAATGTTTGTATGTCTGTCTGTTTGTTCCGGCTTATCTCCGAAACGGCTGGACCGAATTTGACGGGATTTTCACTGGCAGATAGCTGATGTTATAAGCAGTAACTTAGACTACTTTTATTTTAGAAAAATATTTAGGGTTCCGCGCAAATAAAAAAACCCTAAACTTACCGAGCGAAATCGCGGGGAACAGTTAGTCATCAATATTTGGGAGTCCTACCAATAGCACGGTGTAGATCTTCGTAACTGATTCAAATGTTTGGATCTCCGAAAGGGCTTTTGATACAACGAACTAGTTGTACCATATCATATATTTCTAGAAAGCAAATTAGTTCTAATTTCTTTATAAAGATTAATTGATTAATCTATTAGTCTTCACATCAAAAAGCGTTCGGGGTTACAGCCGAGGTAAAACAAAGTATATTAGTACCTTGCGTGTGAGCCTTATAATAGAGTTGTAAAGATATCTTTTTTATAAATTAAATGTACTAGCGAATTCTACAATTTATTTTAACACTATAGCTATTGAACTGTTTTTATCGAATTAATTTACAATCACTTGAATTTTAAGTATTGATTTAAAATTAATTTATTTTCATTTTCATATAATTTTCATCGATCGGTGAAAATTATTATATTAATATGATATACAATATAATTTTATCCTCATGTTAGTAAGGTGAAGTGCAATGTGCCGGCCATATAGCTCTAAGAACCGACAACGATGGGGAAAAAGGTTCTCGATTGGCAGCCTCGTACCGATAGGCGAAGTGTGGGGCGACCCCCACTAGATGGAGTGACGACCTGGTAAGACATGCAGGAAGTCGATGGATGCAGGTGGCTCAGAACCGTGCTTTGTGGCATTCCTTGGGGGAGACCTATGACCCAGCAGTGGACTTTTGAAAGGCTGTAAGGATGATGTAAGCTTTTATATCCGCATTTCTAATTAAATAATTTTGAAAAAAAATTAAAGGGTCATCTTGCTGAAATCAGATTGATAAATAAATACCGGCAAAATATCTTTATTGTGATTTTTACCTATCAAATAAATATCTTTACTAACGCAAAAAATATTAAATTTTTTTACAGATTTAGACAATTTTGTTAGCCAAAGCATGTTATTTCACATACTGAAACTATGATCTAAAGTTATTGCTTTAAGGTGTTAATATAATAATGATATAAAAGACTGAATAAGTAATAGTAGAAGTGTAAAGATGTTTACACTTTCACTTTTACTATTATTTCAATCTAGATGTCAAAAGATAGATATAAAAACAATCATATATCTAAAAATCATTTAAGCTATTCTATTGTGGCACATAAAAACAATTATATAACTTTTTGATAACAGAATGGTTGAGTATGGTTAGAAACAAGTGGTAAAATTAAAAATTTGGTAAACCGACTTCAAATATAAAATGAGAACATCATCAATGTAGACAAAGTCTTATTTTGACTAAGCGAATAAAAAAGAATCATTAAAATCGGTTCACCTGGAAAAACGTTCTGAGATAAAAAAATACAGTCTAATTGAGAACCTGCTCCTTTTTTTGAAGTCTGTTGATTAATTAGTCTGATTAGAGATGTTAGTTAAGAAGAATTCGTTAAGGATCACTTTAAAAGCATTAAAGTTATTGCATAGTCCATGAAGAACATACATTACAGGAGACTACGAGTACCTAAAGAATTTTTTTAGATTTATTTTTCATTTTATATTTCTTGTTTGTACTGGTTTTTAGAAAGGAAAAAAGTTTGGTAATTATGTATGAAAATGATCATTAATTACTAAGCCTCATAGTTTAGGTTTTAGAATGGTTATGACCTAACATGCTTGAGTGTGAAGATGATCAAACTGATACTAGTCTGATGGTATTCGATTCACTGTTTGAACTATCGATGATATTTCGTTTATATTTAAAGTAAACTAATTTGTAGATTTAGGTGCTGTTTCTTTTATTTCAGTGTGCAATAGGAAACTAGTAGTAGTCAGTAAGTAGTAATAAGTAATTTTTTTATACAATAAGCGTGACAAACGAGCACACAGTCCACCTGACGGTAAGTGGATGCCGTGGCCAATAGAACATTTATCCTCGATTAAGAATCGAAACGTAGATGCGTTGTCACCCCTAGAGGACTAAGATGGAAAGTAATAATTTAATAAATTTATCTATTTAGATATATTATGGCGTAAAAGAATTTGAGCATATTTTAATTAAAACTAGTTGGTATTGCTGGTATGTGGTACAGCCGCAGAAGGAATATTTGTTTAAGTTTGGAAGCGTTATATTGTTTAATTAGAAATGATAATACAGTCATTGAAATTGAATGACATATGACTTTCTTTTATATATGATGTTCAAAAATACAGTCGAATTGAGAACCTCCTCCTTTTTAAGTCGGCTGAAAAGAGTGTGACAATTATGAAAGGAAAACAACAAGTAAAAATGTTAGGAATTGAAATAGTAAGTTATTGTCATAGTCAATTTAAAACAAGAACAGCGCTCTTAGTAACACTGTAGCCTGTCAATTGTAGTTTGTTTGTTTGTCAGTTCCAGAAAAATGAGGCTACATGTGCGTTTTTATTAATGAGGACTAAGATGTAATGCCTCAAGGTCTTTAAAATTCTGGCTCAGTTAACCTTCGGACAGCAAAACAACAGTGGGTGCAATACTGATTGGCGCCAGAGATACGTTAAAGGGTGGTGCCCACCCAGACGGACTCTTAGCCAGAAAAGGGAGTCCTACCACCTAGTTTATTCTCTAGTCCAAGGATTCCCAAACTATTTTGTTTATAACTGATACCTCAGACCCCCACAGACAAATTACTTTAAAGATACTATCTCTAGTTTTTTTGCTATTGATACAAAATACTTAACGATTTAAAAACTTTGCGGTTAGTTAAATGAGTACACTTGACATCATTTTCTCATCAAAATGTAAGTGTAATTAATAATTATTAATACAATTAAAGTTACAAATTATCAGTTTTCGTTTCTGTTTGGGGATCCCTGGTCTATATTAATATAATGAAAAAAAACAACATTATTGATGATAGAGCCACTGGCGATACCTACAACGCGTTGATTATTTTTCTGTCTAACCAAAAACTAAGACACGCGATATACTTGAATAACTTCTCCATTTTTTTATATATTTTTTTTAATTTTTAATATAGCACTAAGAAAGGTAAGCAATGGAGTCTAACTTCCTAACTCATTTAGTAACCCGTGTATTCGAAAGATATTTACAATTGGGCGTGGTGGTTATGGTGATGATGGGTGAAATTTTATTTTACCTTAGCATGTAACTCTTGTCAGTTTAAATGAAAATGACTGTTAAAAGATTATACTAGGATTTTAGGTAGTATATAATTTTGATAATGCCGTTTTATTTAGGCTTTATACGCTGGTTCTAATAAAGAACCTTTATAACTTCTCCGGTTATCTGGAACATTTACCTAATTCTCATAATTCATATGATGAAATTTGTTTAGAACATTAATGTTTTTATTTAAAAACATTAATGTTAATGCATAGTGCAAATTAATCAAGTTGCTTGATTATAATTATATATTATATATATATATTTTAAGAGATTCTATACTTTTTTTAGTTCATATATCCTATACTTAGTACTGAATTATTTTAACTTACTTAACGAAATGCTTATAGCACTAGTTAATTTTAGTGGAAGAATATAATATTTTGCTCTATAGGTACTTTAGATTAATTTTATTTAGGTTTTCTTGAGGTAAATTGATTTTCTAAGTTAAATATTAGAATATAATAACATTAGGTTTAGATGATATATTAAAAGATATTAAAATATGTTTAACAATCATGTAATAAATGTCATGGCTTAGCCTTATCCTTAAGAATACTTGCCTTAATTATGTCTACTACAAAAATACAAATGAATGTAAATGTAAAATGAAGTATACTTTGAAAACGATTTAAATTAAGAAATTATCTGAATTTGTATTATACCCGTTTTATTAAAATATCAGAAAATAAACTACTTTCCTTGTTAGATGTCTATGGACGGTTTCCGATTTGGAATTACGGTTGTTGTTATATTGTTTCATATATTTATATAATATATAATATAAATATAAAAAAGACAGTGTGTATTTCAGCGCTGCGTTTTCGTTGGAATTTATTGGGTCAGTCAACAGGCACTTTTTGTGGGATACATGGTGATCTGAGTGATGGCTTTTTAGAACTTTCAGCTATGTAACGGTGGGCGAGTTGTATGTTGTATGATATTATCCTCTGTGTGTTTTAGCAGTCTAGAAATTTTGATAGTTATTTATTTAGTTTATTGCGCACTCGTTTGATGTTGTGTGCCATCTAAGTCTTGCAAATAAATTATTTAATTCAAGTCATTGTTTTATTTGTATACTTTTAACCATTTGTAGAAACTTTTGGACACATTTTAGTTACATTGTCAATTACATTTGAACAAAGTTTGAAGTTATGAAATGTCGTTTAAATTTCAATAAATATCTGAATTGTCAAGAAACATGATTAGTGGATAATGGCAACATAACCATAGAATATTTTTCACAAGGCTAGACATTTTGATTGCATCACATGATACATGTAAATAAAGCTGATCAATACAGACAATAAGCAATAACCACAATCGGTTAAATGACATTTATGGCTACAAGATAACGACTCGCCTTGTTAGTTTTCGCACAGAACGCAAATAAAACGAGAAAGATTAAATTGAAAAATAATTTAGTCTCCATGATTTAATATTTACGCTTGTTTATAATATTTAGAAATTTCTCAACAATGTTTATTTCATATTAAGAAACGTTTATTATAATAACATCATTGCTTGATTGTAGTATTTTGGCATATCACCAGAAAACTTGTTTTATAAATGTATAATAGAAAATATGTAAAAAAAATGATTTAATGCGTATCGATAAACCGAAAACTTTCTTTTTATAAAAAAATTAAATTCTGTAAACAAGATTTTGGTAAAATGAAAGACATCCAACATAAGAGATCGCGCCAGCTTATAAGATACACCAATTTACACTAATCTCGCAACAATTACAACAAAGATAGTAACAATTTCCTTATACCTCCTTTAACTACGCTTTAAGTTTGAACAAATATAAAATGCATAATACTATAAGATTTTCATTTTCTAAAAATACATCAAAATGAAAATGAATCGAAACAAATATACATATTTACACATTTGATTCGATTACCCATAGAACGCTTAAATAGAAAACCGTTACAATTTCGCCACTAAGGTTGGCAGCAGATTCAATATCCTTAACCTACCACTAGGAGACGTCGATTTACGTACGCCAGCGCGTGCGTTTCATATCTAGTCTATCACAGCTTACTTATAAGTGATGTCCGAAGACCCGAGACCCCATCACTGCTGACACCTCAACCGGGCAAGATACATTCCGCGAACTCACAGAGAGACTTGGAATAATAATTCTAATTTCACCAAGGGACGACGGGCAAGACACGTATCGCGCACTGAGAATCATACGTAGGACGGCGAAGGGCCGCTGAAATCACAGAGCGGGATATCGGTAGGCTTTTGGACGGCCAACGTTTGACCGGACACGGCGTAGATCTTAAACACGCGCGTGAGAAGCCTGTACTACAAGGGCGTGTTTTCGCACAACTTCGCGCACTCGCCACACACCAATTGACCGGCCGCATGCTTTATCTGGCACTCAGGTTGCGCCAACTCCACCGCCAGCAGTACGCGCGTCTCCTTTCCTTTACCCGCGTCGCGTTTTATTTCTCGCTTCACATCGCTCTTAGGTTCCAGTTCAACTTCACACTCCACTTGCACCTGCCTCAGTTCCGGTGAACTCGCGCTGATGGCTAACTGACATCTCTCACGCTCTCTACCCAGCAGCGGCTCGCTGAACGGTTTGAATTCGGTCCGGTCACGCTTGTATTTAACTTGTCCCATTTGTAAGCCCGCTTTGGAAGTCGATGGCGGCGAAGAAGATTCGAGAGTCGGCGGCGGAACCGGCTGTATCGGTCTTATCCTTGCCATCAACCTAGGAGGACCACGTTCAATTATATTTATGTGGATGTCGTCTGGAATCGTAACTGGCGAATTTCTTCTCGAGTTCACAGATCTTTCGGTCGGCGTGTAGTAAACAGACGCTCTGCTCTCGTCATCCGGTATCGGACTGGGAAGATGCGACAATTTTTCTATCTTTGTCTTTAGATACATATCGATAATCTCTACGTCAGGATCAAAGGGCATAGAATCACTGTGTCCACAAGACCCGCTCCGACAGTTCTCAAAGTATAAACTGGGCAAATTTTCCAACACCTTGTTTAACGTCTGCTGCTGGTATTTGTAGGATTCACGCAGTCTCAGTATTTGGTGAGCGCTGAACTTCCGAATCTTGTTCCTCTGGAATACGTAGTTCTCCCGAACCCAATTAAGTTGCGACGTGGAGTACTCTCGAACGCGTTTTACCTGTGCGGATTAATTGAGAGTAAATAAATTAGTATTTATTACGTTTTATTGACGATGAGATGAAATGTGGATAATAATTGAGGCAATTAAGTCTTGCATGTTTGTATAAAATTGTAATTTTAAAAATATAAATCAAAGGGGTCAAACCTAAGGTGGGCAATACGATGTTTCTTTTAGGCCAATTTAACGATTAATTTGAACAAATTTCTTTATCATCAGCTCACAAAGTCCACTGCTAGACATTGGCCTCTTCTCTACCGTTTAGGGAGATTTAACCTTAATCGCCAAACCTGGTAGAGGGACTTGCGATGTCTTGCATCCTTGACATACTCCTCGGCGTCAATCTGGGTATTTTACGTCAGGCGTAAACGAGATGTTTATACCATATTCTATCGGAAGCTAAGATGTAGATTAAAGCTTTAGTTTATTGTCTTATTTGTTTCTTAGAGGCTATAATCCACTGTCTAACGTATAACAAGACTTGCATAAACAAATTTAAATTTACAAAAATACTTCAAACTTTTTATAAATTCAAAAGTACACACACTTTCAATATACATACTTGCACACAACATGGCTTCATAACATTTAAATGGAAACATTGCAAATTTGATTACCTGATCATAATACTGGTCCCTCATTGCAGTCAAATGGTTGGAGCCGATGTCTCTGAAGTTGCGTAGGTGTGTAGCTTGCGTTGAATAACTGCTTTGTATCCATTCCATTTGCTGCGTGCAATTCTCTTTAATCCGATGAACCTATAAGCATTTTATGATTTTTATATAATACATGTATCTAATGTCTTAATACAATATATAAAAAGATATTTACTTGGACAGCGTAGTTTTCTCTTAATTTTTCCAATTGCAATCTCTTGTACTGTTCAATGTTATCTAACATGTTGTATATTTGACGTGTACGTGGCGCGTCGCGACTCACACATGCACAGCAGCTACAACATGTTTCTAGTAGTCGAAATCTGAAATAGTCGGTAAAAAATTCTTTAAATGCTGATAAAGAATACCAAACTTTATGCAATAATCATACTAACTTGATGAATATGTAACGTATAAATTGAATCATTAGTGTTAGCCCCAAGAATGCTGCTGCACATAGCGCTCCACAGAGCAGGCTGTACATCTTTATTTCAAACATGGTCATTGGATCGATGTTCAAAGTAACTTCAACGGTCAAATTTGCTGAAGGGTTTGATGCGTAGCACAGATAGGTTCCTGTATCTTCTCTGTGTATATCGCCAATAAATAATGTGCCATCATCTTGGACCCTCACTCGTGATTTTCCGTTGTCTATGGGCCGATAGTACTTATCATGAGCCACTCCGTGTTTGTGAAATATGTCCGGAATGAGCGGGTTCGGATTCCAATGGTAGACGTCCCTGGTTGGTGTAATCCAAGTGATCGATGGGGCAGGGTTTCCATCGAATCTACACTCGAGTAACGCGTCTGTCTGCAATCTGTACAAAGTCAGTGGGCTGCTCAAGATTAATTGTGGGGGTTTGCAGTTAGTGTGGTTAAGCGTTCTTAACATGTCGTCCGGGTATGCTCGCCTGCAGCTCAGGTCGGATTTGATGATTTCTTTCCTCTTGTCCGCCCAGGCAGCAAACCATGCCATTCGGCAGTCGCAAGCCCACGGATTTCTGCTTATTTTTAGAGATTGCAATTTATCTAACTTCTCTAACGTTAGAGGTAAAAACGTCAAGTCGTTGCCACTTATATCCAAATGGGTTATTGATGGTGTATCATCGAAAACGAACGTTTCGATTTCTCTTAAAAAACTATTGTTTCTAATAAAAAGTCGCTGTAGATTAATCAAACCCTTAAAATTCGTATTATGTATAACTGTCACTTGAGTGTTGTCGAGGTAGAACGTTTGCAAATTTTCGTTATGTTGGAAGAGCGCAGCCGGCAACATTTTAAGCCTAGTTCCGCCCAAATTCAGCCATTTCAACTTATGTAAATTCTTAAAAGCATCATGTGATATGTTTTGGTAGCTGTTGTCGCTAAGATTCAGATCGGTTAGTTCATCAAAACTATCAAAAATAGACTTTGGTAAATAATCTAATTTGTTACCAGATAGATCGAGAATCTCCAATTCCCTCAAGTTGACTAGAGCTTTAGAAGTTATTTCGACTATGCTATTATTATTTAGGAACAGTTGTTTCAGTTGGCGATTAGGCTTAAAAAAATAATCTAAGAAAGTTGCTATTTTATTATGCGATATATCCAAATACTTTAACCTAGTCAGTGGCCCGAAGACCTGGAATGGTATTACGTGGAGTTCGTTGTGAGACACATCCAAAACTTCCAGATTATCTAGATAAGCGAAAGTGAAGCGGGGTATGTCTTCGATTTTGTTTCTTGAAAGATTCAAATGTTTTAAATGGGTCAGTCTTGCAAACAGATCATGTTCTGTTCTTTTGATTTCGTTTCTGCTCAAATCGATGTACTCTAAGTTGTATAGGCCTAAAAATAGATCCTGGTCTATTGCTTGAACTGTAGAGTCTGTCCATATTATGGTCTGGAGGTCCGTGCCGTGGTTGGCTAGAGTGATTCTGGTGAGATTGTTACCGGGAACGGCTACGCTGGAGCATGATAGTAGTGTCCTGGAGCAGTTGCAGAAGGAGGGGCACTCCTCTCCCACAGCTGCGCAAATTATTGCCAGCGTCAATATTTTGTGCAGCCACCGCATTATTTTACAACCCTCATAGTCTTATTGACTGAAACAAAATATATTGTTATATTTAAATTATTATTATTTAAATATTTTACGTGGTCGAGCCTTGCTGCAGCTATATATGGTTGTAGCACGAATGGGTCGGCTCGACCGGGGAAGGACCACGCTCTCACAGAATACTAGCGTAAAATAGCAGTTTAATGCGACTTTGTTTCGTATGGTGAGTGTAGAGAAGCGAAGACCCTTTTTACTGTAATCGTAGTCCTCAGGAGTGACAACACATCTGCATTTTGATTTTTAATCGAGATTAAATGTAGATATCTATGGGCCACAGCATCCACTTACCATCGGGTGGACTGTGTGCTCGCTTATCACCCGTATTCTATTAAAAAATCATCTTAGTCCTCAGGGGACAGCGCATCTGCATTTTTATTTTTTCAAGGATAGATGTAGATATCTATGGGCCACAGCTTCAACTTCCACTTACCATCAGGACTCTTATTCTGTATAAAACCACTTATACATATAATAAATAAGTGTTAAACACAAAAATAAACTGGTTCTAAACAAAATGTTATGCATCAAAGATTCATCTTGAAATATATTGGTAAGTTTTTGCAGTTAGTCACAACATTAAATGAGAGGATAGATGTATTATTCACACAAACCTGTTCCTATATATGTAATATTTATTATATTGTTATTCTAATGTAGTTTAAGTTTCTTCTTCGTCTATCTCTCGATCATATCTTTCGATCGTGTTTTTATTTATTTTTATAGAATAAGGGGAATAACGGTGTCAAGCATTGCAATATATAGGTACAGATATACAATGTGTGGTACAGGTATAGGTACAGTGATGTTAACAATTATATCTTATTGCCTTCTACATAATTTACTGTTAGACCGACCTAATAGTCCTTCTTGATTTTGAATTTACTGCTGGCTATAGACCTTTCTAAGATGTGGTATCGTGTATTATTATTATCATTGCAGCCCTTCACAAGTCCCACTGCTAAACATAGACCAAGGAATGCCATAAAGCACCGTCCTGACCCCCTGCATCAGTCGACTTCCTGCATATCTTACCAGGTCGTTACTCCTAAATAGTCGGGGGCCGGCCTACACTTCGCCTACCGGTACGAGGCTGCCACTCAAGAACTTTTCTTCCCCGTCGGTTCACGGTCGCTGTGTTGGGTGGTGATTGTCCTCATTACGATTCTCGGATTTGGGCCATCAAGAAATATGTGCCGTTATTTTGTAGGTCGCACAAATCTTTGTTGGTAATTGTCTACAATTAGGAAAAAATTGTCCCATCCCCCTATGAAAACATATTACTTCAATCCATTTAGACAAGATATATGTTTAAAGCCTTGTAGCGGTGCGGTGGTAGACTGATATTTCCATACTGCTATTAACACTTAAGTACCTAATTGCTTAATAAAATTAAATAGGTTATTTGTTCCACAAATAGCTTTTGGAGCGATAAGACGGCCTACTGTACCTTAGTTATATATTTCATTATTTTTTTCTTGTTGTGTTCTAATATAGTGTACATTTTAGGACCAGCTAATTGCTGTATGTAGAGTTTGTTGCTCACCTTTCAATATACTGTAATTAACTTCACTTGTAGTAACTGATTACATGCGTAATTATTAATATTCCTTGATTATACTTACTTACTTATCTTCACGCACAATCCCTAACGGGGTAGCCAGAGAGAACCGATCGCCAAGTGTCACGATCCTTACATACCTCTTTCGCTTCTTTCAGGTTCATTAACTTCTTCATACATGCACGTCTAGGTATCCGAGTACTCTTGACCTTCCCCTCTTCGAGCAATTTGCTCACATGGTCTTCGAAAGTTAGTCTCGGTCTACCTCGACACCTTTTAATATTTACTTTCGCTCTATATATTTTCTTCACCATTCGGTCTTCACTCATTCGCTCAACGTGCCCGAACCATTGGAGTACGCCCCTATCAATTTTTGTGATAAGGTCATCTTTCAATCGTGCCATATTGCGAATCTCTTCGTTTCGCTTTCGATCTCGCTATGGTAACGCCACACATTTTACGAAGAGATCGCGTCTCCACTGCATTCAACTTGCTTTTATGCTTCTTCTGGCATACCCAGGTTTCGCTGCCATATAACAAAGTCGGTACCAACACTGCGTTATGTATTGCAAGGCGTGCACTCTTCACCACGCCTTGCCTTTTGACTAATGCATTCAGAGCACCATTGACTTTGTTTCCGGCAGCGACGCGCCTATTCACATCTAAATCACATCTTCCATCCTGGCTAAAGCACTCCCCAAGTATACAATTTCATTTACCTGTTCTAGACGTTCCTGATTTACCCATATTTCACATTTCGTTCTCTCTTCGTCCTTTTCAAATACCAGAATTATGATTTTAATTAACTTCGTTCTCTGTGATATTTTTAGTATAGTCATTGTAACTATAATTTATTAAATTCTTATATTAGTAAGAGATTGTTTGTCATGTTTGATGTAATGCAATCAGTAATTTTGGATAAACTTTCATATAATTATGTTTACGCGTATTATACTATTTTAAAATTGTGTGGCGGGTTGTCCACTTCCCTTTGATATAGCCGGGGAGGACGATGGCTGCCACATACACTGACCACACACATGGCCTATATTTATTATTTACCAGCTTTAACTTTTTCTTCTTTTCTTTTTGTAGTGTAAATTTATTATAGAATAAATATGATTTAATTCATTTTCGATTTTGATTAAGAACATTATATTATTGGCTTTTAAAATGACAAAATAGAAGATACCCGTAGACTTTCGCCGTTTGTTCTCCGGACAGATGAATTTCGTTTTGAAACGATTCCATTTCACTGTCCAGCGTCATGTCCACTGTCCAGTCATGAGTCATTTAAATATTTCGATTGTTTAACTATTGTCTTTTTCGCGGACAGAGAGAATGTTATGTTGTTGACGTTTGGCCAACGAAATTATAATTTCTTACATAAAATAATATATAGTTTTGATTTCATTTCATAATAAAAGGTTTTATATATAAAAAATTAGGTATTCCCCTATTACGAAATGTAATATTTTTCATTAATAATGCATCTAGTTTAAATCTAAAATTTGTAGGGTACCTACCCAAATGTAGGTATATTGGAAGTTAATTCAATTGCGTGCCATTTCCTAAATTAGTAAATACAGACAGAGTGAATGTTAAGATGTTGACGTTTGGCCAACGAAATTATAATTTCTTACATAAAATAATATATAGTTTTGATTTCATTTCATAATAAAAGGTTTTATATTTAAAAAAATAGGTATTCCCCTATTACGAAATGTAATATTTTTCATTAATAATGCATCTAGTTTAAATATAAAATTTGTAGGGTACCTACCCAAATGTAGGTATATTGGAAGTTAATTCAATTGCGTGCCATTTCCTAAATTAGTAAATACGGTGTAATTACGCCGTGTTTTTTTTTATCCATCACAGCGTTTTAATTAAAAATTTGTTTTATGAATACATTTCAATATACTCTTAATTAATTAACATGTTTCGGCCATGAACATTCTTAAATTTCACCTTGAAGTTTGCGATGAGTTTTTCTCAAATATTTTAGTTAATTACTCGTATTACTTTTTGTTACATTTTGAGGTATTATGATACTACGAAAGAATAATTTTTGTATATAGTAAATATAATTTCATTTATTTAATATTTTATGTGTGTTGCATCGACGCGGCGGCGCCTTTATTACGGTGAATGTTATCTTTTTGTATAAAAAAATGATGAGTGGCTCAACGCCACGTAAACCTTGATAATTAACTTTATCCGATCCGAAAATGCGAGTTAATTACTGAACTTATCTCCCCAAGAGTAACAATTGTAATTAAAATCTATACCTACTGTTGTTGCATTTTAAACATAATACATTTGATATTTCATAAAGATATTTCTTCCATATTCATAGTTGTGATCCAATATGATCAGTTACCTTGCGGCCTAGACACCCTGCAGAACAAAGTCATTATCTGTCCAGCTCACCTTTCAATATAACGTTGTATCGCGTAGAACATTGCAACTTTGTTACACGAAATATAACCACACACAACTTTAGTAATTATTACTGTAAACTTTTAACACATTATTTACCTAAAACTCGTTCACATCCCACTCTAACTTGCATAATCTCATTTTATGTTGACAACAGATGTGTGAATGTCAGCCATTATGCTTCACATAGGATTTCTAACGAAATGCACTGAAACCTTTATTACAATGCGTGCATAACACTTGAATACACAATTTTCACAATTAAAACATGTAAGCTCTTGCAATAATCAAACGCTGTCACTAGTTACGAGGCGAACACTAGAAAGAAATAAATGGCGGCGCTAGACGGTGCGCGGCTCTGCGGTCCTTTTCTAGCGTGAGCGTTAATATTAGCGCGCGTTCTCGCTCGCACCTTGGCCCAGTCAGCTGTATTGCGAAGTTATCCGAGTGGTGTCGAACGTAAGCGAAAGTGGTGTCGGAACGTCGGAAGCGCGGCGTGTGCCCGCCGGCCGTCATTCCGTTGGATTTTCTTGGCTTCAATAGGAAAGCGACGAAATACGTAGGTTTCGTTGTAAGTTTACTAGGGTTCTGCAATGCTGAGTTGAGAACCGGATTGTTTTTGTCCATGTCAATAAAGAATAGGTTGTCATAATGGGATGACAAATTTTGTTCGTATTTATAATGGATGTTTTCGATTGTTATATGTTTGCCGGTATTATTTTTAATAACAATTTACAATACAACCCTAATAACTCTAATAATCTAAATACTATCCAAAATCATAACAGCTGTCAAGTAATATAAAAAAATAATTTAATGTAGATTTATTTGTGTATAACATAGAATAGAATTTTTTTTCTATACAGATTATTATATAATACTTATTGAAAGTCTTTTTTTACTACTGGTTCGGAAAATGCCTCTGTCCTCGGTAGAACCAGCAAGAAAACCAACGGGTTTTTTTTTAAACAGGTATTTTGTATAATATTTTAAATGAATTTTAACAGAACCAGCAATACTTTCATTTATGTATTTCTTGATATTATAATAATCCATTTTTCGTAATAACCTTTTTTTATTAAAATCAATTTAATAAATTTGATTACTCTCTATGATTTATTGCTAAACGTTACATAGAATGTTCGGAAGTTGTCGCCGTGTCACAGTCAAAGTCAAAGGGATTTATTCAATTTAGTTTTGCTTAGAGCTCCTACGAACGTCGTAATGTACACCGCTCTGGAAAATAAGACCTCAGAGAAGAACCGGCTAGTAACTCTGTGATATCTTATTTTATTTCTATGTTATATTAACAATTGTCAATATAACATTAATGTTTTAAATATCTATTTTTATATATATTTTAATATATCAGTAGCCAGAGAACATGGACGTTAAAAATATTGAGACTTGCAACTGTAAAGATTTAAAGTTATTTGCGTCATTGTCTTAATTTATTGTTCATTTATAGTAAGCCTTTTTAAATCGTAATATATATAAATTACGTGTCACGTTGTTTGTCCGTGATGGACTCTTAAACTAATTAACCGTTTTTAATCAAATTTGTACACCGTGTGCGGTTTAGTCCAACTTGATAGATAAGATAGTTTTTTTTGTCAGTGAGTGACCCACAATTATTTTTTGCGAATTTAAGGATTTTTAAGGCTAGTAGAATTAAAAAAAAAGTTGTTGCACTATATTTTAAAAGATTTGTTATAAAATTGTATGCAACTCATAATATTTTTTTAGTTTAACACATATCACCTCGACCCGCTCTACGGGGACAGCCCCTTGTTTATTAAATAAATCTATTGTATTTTCCGTACACAAATAATGTTTTCAAAAATAAACAACGACAGAAGTTTCGAATTGACTATGACTAAATATATATATATATATATATATATATATATATATATATATATATATATATATATATATATATATATATATAATCTGTAGAAACATGATTTGTACACGATTCACGCATAAACTACTGGGCGGATTTCCATGAAATTTGGTGTGTAGGCACTAAATGATAGCGTATAAATCATATGGACAACTTTATATCCGCTTACGGAAGAATAAAAATGAAGGGTTATGTTTTTTTTTTTAATTTTTTATAATTTTTGGTTCTGTTGGTTCTATTAGTCATAAAAAGAGGATTTAGCTATATGTATAGTTTAGCTATATGTATAATAACTCAATATGAAAGTGTGTGTGTGTAAAAATGGAACTCATCGCGTAACCATCAGAAAGGGCGGAACATCGTCTGCCTGGTCAGCTAGTATGAAGTTGATATCGAAATATGAAGTGTGGACTATCGAAATATGACTATGACATTGGGATGTCAAACACCTCAGTCCCTCCCCTCCAGCGATCATGACCGTTTTAAACGCGATAAAAGCCGTAAAATTAGTTTCATTTCATATAATAAATCTCTTTGAAATAGCAACTCGCGATTCGTAAGGTCTCAAGTTATAGATTGGCCGTTTCGCTTGTTCTTGTAAAATTAATATTGTCTCCAACCCGGCTGCAGCACAGTACATGATACAGTGAAAGTAAGTAAAGTAGACTAATTTAGCTGTTGCTCCATCCAGTCAGCTTTCTAATACTAACTTCTAATAGCAAAAATTGCAAACTAAGCAGCTCTCGTCTCGAGCTTGGAATTGATAGAAATTTCGATATTATCCTTGGTAGCAAGCTAGCAAGTTATCGATAGGTTATAACGACAAAGGCATGTAGTATTATTTACAACAGGAAGACGTCTTTTCTAGTACCAAAATTTTTTTTTAATATGACAATCGCAAAATCATAGCCTGTTCAGTCTGTTTTGTTTGTACGGGAGATATAACATTTCAAAGCTACATAATTTCCTAATTTAAAAAAAAACCTACAGAACCAACGTCTGAATGAGTCTTGTTTTGTACCAGTTCTGGTTCTTGTAAATAAAATAGACACGATCGTACGTTGTATATGTGTGTTAATGATATAATAGTGATACAACCTGCGACACTGAATCTAGGTAACATATAATAATGCGAGGCGAAGTTATTATATAATACGTTTTGTGCATCTCATCTTCACAGTTATGAACGCTCGCTAATTAGCAGCGGCATACAAAGCGCATGAAATAAATCTACAAAATATAAATAAGAGTTGCGATCTCGCGGTAACACTAGTCAATTAAGAGCTGTTTCTATACCTATGTGGTAAGAGTAACGTATGATGGTGAGTACACGGAGTCTACATACTGATTTCTTATGTTTACGCGAGCACTACATATTTAAATAAAACTAGTTTTTACGGTTTTTTTTCGCGTAATAATTATTCATTTTATTGCGTAGATCGAATCAAAAATTAATAATTTTAATCTGGAGGTTAACTATGATATTGGGACGACAAACATCTAAGCCCCCCCCCTCCCCCCCCCCCCCCCCCCCCGTGACCATGGGAGCTGTAAAGTGTTTGAAAATCTGTAAAAACTAGTTTTATTTAAATATACACGGAGTTTGTTTGGTCACAGTGTGAAAATGTTTCGGAGGTCAATGGTGAAGATATTATTGTTACTTTACCACAACCACGATGCGGTCGATGAAATAATAATATACTTCAAAAATAATTTGTTAGGTTTATTCTCTCATCTTCTCTAAAATTATTCTAAGAAATAAAACTGTTTGGCCTGATTGTTTTTTTCCAAAGATCATAAAGTTGTTACTACTTTTTATCAGTTTATTATGGTTTCTCATTTATAATCTTTTCAAAGTATCGGTGTGCATGAGAAATACACATTTTTGCATAACAGTGCCAGAGTTTAAAAATGTTTCTGGTGTGGCAGAGCCACGCTGCAGTGTGGTTATGGTGGATGCACGAGTCGGTCGGTTCGACCGGGACAGGACTTAATATAATTACAGCACAATGCTGGTGTGTTTCGTTTCCGAGTGTATAGAACCAAAGACAATTTACTGGTAACAAGTTGTTCCATCTTGGTCGTCTGAGATCCTGCATGGCATACTTGCATGAATAACGCATTCGCATTTTAGTTTTTGATCGATATTAGATGTAGGTGTATGTATGTATCTATGGGCTATAGCATCCACTATCAACTGGTTTGTTGTGTTTCCTTTTATATGTGGTAGAGCCACGCTGCAGCTATATATAGTTGTAGCACGAATAGGTCGGCTCGACCGGGGAAGGACCACGCTCTTACAGGATACCAGCGTAAAATAGCAGCTGAACACCGCTGTGTTTTGGTATGGTAAGTGTAGAGCACCGGAGTCTCTTTTAACTGGAAAGGAGGCATTCCATCTTAGTTTGATTCGTAATCGAGGATAGATGTATGTGTCTATGGGCCACAGTAACCACTTACCATCAGGTGGACTGTGTGCTAGTTTATCACCATTATCCTATAAAATAAAAATGAGAACATTATGCAAAAGCAAACGCTACGCCATACACTCTGGTTAAACGCTTTTCACCGAGGAATTAGGCTTAGACATTGATGATGACTATGTTCCAATCTATTTCGGTCCGTCGGCTCTAAGTAGTACAGGAGATGTTAAAGTTCTACAGGCATACGCACTAATATAGTATGATCTTAATTACCCCCTATTAATTATAAAACAATTGGTTGGTACCCGGCGCGTTGCAGCCGCAGAAGAAATAATTGCGGAAATGTTGCTTTAAATTTGGAAAAGTTATAAGATACGATATTAGTCGCGTACACATCTAGCGCGCGGACTCGCGCGGCGGCCTCGCGAGCCAAATGTCTCGGTTGGTGTGGACGCTGGACGTGCCTCAGGCGCACGTTGCCTCGGCCGAGCGCCGCTCGACCGCGAGCCATACCTTATCGGTAAACTAGACGCGCTCATAGTCATAGTCATAGCTCATAGTTGCCTCGGTGGTGATGGTTCGTTAGGTGTGTACGGTGGTATTTTGGCTCGCGAGGCGATACGAGTGTTTGTTTTAGTTTTACTGAAAAGTCACTTTAGGGGTAGGCAGAGACTACAGACTTTCATTTAGCACGATCCTGACATACCTCTCTCGCCTCTTCCACATCTATATACCTACGCATACATGCTCGTCGGTTAAGGGTACTTTTAATTTGGCGCATTTTTTAATAATATAATATCATGAGCAATCAGAACGAGTCGGTTCGTTTAATTCAATGAATGTACAATCTGACCATGTGTTAAATCTTTAAGTAATTTATTTCCATATTGATTGCGACGCTCATAAATTTTCTAATCCGTCTAGCAGAAGCGTCTAGGTATTTTCTTAAAATGTGACTGTGTTGGTTGTTTTAAACGATAAGCAACTAAGAAGGTAACTGCAGTTGCAATTACATAGTAAGTATTTATACAGTTAGTATATCTCGGATGCGCGGGGACTTATGGTGGCTCGGTCTGCCTCGCGAGACATGCCTCTGAGTTCCTGAAAAAGCTACTGAGGCTTCTATTCTATTAAGATTTCTGTGCCTACGGCGGTGTAACCGGGTACTCTGATCATTGCAAAATCGACTCTACGACAATCTAATACGTACAATTTTACAATTTAGCACAATACTGCCCGTGATAACATGTGCCCTGCATGTAATCGCATTGTTATTTTTTGTGAGACTTACGGACGCGCGCGCACAGCATCTCTCCAAATTTTCATCTTAATCAGATGAATTATAAAATTTGTAAAATCCAAAAGTGCACGCTTCGTGTTTTTATTTTTTTCTTCAAAATTTCATTCAAAAGTGTAATGAAAAAAATTAATATAAAACGTCTACCTGTCCGATAACAACTAGCCCAATAGGGATCATCCTGAAGATAAATAATTAAGTATAATAATAAATGGAAACTTGTTCAAAAATATTTATTTAATTTCGTGAAGACAAACAAGTGCACAGACAGCCGTACCACAGAATAAATAATAGAGCTCCGTACAGAAGTTTCACTCTCTTAATGTTGACTGCTTGCCGACGTTTAATAGCCTACATAATTATTATTAATTAGATAAATCGCGCTCGCAAGCTAAATAAAACTTTATCGCTGCGCGAGAGTGTCCGTATTACTTTGCACATTTTCCTCTTCCTTCGTTACGGTGGACTTTCCGTTGTTATGGAGGGATGTCAATAAAGACTAACAAAATACATTGCGAAATATTAATTAGGTTACTTAGGTGAAATACCTATTCTTACTATGATCGACAGACCATATTTTCGCACCTACGTGAGTTCTGCGATGCCTTACGCATGCAACTTGCAAGACCATTCGTCGCGAATCGCGACGCTTGGCTCGGAAGGAAAAGGTAGATAGTGTAAACAACAAATAAACTTGAAATACGGTTCCTAACAGAAATGTAATCGTATTCTACTTAGTTAAAAAATTTGTTGGGAAACAAAGTTTTGATTTCAGTGTTTTAATACAAAATTAACATAATTAATACAAAATTAATACAAAAGGCAAGTATATCTACGTAAGTAGATACTTGGATAGTGAAGTAAATTTCCACTAAATTTTGTAATGAAGTTCGTAGATATTAAATAAATTATTACTTAATTCTTTTTTGCTATAAGTACCTATCTAACAATTAAAATTAAATAAATTTACCTTTCATAACTTCCTACTAAAATCCTTCGGTAATAAAGAATGATATATCTGAAATATTTTGTTGTCATTTAGCGTCTATCCACGCAACAATTATAGTAGGAACGACGTTTTGTCATATTAAAATTTATTAAGTAATGGGTAATATACTTATTATATAGTTCTTAAATTACATTAAAACTTTTGAACTATTTTATCCTATTATTAAATATACTTGTGGCCGTAATAGGAAAAGGGGAGATCTCCCGCCAGGCAAGGTGTTCTGCCTGGGGAGCGGCCGACACTCCATGTGATAGTTCGGAGATGTTCTATATATACTGTTTATGATTCGGAATGTTGATAGCGTGATTTAGGCTTCGGTGTATTTCGCTTGTGGCGCGACGACAGCGCCGCCACATCACCCCCCTGCTCAGACCGGAGGACGACAGTGCAGTCTCGTTGTCGACGAATGTGCAAGTGCCAGGAGATTGCCTTGTAGTCTGCGGTCAGTCGATAAGAAGGCAAGTAATCTGCGAGAGTGCCGTGAAGCAGAGGCGAGCAGTAAGGCTCAGAGCCGTGCCGAACACTGTATAGCGCAGAGAGTAGCTTGAAGGAACAGGAAGCATTATTATTCCATTGCTGCGGTGAACCTTGTGAAGCTAGATGGCTTGCAGGATATGAAGACTGCAGTTGATATCTGCTCGGGAGCGAATGGGTGGGATATTCTATGACGATGATGAAGCTTGAAGTTTCCGAAGGTTGTTTGGTTGCGTGTTCAGATCACGTCGGATGGTCACCACTGTGGCCGTATAAGGAAAGAGGAGATCTCCCGCCAGGCAAGGTGTTCTGCCTGGGGAGCGGCCGACACTCCATGTGATAGTTCGGAGATGTTCTATATATACTGTTTATGATTCGGAATGTTGATAGCGTGATTTAGGCTTCGGTGTATTTCGCTTGTGGCGCGACGACAGCGCCGCCACATACTAAACACTAAATAAAAACTATTTCTACAATATTTACGTAAAGTTATATACGTAAACAGCGTTAAAAAACTTTAACATTCAATCGCCTTCAACGCGTTAGCCCTGACTGTGTTATTACGCCCGGGCGCGTCGCGATTTTAGGTAATTATTTCACGTAGGTAGCAAGAGTGATAGAGGCCTGGCCGTACTAATATTTTTTTAACTACATCTTTTGTAATTATAACTAAACAAATTAATAAAAAATACGATAATTATAATTTAATATGTCTAGTTTTCAAAACATTTATTGATTTAGTGTCTAAATTGAGACATACTAAGAATTTTATATTGCAAATTCGTCACATAGTAATGGCATGTCGAGAGTGGAGCCACTCGCACACGCTCGCGCGTTGTGACGTGTGCTAAACGCATAGAAGGCGAACGACTAAATAAAACAAATATTCACTTTATATAATAGATACAAGTTATATGTCACAGACCACCCAGTCAGTGGTCTGTGTTATATGTAGATGTGTAATGTCAAGGTTCGTCAATGAGTGGGACGTGTTGCTATTTATTTACATGCTTGTATTATCAGTAGGCTACCCTTTTTTACATACGATTTTCTTGCCTTCTTTTAATCTTTTTCGCTGTCACTTTAGCAACATAGCTCAATCAAAACTGGCAACTTTGCTTTAGTTTTGTTAAAAAGTGTTACGCAAGCCGTATCCGATCATAATTAGAAAATGATAGTAATTGATGATCAAGTGTGAAATGCTTTAGTATGCTTGCTTTATTTTTCTTGATTTTTACCCGATTTCCGAGAAGGAGGGTAAAGTTTTACAAGCGTATGTTAAATAGACATACATGTCTATTTAACTTGATAGATTTTAGCCGGCAATGCATGTAGGCCAAGTCTCAGCCAAAGCGAGCGTAGGTAAATTGTTACAAGGCGAGTGCTACAGTCTACATGTTGGTGAACTTAAAGAAAGTGAATATAGTGACAATGCCGACTAACATGTAGGCACGACTTGCTGAGTGCAGGCGAGCGCTTTTGATTTGTGCAGAAAAACCGATATTGCTACGAAGTGAGACAAGTCGTGGCGAACGACCGCGAGGTGTGGCAAGGCACGCCAAACAAACCACAAACACGTTGGCACATCTACACGCAGCCAGCTAGGCGAACGACGATAACCAATGTCGAGGCTAGTCAAATGGGCTATGTATAAGTTGGTACTAGCCTTCGCTCGCCGGGCTAAGTAACACAACATGTATAGCCGGCTTAACATAATATGGGTGTCGCTCAATTCTTTTCAAGTCTTACGTGGTTGAGCCATACTGCAGCTATATTAGTAGTATCGTAGCACGAATAGGTTGGCTAATCGACCGGGGAAGGACCACGCCCTCACATACAGCGTCAAATAGCAGCTGAACGCTGCTGTTTCTTATGGTGAGCGTGGAGAACCGGAGACCCTTTTACTCGAAAGGAGGCATCCATCTTAGTCCTCACGGGTGACAACGCATTTGTATTTTGATTCGTAATCAAGGATAGTTGTAGATATCTATGGCCCACAGCAACCATTTACCATCAGGTGGACAGTGTGCTTGTTTGTCACCCTTCTCTTATAAAAAAAAATAGTTGTGGAAGTGACGGGTATAAATTTTTCTCTTTTTAGTAAACTTTTCACGCAGTCGGATTACTTAATTACTGTTTTAACCTTTAATCTTGTTCTATTTGTAACGTTAACGTTAATATTATTACGGGCAGCAACGTGGCACAACAATCTATATGTCTTGATAAAAGTTCGATTGATGATGTTTTGTGTTGCTATCGCCTAAAACGAGATACCGATAGTTACGTCCCGGAAACGTCTATGTGTAGACTCTAGACTGTTATTTAAATTTTTAAGAATGAATTTTTTTTGGTTTTCTTTAATATAAAAAAATCTGGATATTTTCGAAAATGACCAATGGAAAACCATTACAAGGAAATAACTTCTTTAACAAACCTTAACAATCCTCTGATAGTCATGAACTTATAAAGAAGAGATTTGCTTTGATCGCCGCGTTTGTTGGATTGGCGTTTGAAGTTGTCTCTTGCCTTTAACACACCTTAACAATCCTCTGATAGTCATGAACTTATAAAGAAGAGATTTGCTTTGATCGCCGCGTTTGTCGGATTGGCGTTTGAAGTTGTCTCTTGCCTTTAACACTCCTTAACAATCCTCTGATAGTCATGAACTTATAAAGAAGAGATTTGCTTTGATCACCGCGTTTGTCGGATTGGCGTTTGAAGTTGTCTCTTGCCTTTAACACTCCTTAACAATCCTCTGTTAGTCATGAACTTATAAAGACGAGATTTGCTTTGATCGCCGCGTTTGTTGGATTGGCGTTTGAAGTTGTCTCTTGCCTTTAACACACCTTAACAATCCTCTGTTAGTCATGAACTTATAAAGACGAGATTTGCTTTGATCGCCGCGTTTGTCGGATTGACGTTTGAAGTTGTCTCTTGCCTTTAACACACCTTAACAATCCTCTGATAGTCATGAACTTATAAAGAAGAGATTTGCTTTGATCACCGCGTTTGTTGGATTGGCGTTTGAAGTTGTCTCTTGCCTTTAACGCTGTCCCTGTTTCAGGACTGGGTATTTTTCAGGGTATTGGTCAGGCTTTTGGCTTATTGTAGTCGATTTTGTTATAAAGTTCAAATCAAACGAAAAAAATCGATCAAGGAATTTAAAAGTGATCCGATGGTGACTATCGGATTTTTTAATCTATTAGGCAATATATCCTAGCCACAGCTAAGCTGGTTCGTTACAAACTATCATGTGACTTATTACTGATAAGCTCAAGATATTACATTTGATATTCCTTATAATAAAATAACAAATTAAGATAAACATAGGTATTGTCTAAAGAAGATAACACAATATAATCCATTGGCATATTACTACGTTAATCAATAAAGCATTTTCATACGTGTACTTGGCAGGACCACGCTGCAGCTATGTATTGGTTGTAACTAGGGTTCCCAACCCTCCTGGATTGCCCGGGAGACTCCGGTAATCTCCCGACCTCCCGGGGTGCAATAATTTCTCCGGTTTTTCTGAAAATTATAATATGCACCCCGCTCGCACTCGCTTTGCGAAATCGACAAATATTAGATGTTGCTCGAAAGAAATTTAAATATAAATTTAAAAAATTAATGAATGATGGAGATTTTCTTTCATTCCCCCTCCCCCCCTCTTGCACTCGATCACATTAAATTCTCCCGGGTTGGGCCCTTCGAGAGTTAGTAACCCTAGTTGTAACACGAAAAGTCGACTCAACCAGGTTAGGTCCATGCTTTCGCAGAATATAAGAGTAAAATAACATCTCAATGCTGCTGCGTTTCGTAAGGTGAGTATTAAAGAACACCGAAGAAACTTTTTACTGGAAACGAGGCATTCCGTCTTAGTCCTCAGGGGTAAAAACGCACCTGCATTTAGATTCTTATTCGAGGATGGATGTAGATTGTAGATGTCTATGGTCACCCTTATACTATAAAAAAGAAAAAGATGGCTACATGGCCATCTACCGGTAAGTTTCCTCTAATCACAACTATTGGACGAAATGGGATAATGGGTTGTCTTAAGTCGCAATTACTAAAAATATGGTTGATAGTGTTATCCTTGTGTTATCGTTTTCTTTTTGTTCACATATCTTAGATAAAATTCATGTGTAGAATTATAACAGTTTATTTGCGTTTAGCATTATGTATACATACATACACATAATACTTATTATAATGTCTTATGTCCTCCAGACCAAACTGGGCACGGAGGCCAGTCTGAACGGAGACTTGAGTAAAGAAATTCTATAACATTTAAAAAAGCTATTTTTTATTTTTTAAATGTTATAGAATTTCTTTACTAAAGACATACATAAATTGCAGACTTGTTTTGTGCGGGCTTCGAACATGTGGCCTCGCAGCGTCGCAACTAAACGATTAGCTACTGCGCTTATTTTATCCGAGTAAATTTTACAGCCTAAGCACATGTTACACTTTTGAAGGGTTGCAATTTATCAGAGAGAATGTCTTTGCCAAAAAATAATATGCAATAGAATGGCTGTCAACTTTATTTTGTACGAGGATCACTACTAAAAACCCGATTCGTTGTGTTGACTGAGTAAATTTACACATTTTAGACTTTTGATTAATGTTCAAGATCATCATTAAAAAAATCGTTAAAATTTTAATACATATTTATTTGTAAATAGTGTGCAATTTCGCATTTTCTAAATAATTTGCGTATGTTGTCAAAACATATCTCGTGTTGACATTTATACGTGTGAATTGACATTTTAGTGGCTACCCGGGCTCCGCCCACTCCCCCGTTCTATTATGTATGTATTATAGTATATTATGGTCTTTGCAATTAATGAATTATTAACAAATAGGCACCCAAGCATTGTGCAGCAGTGGGGTAGCCGTAGGTAACTGCTCTTTTCTAAAACTCACGAGCAGTCACTAAACACAAGTTTTGTCTATAAAACGTATAAGGAATACTTAAAAGCGAAAAACTTAAAAAGGCATTAAGCAAAAAAGTATAATGGTAACTAGGTACTTATACTGTAGTAGACATGTGCATAACTTGAGTCCCTTCTAGTATCTATAATATACTTAAAATTGATTATACCTACTCGAATTAAACTGTTTACTTCGTCGTTCGCGATTTGTATAGCAAAGGAGTGGCATAGTTTGCCATTGCCAGTATTGTCTTTCTGTCCGATTACAATGTGGGTGTGTTTAAGGCAAGAGTGAATAGGCTTTTGTTAAGCTAATTCAGTGCGCTTTACCATCTTCGGCTTCATCACCACTTACCGTCAGATGGGGTACCTAATATAAAAGTCAAACACTTACTTTATATTACATATTTGAAAATAAGTTTTTGTTTTGGCTAAATCTGCGACTTAAGTCATCGTTAGAAAAAAATATTAAATCGCGACAACAAAACTAAACGAGTAAGTATATTTTTGTTCACTTAATATTAATACTGGCATTCTATACGGAGGAAAGACCAGTCCAGCGGTGTTTTTTTGTCTTAATGTAAATTTTCCATTCGATAAGTAAACATCACAATGAGTCACCAAGTTAGTAAATATGTTAACCTTTAAATTACTTTATACTAATTGTTATAATGCATATTGCATACAATATCTAAGTGTGATCGGTAGGCAGATAAATATAGATGTAGTTAGGATAACCCGGCGGCATTTAGTCCTACAAACGTATTTTTTTATAGAGTAAGGGTGACAAACCAGCACACAGACCACCTGATGTTTTTTTTTGCGCCCGATGCAAATATGGGCAACCCTCCGGAAAGCGGGGGAGGGAGGTGGGGAATGCTTATAGCATACCACGCAGCCGGCTGCGTGGTTATGTGGAGACTTACCCACTAAACCTCACCTTTATGGATTGGCTTACCGATCTGACGAGAGATCTCTAAGCCGAATACGAACGCGACCCTCCTTGGCAGAAAGGAAGGCGCACCACCTGATGGTAAGTGGATCTTGTGGCCCATAGACATCTATATTTATCCTCGATTAGGAATCAAAATGTAGATGCGTTGCCACCCCTTAGGACTAAATTGGAATGCCCCGTTTCCAGGTCCTCTGTTTTCTCTCCCGATAATGACAGTAGAGCAAATATTATTTGCGATATGATTTGTGTTTACCACTGCTATTTACCTATTTTTTATTTATTTAACGAACGTAAAAATAAAAGTTAAACGTACAGATATAGCTGCAATTCTGATTATATATGATTATAGTTCTAGAAAAAAAAATCGGTCTAGTTTGGAGGTACATGGGAATGAGAGAGTTAGAATTTTGTGTAATCAATTCTAGTTGCAGTTGTCTCTCTCGTCACGGTCTAGTTTGGTCATTCGGACATAGCGCGAGAGCAATAAATCGTGAAACGCGTTTGTTTGAGGCTCTTCGAAAATTACTCTGCCAACACGCATCGCGGGTTGCGGCAGCTGTTCGAATATTTCCTTGCCGTAAAACTCTTTCGAGTGCCGACCTGGTGAGAGATGCAGAAACTCCATGGATGCAGATGACTTAGGACTGTGCTTTATGACATTCCTTGGGGAAGGCCTCAGTTCAGCAGTGGAGCATGGCTGTAATAATTTAAAAAAACCATCAGAAATGAGAAGAGGCCTGTACCCAGCTGTGTGACGTAATTAGGCTTCAACTTTACTTTGCTATGTACAAAATTTAGATAATTTCGCTTACACACGCATTATTTTCATGTTATAAGATTCAGTTTATGTTTTAAAGATAAAAATGCAATTTTATTGTGATTACACCAAGCAGAACATTTCCGCCGTGTCCTATATTGTGCTTTCGAGGCCAAAACACTATTTTATTACGTAAAATGTACATATTTTTACTAGGAAAGACGATGTTTCTTGTTCTTTATAGATTTTGAATACACTTAGAAAATATAAATGTATTTCTGGGAATTTTCTGAGTTTATTTATATAAGTCATAAATGAGGCATTTCAATTTACTTGTATCTAGCAGACATAGTTTATGATGCGTCGGCTATAGACGTCCCGTACTTGATTTTAATAATGTTTTTAGTTTAGGAGGCTTGTTAGTGTTAAGCTTAAATTATTACCCTGTTTTTAGATGTCTGATATAACGAAATGCAAATATGTCAATTTGGTCTGGTATAATGAAGACGTCCGCTACTTGATTTTTAATTTTGTTTTCAACTTAGGTGGTTTGTCGGGGTTGAGCTTGAACATTTTACACTGTTTTTGTATTTAGGAAATACCTTTTGAATTAATTACGAATAAAATAAATTTCACTAAAAGTTGCATATTCTTGATATACACCCATAAAAAAGTTAATCACTCATACCCGGACAATTCGGCACATATACAACTAATTGAGTCGCAGTGGAGAACAGCCAAGAGGTTTTTTAGAAAACAAAATTATAACAATTCATATAATATTGTTTCATTGATCACTATCAAAGCAGAGTTTAGGGCAACCTGACTTTATAGATAAGAATGGTCTGTTCTAAAACCGAATCAGCACGCCCCGACTCCACGTAGTCTTGTCTGCCCTACCCCTAAAGTGTTTTTGTAAAGCCGTTGGCGCGTAGGGAGAGCAGCCCCCGCCCGCCGTATCAAATTACAGGCAACCGTGCAAGCCTTAGCAGCTGAGGCTGGTCGTCGAAGGCGACCAATAAGCCAAAGCTGCGGAGGTGCATGGGTGCCAGTGATTTAATACGCAAGGGCGAAGGGGCTGCACTTACCGCAGCGCCGAAGCTGTTGCAGAAGTAGCTTTGGGTCAATATTCCTGTATAAAAAGTGAGGTTATGATTTTACCAAAAAAAATTACTCATAAACTATGCGTTTAGGCAAGGGGGGATAGGTAGGGGGGGGGGGAATAAATGTAGATGTCTATGGGCCACAGCATCCACTTACCATCAGGTGGACTGGTTTTTTTAAAAACTTAACTGTTTAATTAGAGCAAAGTATTTATCCTAGTCAATCACACTGACTAGGCTACACTATTACGAGTCGTTTTAAAACTAGGTTAACCGAATTAGCTAAGCTACTTCTACGTTTATCAGGTTCAAGTATGTTTATCAATGTCTTTATTGCCGTATGGATTTTTCGTAATTTCCGTAGCGTATTTTAATAGTTTTATATGTCGCTAATAATGGAATTTTAAAATTTTTAATAAAGAAAGTTTAATACTTTTACTGTCAAGAGTCTCGTGAAGTGGAGAATGATATGCGGTTAGTCAGTTAATCAACCTACTTGCATTTCAAGGAGGATTCTTTAGTCATAGTCATTTATTCCAAAAACATTACGTACCTTCCAGTACACATTGTGCGGGAAAACATAATTAACCATAAAATAGTGAATAAAATCGATTGACATAATTCTTCTTTACTTCAAAATGTCTTGAAATAAAATTGTCTTGGAATATTCCAAGTTTTGTTGTCGTCCAAGTTTCTTCGCAAAAATAAATTGTCGGCAGAAATAAATTTTTGATAAAAAATTACCTTAGTTTCTTCTACTTGTCGTTACAAATTCGACACAGAACGGCAATAAAGCCTCGTGAGTTCAACTCTAATATACGATAATGTATACGGTACATGTTGTGCGTTTGACACCGCGATATCAAAAGACATTGAAACGTATGTGGAAAATGGCATTTTCGTTTAATTGAATCCATCAAAGCGGGAGGCCGACGTGACATTTAAATTGCCTTTATGAAGTACACGAAGTTATACACTTAGTGGATGGGTGCTCAGTTGTTTTATAGAATTAGGGTGACAAACGAGCACACAGTCCACCTGATAAGTAGTGAATATTGAGGATGTGGTGGATTGACATGGACACTTACACCTATTCTCGATTAAGAACCACAAAGTGCAGCTCCGTTGCTATTTACTACCACTGAGGAGTAAGATGAAAGAAAGGCTTCATTAACAGTAAAAACTGTCTCCGGTTCTCGCCACTCACGGTAAAACAAAACACCATTAAGCTGCAATTTATGCTGGTATTTTGTGTAAGCGTGGTCTTAATACGCTGCAGGGTAACTCTACAACGTAAAGATTTCTTATATTTACGCGAACACTACACATTGAAATAATACTAGTTTTTACGGAATTTATCGCGTATATTTAACTTTTTAAGGGAAGTCTGCAGTCTGTGAACACGTACAGGATCGCCCCCGTCACTACATCAGATTTGATAGACCGCAGATCCTCGCTAAAGAACACCGATTCCTTCCAAGGATGATTCGCGAGGCTATTGAAATCAAAAAACATCCTAATTTCAATAGAGAAGATGGCTGGGTGCTACCATCTGCTTGGGATCCTATAATAAATAAAATTAAATCCCAACCCAAGCATACAACTGCAAGACTTCAAGATACCATAAGTTGATACTGCATAGATCGGAACAAAAGTTAAATTTTAATCTATGGTAACCGCGGTTAACTATGACATATGGACGTTGAACATCTCAGTCCTGCCCGTGACCATGAGTGCTGTAAAGCGTTTGAAACGTCGGGTATTTAAAAAGTTAAATATACGCGATAAATTCCGTAAAAACTAGTATTATTTCAATCTACAACGTAAATTTCAGAGTGCACCTATGGGCCTCAGTATCCACTTGCCATCTGGTGGTCTGTGTGCTCGTTTGTCATCCTACCTTAAATAAAAATATCTCTAAAATTGAGCAAAATACAAAAGTTTGTTTTTGCATATGTTAACTCCAGTTGGAATACTAACTCAGACTACTGGATTACGGGTCAACAAAAGTATTGTATATTTTTTATTTTAATGAACTTGTTGTGCTAACTACAGTAAGTATTATTTCGTTTAGACACATAACGCCATGTTTAATTTCCTATTATTGTGAATGGGGCGATCACAACAAATTTATACTTATAGACTACTCACGACAGTTGTCCACGGTATACGTAGTGCTCATAAAATACAGTAATAGGGTATCGCACAGGAGAATGAACTTGGACAGGTTCCAAAAGGAAAGTTGTCCGAAGTATATTATAGCCAGGCTGGCGGCAGCAAACACGGTCGTGTCTTTATATTTATGATTGGGATTAGTGAAACGTGCCGTCAAAATTCGTAGGTGGTCTTCTTATAAATGAATATTTTATTTCTTCGAAGTAGTTGTTACTTTGCGGAGGAATATCATTACTAGAAGGGATTAACGTGTTTTTAATTAAATTATAATGTTTGCTAGAAGTCTTAAGTTATAAAACAAAAAATTAATTACTACATTTTATATTTTGGTTCTGTACCATTATGCTACAATCGTGAATTTTTTTTATTGCAATTTAAATTTGGCAATGTTAATGTTATACTTAATTATATTAATTGTACCACCTAGCTTGCCGGGCTTAGCTTGCCGATTGTTTTCTTTTCAGGGATGGCTGACACCTATGTAGATAAACTTCGAAAGTAAAACATTATCTTAATACAAAATTTCATCTTAATATGTACAAGAATTGCTCACTTGAAGTTTGGCATTAAATAAGGAGGCGGTCGGCACTTCGAGTGATATTTATTTTTATCGTGCACAACCCGTATCTATCTTCGAGGTTAGTTAGATAATTTTGCTAAATTTTATTTATTTGCAGATATAATAAATTTTTCCACAGTGGTTCCATATATACTTAAACCAAATCGGAGAATTGTTATTAATCTATATATTTTTTAAATAATTTTATGTGATATAAAGCGTTTTAATTACTTTTAAATTTCCATCCATTTTTTTCAAACACGGCGATGCATTTGTCAACAACTGGTATTACCGGATCTCATAGATCTCGCACAGGAATTTCTCCCTAATTCCAAAACCGCAATGCTGCAGTGCTATTGTAATTCGTGATGATTAAAAATCGATCGATTTTGGATTATTCAAGCTTAGATGACGAGCGAGATTGCTATCTTGTCTATCGTACTTTGTGATCAAAGAATTACATAATAGTACTACTGTACTATTAGAGTAAATAATAGTACATAAATAATTATAGAAAATAATAGTACTACTGTACTATTACAGTAAATAATAGTACTACTGTACTATTACTGTACTGTCACTGTGTCGTATAGTTCGTTACATCCTTACGAAAGTCCATCCTTGAACATGGTCTCTCCTATAGATTGCCGCATGTGGTATCTGCCATATTAGCCACGCGTGGTAGGCCGGTTGGCAGCCGCAGTTTTTTTTATTGTTATTTGTTATTATTAAGACGCTGCCCTTTTTCCTTGTTTGTATCCCTCTGTCGCCTCTTACGACTCCCCATCGTAGTTCGTAGCCTTAAGTCTTTTGTTTTGTTTTGTTATTATTTTGTTTTGTTCGTAACAGAACAAAATACAGATAAAGAATTTTAGCGAAGCTATTTAAAATTAAAATTAAAATTACAGCTTGTTGTTTACAGGATAGAAATGATAATTTTTTATTGAACTACATATTCATCTTGTCTTCTTGTTTTCTAACATCAATTTATTATACGAGTATCTATTTTGTTTTGTATCTAAAACATATTCTAGCTATCAACCAAAACTCGCCGTTATAAACTTTTATAATTTTCTTTCTACACAGCTTTCTATTACATTTATATTTAATTTCAATCAAGGTGAAAATGGTGTTTTTTTTTTATAGAGTAAGGGTGACAAACTAGCACTCAGTAAGTGGATGCTGTGGCCCATAGACATCTATATTTATCATCGATTAATAATAAAAATGCAACCCCGAGGTCTAAGATGGAATGCCTCGTTTCCAGTAAAAAAGGCTTCTGGTTCTTTACGCCATACGTAACAGCAGCCTAAAGCTGCTATTTTACGCTGGTATTCTGTGAAAGCGTGATTCTACCCCGTTTGAGCCGATCCATTCGTGCTTCAAACATAATATAGCTGCATCATAGCTTTACCATAGTTCATTCGTGTTGCGCCGAAACATTGCTGAACTTATTATAGCAACGCACCCGTTTATGCAATACATGCCAAATTAATGTTGATGACTGCACATGATGAATGAAAGATTTTCTGTAACATTAATGCAGTCGCTGGTAGTGGCGGTGTTAGAATATGCACTACTCCGTATCATCCAGTGGATGTCTTAAGAGGCGACATAGGAAAACTGAAACAGGAGGACTGCAGCGTGACAACTAGAAAAAAAAACTACGGTTGCCAACCCTAGGAGAGACCTATATAATAAATGAAAAAAAAAACAGAAACATAGATTTTACAATTAACAACTTAGTATTCATCTTAAATACTTAAAAAATATACTGCTAGACGTAGGCTACCGCATATTGATGACTGCAATTTTTTTCACAAGTATGGCGCTGCTGCAGCACTACTACGTACAAAATAAAATAAAATATTAAATTATATTGGACAAAATATAGTTCCCGTATCAATAACGATAAACTGCTCTAACAGTAAGTCTAGGCTAATTTTTATGCGCAGTTTGTAACGACTGCAAATTGTGCTTTACGAGGGTGTGAAATCCATTCAGCGCGATAACGCTCGGGAATGCAATTGAGCATAACACTTGGTTATTATACCTTTACGTCTGTACTGTATTGTTGGGCGGACAGGGTATCACATCGATGCTCATACGTTTTCAATAACAATTAGCAAGTGACAACCGTTACGGCGAGATGCCTCGGTTCAAATTTATTTATTTAGTAAGATTTTTATTACTACGTTTTAATACTAGATAATGTATTCATGTACTTCGTGATGATCTACCGGTTACGGAAGAATAAAAAATAGATAAAATTGACATTTTCCTCGTACCGAAAAAACTGTGAAGATATTCTAAGTAAACATAGTGAATTGTAGAGTTAGAAAGGGATGCCCTAGAGCCCTAGACGGAAGTTTATCGGCCAAGTTGGCGATACATATATTGAAGATGGGCCAAATGAAGAGTACTCTCAACCGATAAACATGTATGCGTAGGTTGGATGTAAAGGAGGCGAGAAAGGGAGTAAAGAGCGTGAGTTATTTGTGTGTATATATGCATACTTAATATATTTTTTTAAAACGGTAATAATATGGCTGATTCTTGTAACATTTAAACTGTATAGAAATAAAAATGTAAAACAGTTCAAGGCTGATCGTCAATACTTGTACTAGATCGTTACGAACGATCGTTACCAATGCCGACGACGTGAGGCGAAACGAATATAGCCTTATTCACTACAACAGGTTATTTAAACATATGTAATTGTTTTAATAAAAAAAGTCGTAAGAAACGATCTCGCAGTCGAGTCAGTAGGTTGATTCCGTGGCCCAATAACACCTAGTCCACTTCGTATTACGATACATGGCCCGTTAACGCCTGCAATAATTTCTTGCCTAAATAATAATGTAATGACTGCCTCGTTGGTCTAGTGGTTGTAGTAGTGCGACTGCTGATCATGAGATCCTGGGTTCGAATCCCAGGTCGGGCCAAAAAATTAATTATTAAGTTTTTCCGTCAAGAAATTCTCAGTAGTTGCCCGGAGTCAGGAAGTTGGTGGTGTCTCACCCCCGTGCCTCGGAAAGCACGTAAAGTCGTTGGTCCTGCGCCTGATCTGTCTCCGGTCGTGTCGGTTTACCGTCCCATCGGATTATGAGAGTGAGGGAATAGATAGTGCGCCTGTGCTTGCGCATACACTTGGGCACTATTATCCTGTCCTGCGCCGATGGCTAGTCTACATTGAGGTAGGCCGCCGTGGCCGAAATCGGTCTGGAGGATTATTATTAATTTCGGGAATGGGTGTCTAGTTTTTGGTGAGCTGTTTGGAGTTTCTGAGTCAAAAGCATTCATATCGGTACTTCCAAGTGTTTCGGTCCTTTTTTACGTAATGTGATATTAACAATATCCTTTTCTAGGGATGGAGAGAACTGCATTTTTTTTACTTTTTATGCATTTATTACATCTCCATGATTTTTAGTCTCATTTGTCTATATTCTAAAACAAGCAGTTGTAAGAGAATTCACTGTACCATATCATCATGAAGGTGTCGCAAGAGTGGAATGAATCAGTAGATGGGTACTAGCATTATTTTCTAGGTAACCATTACAGCCTATTAAAATCCACTGCTGAACATTCTTAGTTACTTAGAACATTCTTCAGTAACTATTTTACACTTTCCCGCCACTACACGGTTAAACAATTCATAAATAATAAATACTGCAGTTGCTAAACCGGCTGCCAATAGTGGCAATTGTAGCTAATATCACCCCCCCCCCCCTCCACCTCTGAGTACGTACTATTTGCAACAGTGGACTTGATAGACTTTAATGAATTCAAAATGCAAACGCGTTGTCACTCCTGGAGACTAAGTTGAAATGACGTAATAACAGTGATAGGGATATCCGGTTCTTGTCACTAACGAGATCACTAGTGTGTCACTAACATAAATATAAATTTTTTCACATCAATTCGCAGACTTATCTACTCTCACTCGCATTATCTTGAAGAATCCGATTAAACTACTTATGTGTTTTGATCTGAGAATGTTTTATTTTATTTTTATTTTTTATTTTATTCAAAGTGTAACAGCTTACTTGTTAATAAACTACGAACACTTTAAAAGAACGTTTTTTTAATCAAATAGACTTAATAATATAGGATAATAATAATCGGTGACGAAATTGACAAATAAAACTGGCGAAGTATTCGTGGTGTGATAACGGTTCCGAAATGTCCCAGCGGGAACGCCCGCCAGCGGAACATCATTGTAATGGGAACATTCAGCGGCCCCACCTTCAGGAAATTGACCATTTATTACTGAGACATCATTTGAAGGACGTTAAAGAACTTTTATATTAGATAACGAAAATCTATGTTGTTTAGGATGTATTTAGATACCAACAGCAAATAAGTGAAGAAATAGTAATTTTGTTGTACAATCTATTTTTGAGGTATGCCTGACGAGAAGATGTCGGTAAGACGGTATCGGTTATAACACGAAATTTGGCTAACTTTTAATCTAGTTTCTATTTTAAATTAATATTGCAATATAATAAAGAACCACCAGTCACTTAAAATCCCCTCATTAATAATACCTTAACGATGAACGGTTAGCACAAGTCAACTTTACTTTAATTAGCTTTGTGGCTTCTACAGCTGCTGTGTGTTCGATGACCGATTGTGGTCTCATAATTAATAACTTACGAAGTTGATATTTTGTCATTTTGCCAACTACATTAACGGCGATTTCGTATAGATACGTCGTTCACAATGTGATCGTACAATTTTACATTTAGGACGATAATAAAATAGGTATAATAATATTTTAATGGTGAGATTATTAAATATTATTTTGCCCGATTAAAAACATACGACTAAATGAAAATGAATAAAATTCTATAAAGTCGTTCGTATCACGTGTATGATATTAAGAGGGTTCGTTATTTTTGCACGAGGCAGGCTTAGTTTATAATTTCTGAAGTTCATTGTCATTCACGCACCCCATCGATCTCGGAAAGGTTAAAGATAAAGTACACCGCACTATACTAAAGGAAATTAATATCATCAAACCGGGTTCGATCCACGCCGGCACCAATGAAATTGTTAATTGCAATTTTAAGTGCTGATTTACCACGTACTAGGCGGGGAAGGAAAGCATCGTGAGGAAACCTGCATGTTTGATAAATAAGAAAAAAATATTTCGAAGACATTGAACTTCGCCAACACGCACTGGGGCAGCGCGGTGGACACTTCCTTGACCTAAAACCCTCTCAGAAATGAGGGGAGGCCTGTGCCCAGCAGTGGGACATATATAGGCTGTAACTTTAAGCGAATCTGGCTCTTTCAAAGAGAGAGCCATTAACATGAATAATAACTGTTAGCTGTTCCATCTTAACCAACAGGAGTTACAAGTAACAATGAATAAAAGATGTGGATCCTTTTTCTATATATAAAAGTGAAATGACATATAAACTTACAGACAACCTGATATAGTGAGAGGATACTTCAGCCTGTGCCCAGCAGTGGGACGTATATAGGCTGTAACTTTACTTTACTTTACTTAAGTATGTATAAAACTAAAATATTTTTGAGTTCTTAATTATAATTATATAACCCATAGTGTTTAAATTATTAGCTCACATTTTTTAAATCTTTTATATAATATCTATATCTATTTCGGAAGCATATAATTTTTTTCATTAGTATAATGTTTATAATTGACTTCAAAAAGCAGGAGGTACTCAATTCGACTGGGTCAACCGATTTTATGATTCTTTTCTTATTTGAAAGTTGGTGCTTCTCGCGTGGTCCCATATAAATTTAATCAGTGGAATGAGTATTAATTAATTGACTTCGAATACATAGATGATGTTCTCATTTTATTTATATTGAAGTCGGTTGTACACAATTTTTAATGTTACCAGTTGTTATAAGAAAGAAGTTATATTATTCTAGTTACTTGTAAGTGTTGTAAAAGGCGTCTACAGATAATGCCAGTAAAATCTAATGGTTTGTGATGGCGGTATTAATATCTCGTTTAAAACATAGATTTGTAAAGTACCCAGATGCGGGATAGGCGGCACCGTCTAACGCGTGTCAAAAATTACAGTCATCGATCTATGGTAAATCCTACAACATTTCTACAACGGAAGAAAGAAGAGAGAGTCTAGCAGTGTTTTTTTTTTTTTACGGACTTATGATGAATACAATGTTGCTAGTTGTAAAGTTTTTGTTTCCTTTTTTTTTTCATTTATTATATAGGTCTCTTCTTGGATTGGCAATCACAGTTTTTTTTCTAGTTATAAGGAAAACGCTGCTGTCCATCTCCTGTTTCAAATTCCCTCCTGATGCCTCTTATGCATAGAATACTATAATACATACATAATAGAACGGGGGAGTGGGCGGAGCCCGCGTAGCCACTAAAATGTCATTAACACGTCAATAAATGTCAACAGGAGATGTGTTTTGACGTTACAATCGTTTCCAAATTTCGCATGCAAATTATTTACAAAATGCCAAATTGCACACTATTTACAAATAAATATGTATTAAAATTTAAACGATTTTTAAATGATGATCTTGAACCCTAATCAAAAGTCTAAAATGTGTAAATTTATTCAGTCTGTCAACACAGCGAATCGGATTTGGCGGCGCCAAACCTCGTACAAAATAAAGTTGACAGCCATTCTATTGTGTATTATAGTATTCTATGCTCTTATGATACCCACTATATGTATGATACGGAGTAGTGAATCTTCTAACACCACCACTTCCAGGGAGTGCATTAATGTTACAGAAAAAAAATTGCAGTCAACAACATTTGGCATCTATTTCATAAACGTGTGCGTAAGTGTGTTCTTACAATAAGTTCAGCATTGTTTGCGCCACACGAAAGAGCTACGGTAAAGCTATTCTGCAGCTGTATTATGTTTGTAGCATGAATGGGTCGACTCAATCTTATAAATCCTACGCTCTTACAGAATTCCAGCTTAAAATAGCACTTTATGCTGCTATTTTTCGTATGACGTCCCTTTTTCCTGGAAACGAGGCAATCCATCTTAGCCCTCAGGAATGACAACGCGTCTGCATTTTGATTCTAAAGGCGATATTCGTACCCCGACCAAAACCTTGCGATAGGGCGTTTTTCAGACTATTATCTCATTTGTTATGAAAAATGAACTACATCTAAAAGCACATTATTAATGTTAGATAACCTATCATTACATTCCACGTTCTAATTAGTTTTTATGTGTTATAAATACATTTAAAATCAACTTTTAAAAAATGACTAAAATTATTGATTACATGCATCTGTTGCTAAAGGCAACGCTCTAATCGTTTGAAGATTACACTAATGGATAGATAATTTAAAAAATCTTTATTATTCACGTTTTATTAAATTTCTTAATTTCCCTTTTCTTTTTAATTGAGATAATTCCAAAATTTGGGCGTATTTCTTACGCGATATATTGTAGCGAGAGCGCGTGGATTGTATAGGACCGAACGCTCAAGGTCGTTGGCTAGGAGTGGCGCCTTATTCGAGGATAGTTGTAGACGTCTATCGGTCACAGCATCCACTTACCATCAGGTGTACTGTGTGCTTTTATGTCAGTCACCTTCATTCTATCAAAAACGTAACCATCAGAGGAGCCGTATCCTCGTTTGCCCCCTCTCTCTTATATTAAAAAAGATTTTACCTACTAAGTAGAAAAACTGGTTTGATTTGTTGTTGGTTTGAGTTTTCGCTATTGTTATGCCTTTAAGTTTTGTAAAGCATGCGAAAAATGTAATAACGTAAAGTGTGCAATGATATAAATGTCACATCTGCAAAACATTTCCTCTGACGCATTTGCTGTCGCGCTGGCGTGGCGCTTGGCGAGTGGAAATGATTCAGTAATATATTATATTGTATGTCACACCAGATTCTACGCAGACTAAATTGTACAACACAATTAGTATTGTGCTTGCTTGCAGCCATCAACACAAATTCAAATGTTACTCCTTTTTAAAAGGCCGGCAACGCACCTGCAATTCCCCTGGTGTTGCAGTTGTTCACGGGCAGCGGTAGTCACTTACCATCAGGTGAGCCGAATGCTCGTTTGCCCCCTCTTCTTTTAAAAAAGAGATTACAGAAACATTTTAATTAATATAGATTATAAATAATACTTATTGAAAGTCACTCTTATTTTAATTTACCACTGGTTAGGAAAATACCTCTTTCCTGAGAATAACCAGCAAGTAACCAGGAATAAAAAAATGTTTACAATCATTAAAGTTGCACTGTTATTTTACGTGGTAGAGCCACACTGCAGCTATATTGTAGTAGTAGTGTTGTAGCACGAATGAGTCGGCTCGACCGGGGTAGGATTACGCTCTCACAGAATACTAGCGTAAAATAACAGTTTAATGCTGTTGTGTTTCGTATGGTGAGTGTAGAAAACCAGAGCCCTTTTTATTGGAACCGAGGCAGTCTATCTTATTCTTCTGCGGTGACAACACATTTGTGTTTGTATAAATGTGAATGTCTATGGGCCAGCATCCACTTACTATCAGGTGGACTGTGTGCTCGTTTGTCACTCAATGCTATAAAAAAGTTACAAAATAATTAACAACGTAAATCAATTTAGAAATAGCTTGATAGTGATAATATGTTGTGTATGTCATTAGTAATTATAACGTACAAATACAAAATGATAACATTACTGGAATACAGTTTGCGTTTTGTAGAACTTATAATATTTAGGACCGATTTTTCAACCGTTTGATAAATATCTTTCATCAAATAAATTATGACTTAACTGAAAAAAAAGTTACACCATTGTACTATTTTATTCATGCAACTGTAATTTTTAAATTCTTTATGTTCTATTATATCGTATAAAATAACTTTTTGTGTAAAATTTGGTGTTTGAAAATTCGGTAATCAATCAATCAAATTCAAATTCCTATAATATATTATGTGGGTATACATATGTAACTATGTATATATACGAATTATTTCCCACATCGCTACTTGTTATTATCAGTTATGTAAAGGCATGCCGGCCGCTAAATTACTCAAGGGTACTTTAATATCATGTGTAGTCCCGACTGTCGGGTCGGGACAGGCCGTCAGAGAGGAACAAAGATAAATAGAGCGGCTGCCAAGTACGTGTTATTACTTTGCGCAGCTGGCTATGTCCCTTTGCGTAGATATAAGAAAGAAGTTTTTTTATATTTCTATGTCCCTTTCTGTTGATTTTTATGGCAGCTGGCTTAGTATTTAGGTCTGATTTATAAAGAACCATCTATGAAGTTAGTATTCCATATGGAATACGGAAGTATTCTACCTCGGTATTATCTTAATTGTGAATTCCTCATAGTTACGGTCCAGATAATAGATGTGAATATGAAAAAGATACAGAGTTTTTTAATGTGACCTCTATTAATCATTAAATGCACTTCATTATACATATTTACTACCTACTCTAATCTTAATATATATATATATATATATATATATATATATGTACATATAATGTATATATATAAATTACGTGTCACGTTGTTTGTCCGCGATGGACTCCTAAACTACTTAACCGATTTTAGTAAAATTTGCCCACCGTGTGCAGTTTGGTCTAACTTGAGAGATAGCCCATGAGTGACCTTTAATTTTTTTTACGAATTTAAAGATTTTTAATAAGACATGACTAAGGGTCGTCGAAAAGGGCAGAACAACATCTGCCTGGCAAGCTAGTATAAATATATATTACAAGCTGTAAAACTCATGCATGCATATGGACTTACATTCCCAACATATCTTAACAAAATAAAGCCTATACAGATAAGATTCGCGGTACCCCGACCAAAACCTTGCAAAAGTGCGTTTTTCAGAGACTATTATCTCATTAGTTATGAGAAATAAAATACATCTAAAAGAACATTATTAATGTTCAATATCCTAACATCACATTCCACGTTCTAATTTGTTTTTATGTGTTATATATAAATAAATACATTTAAAATCAACTTTTAAAAAATGACTAAAATTCTTGATTACATGCATCTGTTGCTAAACGCAACGCTCTAATCATTTGAGGATTACACTAATGGATAGATAATTTAAAAATCTATATTATTCACGTTTTATTTAATTTCTTTTGTACGCTTTTCTTTTTTAATTGAAATAATTCCAAAAATTCGGGCGTATTTTCACGCGATATATTGTAGCGAGAGCGCGTGGATTGTATAGGACTGAACGCTCAAAGTCGTTCGCTAGGGGAAAATTAGTTGATCCCAAAACGAAAAATGCCCATAGACATTGTGGCTGCGCTGTCGTCGCGCCGCAAGCGAAACACACCGAAGCCTATATCATCAAAATTCCGAATCATAAACAGTATATATAGAACATCTCCGAACTAACACATGGAGTGTTGGCCGCTCCTCGGGCAGAACACCTTGCCCGGCGGGAAATCTCCCATTTTCCTTCCACGGCCCCAACATGAAAGTAAAGTCTATCATCATATTAGAACAGCATGGTATGGTGGTAACATTTAAGAAACTTAGGACATATATAATGCCGAAGCGCCAAATTAATGACATTTACTTTGGACGGCGTACTTTGGATAACTCCAACTTTGTGTAATGAGGTAGCGGATATATACGACGAAAGCGTAACTAAGTCGCAGCTCGCAGCTCAAATCTATCTTGAGGAAATATTATCTGTCGTTGTGTCCATAGTGGTGAATGTTTCTTTAATTATTTATGTGTTAAGTTAAGTATTTATAAGTACCAGATATTGTTATTAAGGAGTGTGAAACGATAAACTGGTGCGTTGCCGACAAACTGGCTTACACTTTGGCAAAATTTAAAATGTAAATAATGTACACTCTTTATAAAAAGAAATAAAAAAAAAACAATTTCACCCCATTAGGGGTCGAATTTTCCAAAATCTTTTTTTATTGGGTGTCTACACCGAGAAAGAAAAAGAAATATATGCGAAATTTCAAGTCACTCGGGCTTTTGGCAATATCGTGATGAGTGAGTGGGTCACTTCACTTACTTACTTATATATATATATATATATATATATATATATATATATATATATATATATATATATATATATATATATACATATTCCGATGATATCCCGGACGTCAGTCTAAGCGAGATTAGAATGGCTCTCCAGCACCTTAAAAACGGCAGGGCCCCAGGCGAGGATGGAATTACAGCGGAGCTTCTGAAAGCGGGTGGAATACCGGTACTTGAAGTCCGTCAGAAGCTCTTCAATTCCGTCCTCCATGGTGGCACTACTCCAGAGGCGTGGAGCAGAAGTGCGGTGGTCTTGTTCTTTAAGAAAGGCGACAACGCTCTCTTGAAGAACTACAGACCGATTTCCCTTCTGAGCCGCGTCTACGTGCTGTTTTCGAGAGTCATTACGAATCGTCTCGCACGCAGACTCGACGACTTCCAGCCTCCCGAACAAGCCGGTTTCCGAAAAGGCTTCAGTACCATAGAACACATACATACCCTGCGTCAGATTGTACAGAAGACTGAAGAGTACAATCTGCCACTTTGCCTGGCGTATGTAGACTATGAGAAAGCCTTTGATTCCGTCGAAATTTGGGCGGTGCTACAGTCCCTTGAGCGGTGCCAAGTTGACTGTCGTTATATCGAAGTGCTGAAGTGTTTATACAGTAGGGCTACGATGGCTATCCGAGTACAGAACCAGAGCTCGAAACCCATCCAACTGCAGAGAGGTGTAAGACAGGGTGACGTTATATCCCCGAAACTCTTCACCGCTGCATTGGAAGACGTTTTCAAGCTACTGGACTGGAAAGGCTATGGTATTAACATCAATGGCGAGTACATCACTCACCTTCGATTTACCGACGATATAGTCCTTATGGCAGAATCGCTGGAGGACTTAAGCACTGTGCTCAATGACCTCAATAGTGCCTCCCAACGGATAGGTCTTAAGATGAACATGGACAAAACAAAGATTATGTTTAATGTCCATGTCACACCTATGCCGGTAGTTGTTGGGAGCACTATGCTCGAAGCTGTTGACGAGTACGTTTACCTGGGACAAATAGTCCGACTAGGTAAGTCCAACTTCGACCGAGAGGTCAATCGACGGATTCAACTCGGCTGGGCAGCGTTCGGGAAATTACGACATATCTTCTCGTCAGGTATACCTCAATCTCTAAAAACTACATTGTACAACCAGTGCGTGTTGCCAGTGATTACTTACGGATCTGAGACGTGGTCCTTCACTGCTGGCCGTATGAGGACGCTCAAGGTCGCTCAGAGAGCTATGGAGAGGGCTATGCTCGGAGTTTCTCTGCGTGGTAGACTCAGAAATGAGGATATCCGCAGTAAAACCAGAGTGACCGACATAGACCAACGGATTAGTAAGCTGAAGTGGCAATGGGCCGGCCATATAGCTCGAAGAACCGATAACCGATGGGGAAGAGAGGTTCTCGAGTGGCAGCCTCGTACCGGTAGGCGTAGTGTAGGGCGACCGCCACTAGATGGAGTGGCGACCTGGTAAGACATGCAGGAAGTCGATGGATGCAGGTGGCCCAGGACCGTGCTTTGTGGCATTACCTGGGGGAGGCCTATGTTCTGCAGTGGACTTGTGAAGGGCTGTAATGATGATGATGATGATGATGATGAAATGGAAGTGGTTTTTAGGGGCTTATTAACGCTTTATTAACGCCGCTCTTCTCTCAAAGAGAACCTAACCAGTATTATTATTGGCTATGGGGCATATAATTTTACACTCAGACCGTTCATATGCAGGTAATCAAGTGCGCCACAGCAGCTTAAGATACGTACAATATGTAGAATGAAGATGCGAGTGCATCGACACAATTAAGACTTACTTTGATTTGGAATCTGAGTGCAGATGTGTTGTGATCCCTATAAACTAAGTTGCCCTGTCTCGTTATTAGTTATAAGGTCTCTGGTTCTCTTTACTCGCTACACGAAACAGTAGAATTGTGGTGCTAATTGACACACAAATTAATGATGAAATCACTGACAAAGCTTACGATGAAATGGCTAGTATATAATAGTTGTATAATGTTTTTGGTCGAATTCGTGCAGAATATTGTTATAGCTCTGTCTTCTATCAGGTGAATAGAGGAGGGACTTCAACAAAAAATATATTTCGATAATTAACGATTTCTTTTCTCACAACACATGAGTAATTTATAAATATGGCATTTCACAATTTCACAAAATAGTTTATCCTGGCAAATGCACGGATGAACGTCGTTTGATGTCTCTGCCAATTCAAATTCATTCAAAACACTTGGATTAATAATTCTAAGATACGCTTATTTTTGCAGTTATTTTTGCTAAGAAGCTAAGAAGAAGAGAGAAAATTTTATATTTTCTGAACTTTACTTGGTAGAGTATGCTGCAGCTATTTTACTGTTATAGTTGTAGCACGAATGGGTCGGCTCCACCGGAGAAGTACCACGCTCTCACAGAATTCCAACGTAACATAGCAGCTTAACGCTACTGTGTTTCTTATGGTGAGTGTAGAGAACCGATGACCCTATTTACTGGAACAAAGCATTCCATCTTAGTCCTCAGGGAAGACAACGCATCTGCATTTTGATTGGTAATCGAGGATAGATGTAGATATCTTTGGGCCACAACAATCTTTTACCATCAGGGTGACTGTGTGCTCATTTGTCATCCTAATCCCATAAGAAATAAACCTGAGACCGGCACCAAACGTAGAGAGCTAAGATTTAAAAGCCATTGATGCAAACTGGATCTTGATGGTAAAGGAGTATATTGTATTATGATATGTATTGCCTAGTATTGTGTAACAGCTATCTTAAAGCATGAGTTCGTAATTTTAACGCTTATTAAAATTTATTATCGTCAAAAAAGTGTGTCCTTACTGGATCAGACTATGCACGTGTCTTGGAGACTCGTTTGCTCGGTGTTGTCCTTGGCCGCTGTAGGGTTTCTTGTTACCGGCTTAAGTTGATTTGAAGTCGACGGAAATCTTCAAGTTCAATATGTTTCGGCTATTTTTACACAAAATATTGTAAAATCAATTATGTTTTACGAACAGTTTTGATATGGCCTAATAATTTAAAAATAATTTTCTAGCCCCATACGGATTTATAACCCCATACTAATATAACGATAAACATTGAGCGCACGCAATAGATTAAATAGATACATCACTAATAAGGTAGGTAGGTCAGTAACAATTTTGTTGTACTGCAAATTATATGAATTGTTTGTGAGTTTTTTTTTAATAGAATAAGGGTGATGAACGTGCACACAGTTCATCTGATGGTTAGTGGATTCTGTGGCCCATAGACATCTAAATTTCAATGGTTTCCAATAAAAAAGAGTCTCTGGATCTCTACACTCACCATGCGAAACACAGCATTGGATGCCTGCTATTTTACGCTGTTATTATTACATTCGTCACTATTATCTGTTGCATAAATGCGCCCATGCGCCCCGAGTTATGCCTGTCAGTTTTAAAAATGAATAGTGAAAAAATTATTTAAATATTTATTTTGTTATTTAGTCTGTCTTCTAATTCTGAACTTTGTTCGACCTTTCCAGTGATAACCTTATCGGGAAGTATATACTTTAAAATCGTTTGCAAAATTTCTTCCGAACAGACAGGCAAACAAATTGAGAGACTTGTTTTAAAACTCATCGGGAAGTTTAAATTCGATTGCAAAATTTGTAACGAAAAGACTGACAGAAACAGACGGACAGATAAATAACAGATAACAAAGCGAGTTAAAAAAACATGTTACAGAGGAGATCAAACTACAGACAGTTATATAAATAGATTTACGTAAGAGAACATGGAGCGTGTTTATTCATTTGATTCGGGGCAGAAGACGTTAGTAATTGAACTGGTTACCAACGTCTCACGCTAATACACGGTAATGCCCCATATCGACCCATTAGTGTCGTAAGAGGCGAAAGAGTTAAACTGAAACAGTAGATGGATGGGCATCAGTATCTTGCTGGTAATATTTCAAAACAAAAATAAAAAACTGCAGTTGCCAAGCGTCCCGCCTGACAAGTACGGCAACTTAGACTAAATCCCCCCTAAGAGAAAATTTTTAGAGGAAGATGTGGTCTATGTTCAGCTGTGGATTTCTAAAAGCTGTAATGGATGGATGGATAGAGCAGACGAGGTAACGACCATCAAGGCACAAAGTCCAAAACTAGACCAATTTTTACTGTTATGAACATAGAATACTATAATACACAATAGAATGGCTGTCAATTTTATTTTGTACGAGGATTGGCGTCGCCAAACCCGATTCGCTGTGTTGACAGACTGAATAAATTTACACATTTTAGACTTTTGATTAATGTTCAAGATCATCATTAAAAAAATCGTTTAAATTTTAATACATATGTATTTGTAAATAGGGTGCAATTTGGCATTTTCTAAATAATTTTCATGCGAAATTTGGAAACGATTGCAACGTCAAAACACATCTCGTGTTGTAAATGTCAACGTCAACGTACGTGTGAATTGACGTCTTAGTGACATTTTAGTGGCTACGTTACATAGTACTATTATTTATTCTGTGGCTACGCGGGCTCCGCCTACTTCTCCGTTCTATTATGTATGTACTATAGTATACTATGGTTATGAAAAAAATTTACAATTACGTACTCGTAAGTACTAATAAAAATACAAATAATTCCTAAGGACTGCATATACACGTGTTTCTTATAATAGAAAGCTTGACAGAGATATAAACAATGTATAATGTTACACGGTAACGCGAACCTGCACCTGTTGAATTGGCTTTTATATAGCATTCATGTAAGTATAAATATGCTATAGGTATTTATACATACAACCTACATGTATGCGATATAAAAGCCAAGTTTTTGCATATTTATTTGAAGTGGAAGGAAAAGGGAGATTGGGAGATCTCCCTTTTCCTGCCCGGCGGGATGTGTTCTGCCAGGGGAGCGGTCAAAGCTCCGAGTGGGTAGTTTTGAGCTATTCTATATTTATATTGTTTTTGGTTCGGAACATTGATAGCGCAATTTAGGCTTCGATGTATTTCACTTGTGGCGTGACGACAGCGCCGCCACATTTTTTTTAAATTGTATTCTAGTGACCCACCCCCTGGCGTGTCGAATGGGTAGTATCTATTAATTCGGCGCTATTAAGTAAAAGGTAATCAAATTACAATACAATTAGTTTCTTCTTTTTTTTAATCAGACGATATTTTCAGATAAAATATAGCCTAGATAACTCCTGGCATTGCTCTCTATATGACTGTGAAGTTTCATTACAATTGGTTCAGCCTCTTCGAAGATTGACATACCTACACACAGACAGGAAAATATTTTAAAACTGCTTGTTCATGTGTTAATGGCCTGCAAATAACCCCAATAACCTCAATGTAAGTCATTTGGTTTGATGTTACAGACAGGAGGAATTTTAATACGTGGTAGAGCCATGCTGCAGTTATATTTGTAGTATCGTTGTAGCACGAATGGGTCGGCTCGACCGGGGAAGGACCACGCTCTCACAGAATACCAGCGTAAAATAGTAGCTTAATGCTGCTGCGTTTCGTATGGTGAGTGTAGAGAACTGGAGACCCTTTTTACTGGAAACGAGGCATTCCATCTTAGTCCTCACGGGTGACGACGCATTTGCATTTTGATTCGTAATCTAGGATAGATGTAGATGTCCATGGGCCACAGCAACTACTTACCATCGAGTGGACTGTGTGCTCGTTTGTCACCTTCTTATAAAAAAATACATGAAATTTTCGTATAATATTCTATTTATGAAGTGTAGCTTCTCAAATATTTTTTTCAAAACATCTGAACTTTTTGATTTTATGTAGTACAAAATGTCCATTGCCATACACGCTAAGTAATAATAGGTAGCAAAAGGTTTTTGGTTGTTACGCGAAACTATTGAAGGCGCCCTTAATTACTTAATACAGTGTAGTACTTATTACAATATATATCGTTAAGTAATCTGTGCCACAATTGTTTGACCTAGAACAAAACGAGTTAACTGTGTTAACTACTATCAGACACGATGATTATGAACCCCTATATAATAGTTTCAATTAATAACATTATTCAGCGCTATTCACAACATGTAAGTTATTTTGAAAGTGTCGTTATTGCCAAAAAACATGTTGAACACTGTTTCTTCTAAATAAATACTGCTCTGAGAAAGCAAATGGTTAATTGATTAAGACGTAGATACTTTGACCTGGAACGTTGTTCTAGAAATTAGAACCTATTTTAATGCTGCCGCAGTTAAACATATAGGTATATACCTAAATTCGCCTAGGAGACGGTGTAGTAAAGTAAAAAAGATATAGGTACGTTGTAACTTGTAAGTTTCAAAAGTTTGTGGAATGTCAGCACTTTATAATATACTTATAAAAAAATATTTCGTTCTCGTGATCGAGTGCGGCCACTATCTAGGCTATCGTAAAGTATTATCTGCGCGGGAGATAAAATATAGTGCCGCATTTGTCGCACTTACTCTTGCTGTAATAGAATAATTACTTGTCTCGATCTAAAAAGCAATAATTCCAGTTTTGGAACTTGATGTGAATTTCCGATACTAGTTAACTAACTTGTCCTAAAATATTTAACATGTGGCATCAAAATATATTGCGGATTAAAGATTCTTTATCATGACGAGTACTCAGCATATCGCATTAGTAATGAAAGCAAGCTAGGTTTGTGCGTCACTATATCTACCCTCCCTCCTCCCTCTTCGTATTATTGTTATTGACAATGACAGTACTAAAACGGGGGGTCTACAAGCGACAGACAGGCGGAAGGTAATTGTTAGGAAGCTATAAATATAAGCGGTTAAACTAATTATGTATTCATTAAATTTTAAACAATCGTAAACTTTTATATTTTTAATCGATATGAAAATGGAGTTTTTTTTTAAATTGAAGCCATGTTACCAACCAGATTTAATAATGATAGTTTGTAGTAGGTTTACTTTTTGAAAATTATGATTTATCGTTACGAGCTAGTGTTCAGCTTATAAGCACAACTTGCCTGACGATTGAATGTTTTTTTTAATAGAATATGAGTGACAAACGAGCATACAGTCTTCCTGATGGTAAGTAGATGCTGTGGCCCATAGACGTCTACATTTATCCTCGTTTAAGAATCAAAATTGTCACCCCTGCGGACTAAGATGGAATGCCTCGTTTCCAGTAAAGCGGGTCTCCGGTTCTCTACACTCACCATACGAAACATAGCAGTATAAAGCTGCTATTTTACGCTGGTATTCTGTGAAGGCGTGGTCCTTCCCCGGTCGAGCCGACCCATTCATGCTACAACCATACAAATATAGCTGCAATGTTTTTGGTTTGGCTGAGGAGTTTTTGGTATTCTTAGGTTTACGCTTTTTTACTTCTATTACAATATTCCAGTTTGAAGAGTTAGTAAAAATTACGAGGTATAATTGATTCGATTTCCAGGCATGTTAATTACCAGCAGTATTTGTTTACATATTATGGTGAATTGATGTTTGTTAAATACCATTGCAATAAAAATATCGATAATTCTGCCTTTTACAAAGTAGGATTAAAAAAAATTAATATTACGCTTATCTCATATTCGTTAAAAACATTTAGGTCTGATGGGTATATAAAAAGCCAGTATAATTCCAGGTTGTGAGGCATTCCATCTTAGTCCTCAGAGGTGACAACGCATTTGGAAGCTTCTTTAGTTGAAAATGATTTCAGGTGTCCATGGGCTGAAGTAGCCTCTCACTATATCAGGTTGTCTGTAAGTTTATATGTCTTTTCACTTTTATATATGGAAAAAATCCTGCTTCAATTTAAAAAAAACTACAGATCCATTGTTACTTGTAACTCCTGTTGGTTGAGATGGAACAGCTAACAGTTATTATTCATGTTAATGGCTCTTTCTTTGAAAGAGCCAGATTCGCTTAAAGTTACAGCCTATATATGTCCCACTGCTGGGCACAAGCCTCCCCTCATTTCTGAGAGGGTTTTAGAGCAAGGAAGTGTTCACCGCGCTGCCCCACTGCGTGTTGGCGAAATCCACATATCTTCGAAATAATTTTTTTTTATTTTTCAATCGTGCAGGTTTCCTCACGATGTTTTCCTTCACCGCCGAGCACGTAGTAAATCAGCACTTATAATTGCAATTAACAATTTAATTGGTGTCGACGGAGATCGAACCCGGGTTGCTCGCGTACTGTGAAATTTACAGCGAGCTCTAACCATCTGAGTCGCTCAATACGATCAAATTAAATCACAGATATACGTTAAACAGAAGCCATATAAAAACCAATCCCTTGATTATAAGTAATTAGAAACAATACTAAGAGTTATAATTAAATATGTTAATAACATTCACGTGCCCCTCCTTTTTATTTAAAAAAGTGACTCACTAACAGTCCATCTGATGATAAGTATAGTAGTTATCGTTACAGCCTATATACGTGCCACTGCTGGGCACAGGCCTCCGCTTATATTTGAGAGGGTTTTAGGGCAAATTGTCCGCCGCGTTGCCCCTCCTCTGCGTGTTGGCAAACTTCACATGCCTTCGAAATATTTTTTTTTCTTATTTCTCAATTATGCCGGTTTCCTCAGAATGTTTTCCTTCACCGCCCAGCACAGGGTAAATCAGCACTTATAATCTCAATTAACAGTTTTATTGGTGCCGACAGGGATCGAACCCAGGTTGCTCGCGTATTGTGAAATTTACAGCGAGCGCTAACCACCTGATTCGCTTAATACGATCAAATTAAGTCATAGATCATATAAAAACCAATCCTTTGAATATAAGTAATTAGAAACAATACTAAGAGTTTTAGTTTTTTAAATAAAAATTTAGTAAATAAAAAGAGGGACACGTGACTGTATTAACATGTATAATATGTTAATACGGTCACGTGCCCCTCTTTTTATTTAAAATTTAAGTAACCCACGAACTAACAGTCCATCTCATGATATGTTACAGCATACTATGGAGACCTGCAACAAACTTAACAAAAAAGGCAAAATATTAGTTAAGAGGGTGATACCTACCTAGAAGGAAGGACCTACCTGGAACATGCGAAATAAAATCTTATCATCTATCAGTGCTTTGGGGTCTTTGCTCCCTTGGAATTGGAACCATTTTTACACACCACTTACCATTAGGTGGGAATAGCAATAATAGTTAAAATAATCATGGTCATGACAACGGTTAAAAAACAATTTGCAACCAATTTCGAAAGAGGTGGTTCTCAATTCGACTCTATTTTTTTTACTTCAAAACTCTTTTCTAGGTGAACCGATTTTGAAGATTCTCTTTTTTATTTGAAAGCTTTTTGAGTTGTCCTTAATAATGCGTATAAAATTGACTTCGTTGTAATTTTTTTATATTACCACTTGTTGCTGTACTTATTCTATATTACGTCAATATTTTTTTGCATATAATACTATACAAGCTATAAATATTAACAAAAAACTTCATCGAAGAAAGTAAATTACTTAGCCTGTTTCGTAAATTCCCAATTAGTGGAAAACGTGCGCCGAGGCCAATAATTTTGAAGGCAAATATCGTACGCCCGCCCACGTTTGCGGTTTTCATAGACTTCGGAAGCCTTATCGCAATTTCCGTTCATAACACAAATATTATTGTACGTAGGTATATCAACTGCGCTGTTTACATGAAAATATTTACTTACACAAAGTATAACTTATGATATACTCAATTAACATTGCAAAAAGAAATGATTTACATATTAGTAAAAAAATTATGTAGCGGCGTTGTCGGCGCGCCACAAGTGAAACACATCGAAGCCTAGATCGCGCCATCAAAGTTCCGAAGTAAAACAGTATATATAGAATTGCTCCGAACTATCACACGTAACCCTCATTACGATAGTGGCTCATGCCGAGGTTCGTACCTCTTTCAGAGGGGCCCTTGAATCACATTGAGCCCACACTTACCTAGAGGAGCCTCACTCCGAAAGCAGGGACTGTGGGGTGCCTCGGGACTTGCAATCGTTGCACTCAATACTCAATAGCTCCGTAGGTCCTCACTCACGAGTCTATTTTGATGACACTGTAAAGGTAAAGGCCACAGAGCCAACAGTATATACACTTAGAAAAAAATTACACGGAGCGTTGGCCGTTCCTCGGGCAGAACACCTTGTCCGGCGAGAGATCTCCCCTATTACATCCATGGCCACAATTATATTATATAAATTCATTATTGTCAAACTATCTAGTATATAGCGCGGTAGGGCTAGGATTCCTGCCTATAAGAACGTCTAGGGTAGATACCACCCCCTATTTCGACTACCTAATAATAGTGCATGCATTGCTGTGTTACTTTCTGAAGGACAGTATAATTACAGTAGGCTGTGAGGTCATCTCCATCCATTTTAGTCCTCAGAGGTGATAACGCTTCTGTAGCCTTCTTTGTTCAACTGCAGGTGTCCTTGAACTCGAGAAGCCACTTACCATCAGGTGAACTGTTAGTTCGTTTCTCACCAACTCTCCCTAAAAAACAATTGTCTGGCCATGCTGCTTCAGTCAAATCAGTCTGTGTTAATGGTTAATTTTTTGCAACTAGCCTCCAATTTCGTTCTTCTAAGAACGCATCGCGTGCAGGTGAGGTTTATTGAAGAAAAAGTTAGCATAATTCCCATATGGCATATAAGCTGTTTTGTTCGTTGACATCAGTTGGTTAGTCTTTAGCTGGACAAAAGGCTCTCTCGTTGTACGTCACACCTGGCAGCCCGATTAGCAATCACAGTACAAAATTCTGACTCACCTTTGGCGTTGCCTCCCGTCGTCGGTCTAGTGTTTTAAGTCTAACGTAATCCTTTTTACTTTTTCTTAAGTGGTAGAGCCACGCTGCAGCTATATTACGGCTGTAGCACGAATGGGTCGGCTAAGGACCGGATAAGGACCACGCTCTCACAGAATACAAGCGTAAAATAGCAGCTTAATACTGCTGTGTTTCGTATGGTGAGTGTAGAGATCTGGAGACCATTCTTTGCTGGAAATGGTGCGTTCCATCTTAGTCCTCAGGTGTGACAACGCATCTGCATTTTGATTTAATCGACGACAAATGTAGATGTATATATAAAAAATACCTCCATATATCAGAAGCTGTGCCATCTTTTGTTTCTTAGTCGCCTCTTAGCTACACTAACGGGATGAATTAGGGTGATGGATTCATGTGAGCTTAACATTTAGACATTCATTGCTTACGAGATGTAAGTTCTCTTAATTGCCTTACTTACCTACTGCAGTTTGTAGTTCATTTCAAAAGAGGCATGCGTAACTTTGGACTCGTAAGTTGTAATAAATGAAATGGTACTATGGCATTTAAAAATAAAAGACTCCAGTATCTAGCCGGTTCTGCTCTTAGATCTTGTTTTACTACTACTACGACTACTACTTTTTAGACTTTAACTTTAAAATATTAACTTGTACCTGGCCATACTCAATCTGCAGGTTGACCTTAACAAAATTCAAACCAAGAAGTTATTCGAAAATTAACAATCATTGGGATTATCTTGAACACAATGCTACATGTTGTGGTTTAACTGAAAATATAAAACCGCGACGACGTTGGCCTGCGGTCAACGTACTTTCTTACAGAATACGTGTCTTGAATGCTGTATAATCCCAGCCTTTGCCAACATTTATGTTATACATTTGTTTTCGATATTCATGTTTCATACTACATACATAGTCCCCATCCAATCGCGCCAACAGCGTTGTTATTTTTACCGGCGAGGAAAGATGGAACGGGACGAAAAGAAAATTGAAAATTGTATGGCGAAATTTAAATTATTCCCTAACTTAGATACTAACTTAGATGTACGACACAAGATTTGAAGAATTTGTTGGTATATTGGACCGTATTGCTGCATAAATAGAGTGCTTTTAACGCATTGGGCGTCGCGGGACCGCGCGGTCTATCGCAGGCTCCATGATAGCCATCGCAGAACAGGGCGAGGCATTGCGGTACACCGCTGTGCTCTCAAGATCAAGCGTGTTTGTTTATATCGATAAAATATGACATTTTTCGTGTCATTACAATAACTACATACCTAGTTTATATTTCGAATAGAGTCAAGTAAATTAAACGCGATAAAATCCGTAAAAGTAGTTTTATTCAATAGAGTCTATTTAAAAAAAAATATGTCCCTTAGAGAATATGTGAACTAGAATGTAAAGTAAGATTTTTGACAGCTAAGGGACTTCTTCATGGTATAACAAAGACTATTTTTAAACCGTATTGTAAGGTCTAAGCCTATAAATAAAACATGTTTAGTCAGTTTAAATATAGTGATCAACCAAAAATATTTATCGCAATGGTAAGCACTGCATTGCACTATACGGTAGACGTACCCCACAATCTAAGAGCTCGCAATACTTATTAATGACAATTCTTGGTGGAAATGGGCTGGCAAGGTTTCTATTCTCGTTTTCTCTCGTCTTGTCTTGCCTCGCCTGGGGAAAGAAAGATTTAAATTTTTATTCAGTAGTCAGAGAAAAATATATCTGTTAGTATTTTAATACTCTACTATAAAATAGTAGAGGATTTGTAAGCACTAATATATATAATAAAAGACTCTAGAAATATCGACGATATATATTTTTTTCGATATTGCATACACTAGCCAATTTGATACAATGCAGATATGCGTGTTTGTTTCTAAATGGTAATGTACTCATTTCGTATAAGAGCCCGTTTCATTTATCTACTATGTTTTGAGATTTGCATATAAAACTTTTAATTAACGTGTTTCAATATAACTTTTATTAAAAAGGCGTAAATCCATTTACATTGAAAAGAGGTCTGAATATAAGATAAATGTACTAATAAATTGTTCGTTGTTATTTTGAATTTAAAAGAAAAATAGTGTGTGTTAAATTCGTCCTAGAGTTTTTTTAATGAATTTCTCGTCTTTAAAGTTCCATTGTTGGCGACAAGCGAAAAGTGAACGTCCTTGTTGATATAAATACGCACACGATAACAAAAGTGCGCTGTCATTGTTCGCACTCCATAGTATTTACGTCACATAGGTCATGTCGAGTGTCGATTAATTATTAGGCATTCTATATTTTCGGGTACCATTCAATAAGTTTCAATAGATTGGTGTCGATAGCATTTTAGCATTTCTTTATGAAAAAGAAATTCTAATTTACTGCTTACTTCTCTCATTTTTAGAGGGTTTTGGAGCAATAACTCCTCCGTGCTTCTTAATTGCGATGAAGAATACTTCAGGAACATGTAAAGTTTTTTTTTTTTAATTTTATTACTCAGACATGTTTTCCTCGGGATGTTTTCCTTAATTGCTAAATACGTGGTAACATCACTAAAAATTGCAATTAACAATTTCGTCTGGGCCGTCGGGAATTGAACAAGGAAGGCTTTGGAAATTTATAAGAGGAAATTAATGAGAAGCGCATAGGCCTCTGAGCTATCATGGATCCATGCTCCTGGTAAGTATCAATCTAGAGTCTAGACATACGGCCGAGTGTCAGCTAAATTTGGAACAAAAACGTGCGACGCACTGGCAGTGTGTTTAATTTTCACAAATCATTTCGAGTCATTCTTAACCCCCAATAACTAAAAATTATTACACCACTTTTAATTTTGTAATTTTAAAATTATTCTACATATGTTCCTCATTTTCCATTTGTGCGAGCGAGCAGCTATGCAGGTCTAATATAACCAGTGTCACTGCGACCTGGAAGGTGCGCTGTAATTGTATATTTAATGAATTGAAGTATTTTCTTTGCAATTTCATTTTTCTGGGCTAAGTACCGTAGTTTCCTAAATGAGTTATGTTTGTGCATTTAGGGGCCTACAATCAGGATGAGCAGGTGTTTCTTCTAATAAGGAACAGAATCGGCACAACCTTGAGTTGCTTAGTCCCGAGATGGATATATGCTTATTTGCATTCCTCATAAGTATTTAAGCAACTGCTGTGGAGGTTGGCGCCCATTCAGATCTAAGCTCTTACCGGAGAAGTCTATGGCCACGTACGTCGTTTGTACTTGACTCGGACTCCTTTTTAAATTTATGTTTTCGGTGCGATTTATCTAACAGAACATAGAGCTTTACCGTCAATTGTTACAATAATACATATATACAAGTACATGTAAATAAAATTGATGTGTCGGTGTGTAATGCCGAAATACGTGCCTTTTATTGAGCATTTTTAAATTTTTTTGTTTTGTTTGTTCCGGGCCTTTGAGTTGGTTGAATACCGAAAGTTTCGGGCTAATCTTCTGAATGTTTGTACCGATTTTTATTAAACTTTACGAACAGATAGGGGCGGGCGGGACAGGAGTGCACAGGCTATATTTTATCCAAACATTTGGAGATTTTTTATAGCGAAAAATTGATAAGATGGTGTAGACGTCGTTTATGATTATCTTGAATTTAAATAACACCACTACAATAGATCCCAGACAGGCGAAGTCGGGGCGGGTCATCAGTACATATATAGTTCGACGCCTTCATCTGACATTTCTTTTTATTTTCTAAATGGAATGCCATTGTTTATTCAGATGGGCTAAGCGTCTACGTCTGAATAAACAGCTGTTATTATTTACGAACGGTTAGCTTGGTAAAATATATGATCTGAACGGTATGACTTGGGATAATTTTAATGCAAAAATTTAAGAGACTAAATGCTAAACTACTTTTTTTACCTTTCGTCGTAATAAAAGTACATAATCCTAAAATAAAACTCAAAGTCAAGAAAACTTACAAAGGGTAAATAAGTGTATAGTTGTGTAGTTTAATCGTTGAACTAAATCTATTCTATTATCTCTATATATACAAATTAATTGCTGTCCGATAGTCTGACTAAAATTCGAAAATGGCTCGATCAATTCTGTTAGAAATAGAAACTTTTTTATTCTATGTAGATTATGAACAATACTTATTGAAAGTTAATTTTTTATTTTCCACTGGTTCGCAAAAAAAAACCTTCGTCCTGTGAAGAACCAGCAAGAAACCCAGCGGAACTATTTTTTTTTTCAAATAATAGCTTACAATTATGTTTACATTTAACAACACAAGACAAATTAGAAATAGCTTGGTAGCGATCACCCTTCCCGGGGGTTATTATCATCCATAAATTCCTTAATATTATAATAAGCCTTTTTATACAAACTTAGTTTAATGAATTTTTTTAACTTTGCGTATGACAAATTTTGTATATTTTCTGGGATTTTGTTGTAAAAGCGTATACATCTCCCCAATAATGAATGACTGACTCGGTGGAGTCGAGTAACTGGTACTACTAGCTTGTGTCTGTTCCTAGTATTTACAGAATGAATATCACTTATTTTTGCAAAACTACGTTTATTCTTGTGTACGTACATTACATTGATGAAATTGTTTTTGTGTTTGAATGGGGCCCTGGATGTTTTAGATTTTGTTTGGACTTGGTGGGTGGAGGAGCTATTGTCAAGATTCAAAATTCAACCGTGCGAAGCCGGGCAGATCCAAAGCTTTAGGCAGATCGCTGTATAATAATATTTAATCAATTATGACTCAATTGGGCTAATTTTGGACCACGGACCAATACTTTATTGTCACAGAATAATATAAGTTTACATCGGTTTTCTTTTGTTTTAGGCAAAGTCACATGCAATAAATATTAACAGAAATACTGAAATTACTAAACTGTGTTTTGGCAAGTATACAACAATGCTCCAAAAAACAAAACTCAGTCTTATTCAATTAAGATTGCTTCCATTTGATATCTTATAACAGGAGTAAAACATACAGAACTACGGATTTAAATATTTAATTTAATTTGTTTAGCCCCCGACGTCGCTATGAGCATATGGGCATGAGGATGCTACAAAGCTCTCTAAAAGTTCGAATTTTAAAACTTACGTTTCAATAAAAACAATTTTTTATTTATATTACAAGGTTAGTTAAGTAAGCCGTGTAGTGGTGGTTTAAGATTGCGCTTGCAATTATAGTGTGCAAACACCAGTGCACTGTATTCCCTGACTCTCATAGTCTGATGGTGCGGCAATTCGACTCGACCGGAGAGAGATTAGGCAAGAGGGGGGAGGGTGAAACATCGCCAACTTCCTGACTGCGGACTTCATTTGAGAATTTCTTACAGGAAAACCCAATAACTATTTTGACCCGACCTGGGATTCGAACCTGGGACCTCACGCTCAGCAATCGCAGTTGCGACCAACTAGACCAAGAAGGCAGTCGTAGAACAATAATGTAATAAGTAAAACGAAGGGTCATTGGCGTCATTTGCGACAAAACCCTATTTTAATAAGAGATTAAAAAAATCTGCCAGCATTCATCATTAAAACAAAATCAGATGGTATATTGTCCGCTGCCAAGAGCACGGGCCAAGTGTGTTGTATGACAATACGTCGCCGTATAATAAAGGAGCAGGAATCCGAAGAATGGCAACGTCACACTCGTTTCGTTTTGTAGTAATTACTCTGGCTGTATTGCGTCAATGTTTGAAGTTATTAAGATATCGAATCGTATCACTAAACTAATTTAGACCTCTTTTCTGACATGTTAGTACGCTTTTAGTGGGAATGTGTTTTGCAGTAAAATATATTAATTTATACTTTTTTATACTTATTTATACTTTCATGCACAAAGTGGTACATATTATGGCTGACTTAAACTGGGTGATATTTTTATCGCCTGGAAAAAATAGGGTATAACAGGTAAACTGAACAGAAGGCACTGATATTTAACAATTTTTTTTAAAATTTACAGTAGCATATTTTGAAATTGATCTATCAATAAATACGACAGAGGACAACAGAACTTTCTGTTCGGCAAAGTTTGATAAACACATAACTATTTTTTTTACTGTCGATGTCCTGGATTTTAATGCAGCTAAAACAATAAAATTGGTTGTATTTTTTCGATGTTCCATCGGATAAAGAAGGTTACATAACATAACGTTTAATGAGCCGCGTTTCTACTTTTTAAAACGATTTATTTTCGTATACGAGCCATTTTGCAGCGAATTAAGTGAATAAAAATCCTTATTTTAAAAAATACGAGTTCCAAAATTTATTAACCGTTTAAAGTTTATTTTATTTTAAGTAATCCTAAGTTGCTGAATATAGTTTATAATATAAAAGAATAGTTTGCAATATAATTTGTTTTTCCATTTACCTCGAATGTATTAAAAGGAATCTTTATGGGGAACTAAACGTTTCATAATATAGGCATCAGGGCTTTAGTATTTCCACACACAGCCACGTTATTAATTTATTACTTTACTTATTGATCATACCTGACGTGTAGAAATAGCTATCACCATACTCACATACAGGTCAAGTGTGAATTTTACATTGCATGTGAGTATCGTATGATAAAGTACAGACTTGGTCGGGTGTGGAGTTACTGCTGACGTACATGTAGGCAGTGGAGAGACGCGCCAAGAAGTTTATGATGTATGATGATGCGCCAGAACATCTTCAATCATTACAGCTTGTAAAGTCCACTGCTGAACCTTTCCAAAGATTGCCTTATAGGGGGATTGTTGTCATAGATGCCAAACTTGGCAAGCGGGTTGGCAGCCGTAGTTTTTTATTTTCTGGTTGTAATAGGAAGGCGCTGCAGATCACTTCCTGGCTTGTTTCTCTCTGACGCTTCTTACGGCACCCACGGGACGATATAGGATAGTGGATATTCTTAAACCGCCTCTACACTGGAGACAGAAGCCTATTGGTGACTGAATTTGTCAATGCCAATTTGCTCAACTTCGAGCACACGCTTGAGGTGGTCTATAAAATACATTTTTGAAAGTGTATATAGGACTATCACAATTTAATTCCTTCCTCTCCTTTATATCATCAGACAACAAAACTTACGGCGTACCGACTTACGGCGGGTATCCTTCCTTTCGCTGTGAATGTAATATCAATCTGACTACATATATATTGCGTATAGCGTAGGATATGATGACAGGCTACTGAGCTAGTGCTTATAACTTTTATCATCGATAATTTTTATCATTCATGATTTTTGTCATCATTGCCAAGGAATCGAAGTAAGCAAGCTGAAAGGTAATGAAATTTACACTTTCAAAATGGCTACTCCAAATCGATAATAGCGTGATACTAAACCTTGAAGCTCGTGAATTATTACCTACACAAAAGCGGACTACATGATACCGAAGTGTTTCGAAGTCGCGCACAGAGTTTCCGTGAAATCAATAGATTAGTTCGGTTAGCCTTCACGACGATAAGACTAATAACAAAACTTCTTTACTTGATATTTTTCACCAGCCTAATTTTAACCAGTTTAAAATTCCTCATAATTACAAAAAAACTGTCTGGAAATTGTAATGTAATTAAATAATACTAGTTTTTACGGATTTTATCGCGTATATTTAACTTTTTAAATACCCGACGTTTCGAACGCTTTACAGGACCCATGGTCACGAGGGGGACTGAGATGTTCAACGTCCAGATGTCATAGTTAATCGCAGTTACCAGAATTTAAAATTTAACTTTTGTTCCGATCTACACAGTATGAACCTATGGTATCTTGAAGTCTTGCAGTTGTATGCTTGGGTTGGGATTTAATTTTATTTATTATATTATCTCGAGCGATAAAATCCGTAAAAACTGGTATTATTTAAATGTGTAGTGTTCACGTAATTATAAGAAATCATTATGTAATGTAATTTTTATAAAGGTTTTCAGTGCCATAACAACATCGACATAATATTAAGAATATAAGAGACTAGTTGGTACTCGCTGGCTTCGCTGGGCAGACGATACTAGACGACAATAACGCAGATATAAAATATAAAGAATTTTTTTTTGGGATTATCGTGAAATCCGTTCTTGGTGAGCGTCTACAACACGAAATGAGTAACTGTACTAAACAAGTGATTGACTTGAAATTTAGGACAGTGTGTATTGTTTTAGAGATATCTTGATGAGTCAGTCGGTGGTATTTCGCTTATATATAGATTGTAACACTTCATTCTTTTTTATAGAATAAGGATGACAAACGAGCACACAGTCCACCTGATGGTAAGTGGAGGCTGTGGCCCATAGACTTTGGGCGTTGCCACTCCTGAAGACTAAGATGGAGAGCGTGGTCCTTCCCCGATCGAGCCGACCCATTCATGCTACAATCATAATATAGCAGCGTGCCTCCACCACGTATGGTGATGATTCTAATATCATACGTAAGAATCGAAGGTACTTTCCATACAAGGAAAATACTAGGTGTACCTATATGTTTTAATTAAAGTTAAAACTCAAAATCAATGTTATTATACATTAATTATTTATTTCTTGCGCGCTTACATCGACCTTCGTGTTTTATATAATAACATTTTCAGGGCCCTGTTTGGGCTGCCTCGCTTTTGTAGCGCATCAGAGATGTTTGCAGAAACGCGAACAGATGACTTCTTCACAATAATGCGTAAAAGAGTGTACTCGCTGTTGAGCAGAATGCGTGGCAGCCGCAACAGTATTATGAACGTGTTCGCCGAAAGATGTGACGGGCATATGCTAGATCTGGAACGATTTGCTAAAAAGTGATTACACATATTTAAGGAACTAACATTAGTATTTAAGGTGCGCAATATATTACTAACAACTTATATGGATCTATGTCTGAAATAAAAGAGTTATTAATATTATTATACCAGATGATAACTGTAAAATTTGCGACTTACATACAACGTTCTCATAATTTAGAATTCCGTGTTTAAGATATATTAGAATGTTTTTTTTTGTTTTCGCATAACAATAATGCCTTAGCGATTAAATCGGAACATTGAGCCATAATGTCAAAGACAAAAAGTTATTAAAATATTATACTAAGAATAAAATATACTCGTTGCAAAAGGACGAACATGTTGTCTTTGTTTTACAAAATTATTCGCCTATTTTTATTTGTACGTGGTAGAGCCATGGCGTAACCATAATATATATTATGGTTGCAAAGCGTATGGGAAAGGACCACGCTCTCACAGTTGTATTCTGTAGAAAAGACTGGCTACCTCACGCCTGTGGTGTTAGCCAAGCCAGATTTTATTCATTGACATGTGGTAAAGCTACAATTACACGTGGTGGAGCCACGTTGTAGCTATGTTATGGTTGTTGCACGAATGGGTTGGCTCGACCGCGGAAGGACCACACGCTGTCACAGAATACCAGCTTAGAATTAAAATAGCAGCTCAAAGCTGCCGTGTTTCGTAGAGTAGTGTAAGAGAATCGGGTATGATTTTTACTGGAAACTAGGTATTACAGGAGTGATAACGCACATTCATCTTGATTAGTAACTGATGATAGATGTAGACGTCTATAAGCCTTAATATCCACTTAGCAGTTTGTCACCCATATTCTATTCAAAAAAAAAAATCGTTTTTTATTAGTAACTATTGTAGAAATTCAACTTAGTTAACCCCACTGTGCTCGAGGCTAAGGCAAGTTAATAACCGTCTGGAAACGTTTGTCCATCAAATCCATAACTAATAAGTAGAAAAAGGCCAGTTAAAGCTGTCGCTGTACGATTCATGTATTTTAGTAGTATTTGACTAAGAAAAAGATCTCTGCGTGGGTCACGGGCACCCAGATGACGACGGTTAGTCTATTATTAGTATCAAAGCACGTGGGCCACGGCTCTTTTCTTTTAAGTTGTACAGAAGTATCGATAAAATTAGTTAATATTAAGAATTAACCTCCTGGTTACTGCAAAATGGAACAATGTCTTGCCTATTATTGCACTAAATCATAAATCTTCATTTATGTACATGAATTATGTATATCAAGATATTACAATTTATACAGTGCAGTCGTGTTTCGTTAACAAACTTGCATATTATCATGCAAATCATAATTTAAAACTGTTCCTATGGCAATATTAATTATTTACTATCAAAAAAGTCTTTTAGGTTTAAAAGCATTCAGTTATTAACCAATTATAAAAATGTTCCTTTTTTTTAAAGGTAGTGTATTTAGGCAAATTTTGCTATATTTAACGAGCCTAGGAATGACATCTAGGTCATGTTTGTCTGGGTCACGTCGTTTTCGGTGATATTTATCGATAGATTTAATAAACAATGTTGAATAAAACTATTTATACGGATTTTATCGCGTTTAATTAACTTGTTTCTGATTCCCGACGTTTCGGATGCTTTACAGCACCTATAGTCATGGGGTTGGGGGGTAGGGTGTCCTGAGATGTTTTAACGTCCCAATGTCATAGTTAGCCTAGCCGGGCCTTCAGTTTTCGAATATTAATTTTTGGGTTTGAATTTAATTTTATTAATTATAGGATCCCAAGCAGATGGCAGCACCCATACATCTTCTCTGTTGAAATTAGGATGTTTTTCATAGCCTCGCGTATCATCCTTCATAGAAATCGGTGTTATTTTGCGTGAATTTGTGGTTTATCAAATCTGATGTAATGGTGGGGACTATCTTGTACATGTTCACAGACTACAGACTTCCCGGAGCGTCGGTGCTTCACATCAGCTATATTATGTCCTTTCACGCGGGTTTTTATTATTTTTGTTTGTCCTACGTAAGAGAAACCACATTCACAGTCTTGCTTGTGTACTTCCGCATCTTGTGGAGGAATATTACACTTAATGGATGGTAAAAATTGACTAATCTTTTTCGGCAGCTTGTAGTATGTTGGTATGTTTTAATGGAAGCTTGCTACAAGATCACTCAGTCACTGTAATGTATGCGCGGGACCCGAAACTTGTCTTGCAATACTTGCTTGACGTGCTGACGCTCGGCGGCCAGATGTTTTCTGTCACAGATCTCTCGTGCTCTCTGAAACAAAGATTTACCCACGGTAGGTAACTGTGAACTGTAAAGGATGATGGTGAGATTCACCATTTTAATGTCGGTTGGTATGGGTCTTTTTCCTATACACAGTGTGACCAATTGTGTTATCAGGATTTCGGATGACTAAAACATCTAGGAAGGCTAAAGAATTATTTGCCTCTAACTCCATTGTGAATTGTATTTTAGAGTTTATGTATTTAAGGTTGTCTAAAAATACAGTTACTTTGTCAGATAGTAAAATTGTGAGTGTCGGTTTTGAACATTTATTATGCACTTTAAATTACAATTAACAATTTCATTGGTGCCGGCGGGGATCGAACTCGGGTTACTCGCGTTCTGTTATATTTACAGCGAGTGTTAACCATCTGAGCTACCACGGCTCTTATTGAAGTATAATTTTATTTATTTCATAAACAAAGTCTACCTGGTGGTAAGTGGCTGCTGCGATCCGAAAAGAAGACTACAAATGCGTAGTCACCTCTGAGAACTGAGATGACATATCCCGCACAGCCTGTTATTACATATACTTTAAGTTACAAGCTTACAAGTCATATCTAATGTTATAAATGTAACACCATATTGCCTAACTGTAGAAATGTATTATATCTATAGGTCTTTTTTTATAGAAATTTTATAGACAATTGATCACACAGTCCACCTGATCGTAAGTAGATGGTGTGACTGATGCATTCTTCTTTATTAATTGACTTTACGGCTCTGGTTTCTAGACCTTCCGAGCCTATCCTTTCTTTAGGAATCTTCATTTTATGTTCTTTTTCTTCACAATATGCTGATGCGTCACATTGCGAAGCCCTTGGGAGATTTTGACGACAGCTCAACCTAGCGGACAGTTGATGACGACAGCCACTCAAGTTCATAAGGCGCCCAAGCGATCAAAATAACTTGAGGTTTATATCGACATCAAAGCACTTGTTTCGTCGTTTTCTCTAATTGTTCACACGCGCGGATACTTAATTCACAAAATCGCATCACTTTTACGAATCAAAATCCACTTCAAACCATTATTCAAGCGACAAAACAGGAGCGACAATCCGTCTACGGCCAAGTTCACGCCAAAACTCCTGTGACTGATGCAAATGCGTCGTAACCTGTGAGGACTAAGATGGAATATCTTGTTTCCAGTAAAAAGTATCTCCGGATCTCTATACTCACCATACGAAACAGCAGCATTGAGTTTCTTTTTACGAAGATATTTTGTAAGAGCGTTATTCTTCCTCGCTCGAGAGTCGAGACTACCCTTTCGTGCTACAACCGTAATATAGCTACAGCCTGACTCTACCATGTATTAACAACGCATCTATCTGAAAAAGGCACAATGATTTTATTCAACCTTTCTAAAACAAATATAATTTGTGATCAATAACTAGTTGCTTGTTTATTTTATTAATAGTAACTGATTACGTTATTGCAGTGAAGTGACGCACAATATTAGTAAATATTTTTCCTCTGCGGTAGTGTGGACGTTACGAAATACCCGTACAATGTTATCAGTTCTTCTTGTTTGCTTTACGAATAATTTATACGTCATTATTAACTTGGTTTTAATAAATTTGTCAATTTGTAAATAAACAGGTTTGACCTGTCTTTTATTGTAAATCATGCCATAAATAAAAACGTCGATAGTGAATACACAAATTCGATCAGTGTCAATATTTGTATAAAACTCAAATTTATATGCATGGTTTTCAGTAAAAAAGGTTTTCGTTTCTCTACTTTGATCATACGAAACATAGCAGTACTGTGCTGCTATTTTAAGTTGGTATTCTGTGAGAGTGTGGCTCTTTACCGTTCGAGTCGATTTATATCTGCTATAATATAGCTGCAGCACGGCTCTACATACTACATATAAGAAATCTTTCCGAATCCACTAAAAATGTGTCCAAATATAAAATATTGTTTTGTTATAAAAAAGTAAGTATGTTACGGCTTCCTCTGTAATCATGTTTTAAGATACAGTTCAGTGTGCGGACAAAAGCGTAAAGTAATATTTCCATAATATATGTTATATATTATGGAAAAATCTGTGCTGCAATATAAACCCACGAAATTACTGGCCACAGTGATGCACTGGAGTTTAGTTCTGCCCATATCTCAAATTTTACGATGTTATTGAGTTTAAGTAGCTTTAAAATAAATGGAGACATAAAATACACTATTTCAAATACTCTCTCGTGCTGTCTCTATCATTTTAAATCAAAGTTATAGAGACAGCACGAAAAGTAACTCGCGTTTGAGTATTTAGAGTTCAGACATTAGTGTCAAAAAGTAATCAATAAATAGTGTTAAATGTTTCACGAAAGAAATCCCGGAATGCCTACTAAAATCTGGTCAGGAATTTAATCGAAGTTATCAAAGGAGACAATCATTTTTGGGCCCACTAGAAATATTAACGTCGTTTAATGGTATTTACACCAAAAAAGACACCAAATTATAATAGTAAATGGCCTATAGATTTTTCGAAAATGTAAACGGAAACAAGAAATCTGAAAAAAAAATTAGTTGTTTTGACATTCGTGTTCTGATCATTGGCTAAGGTAATGTAATATTTAAAAAATTATTGTCTTAGAGATGTGCCATGATAACTCGGAAAAAATCGACTCGAGTTGAAATTCAGGTAACTCGATTTTGAGCTCGAGTTACGCAATTCAAATTAGATGAACGAAGCTGTGTCAATTTGTCACAAATTATTTTTATAATTGTTCTTCCATACAACAAAATTATTATTACTACACTTAATAGGTAGTTATATATTATTTTTGGTATGCGTATCGACAATCTTCATAAAATAATATCACTCTAACGTTATGACGTAAGTCTTAATGTTATTAAGAGGATAGAGTAAGTCAGCTCAAATTCTAATTTCGCCCCCACTTCCCCGCGCGTCGTATGCTATGTATCGATATGTTTGTAATCACTAATACTGTAAGTAGAAAGGTCGTTATACACTTATTTCATTAGGTTTATCATATTTATGCCTGTTTCTTAACGCCAAGCCAGCCGCTTCTTATTTTTATCACGGTTATTTCCCATTTTAATTTTACGTCGTACTGTTGCGTAATGTATATTCTGATCGTAATTTGACTATCCAAAGTATATATAATCAATTTATATTATATATAACATAAATTGATACAACATTATAAACATATTACCTAATGTCAATTTATTTATTACATAATATATCAATAAATTGCTCGAATTAGTAAGTCGATTTCATCACTAAATTGTAGACAAACACTGCATTGGCCGTAAGATAAAGATGCGATTCGAGTAGAGTTTTGTGACTCGAGCCACTCGGGTTAATTTACGAGTATGTATGTATGTCATTCTAGTTGTACACTAGTTTTTGAGTAAATCAACTATTTACAGAAAAGTTTATCACTAGAGTTGAGAGTAGCGATTACTTTAGTTAAACCATTTTTAAATATGTACCTTTATAAATAAGTATATGTGGCAACATGAAATTAAAACTATAAATCAACATCATATATCAAACTAAGTTCAGGTTTGTTTACAACATGCCAGATGCAAGTTTGAATTTGGATGCAACTTGTGATGTCACCCCGCAGCGATTTATTATATATACAAGTAAATTAGTAAAGTAATATCTATATAGCACCCTCTGAATCTATTCGATGCGCCGAGTTAACTCGGTAACTCGGTAAAATTTAATTTCTATCGATTATCGAGTTGGACAAATTCACTCGATTCACTCTAGTGAAATAAAACATAGTTGGAGTCGCATCATTATGGTAAGAACAAAATGAAGTTTTTATTTACAAGCATTATTAAACTAATGTTAAAGAAAATATGGATATTATCAATTATCAGGAAGGTTAGCCAAATATTAATTGACACAAGTGTTTTTCTCTTTTTATTTTTTGTGGTAAAATTCGCAAATAGAATATAAGAGTTTATACCTATAAATATATTCACACCTATTCTAGGTTGTGAAACTGTATTTGTTTTAGGTAAAACAAATACAGTTTCACAACCTAACAAACAGGCCTTAGAACCTTATTAGTTTGTTAAAAGTGACAAAGTATTAAGTTTATTTTATTAGTAAAATCTAAATTAAATAATAAATAGAATAAATGCACAAAAGAAGTTATTATAATGTTAAAAGAAAATTAGAATCTTTGGGTCGAGGGACTTAAAAAGGGTTTTGAAGAGCAATTCACCTTATGTATTCAGCAATTTGCTTAATACTAAATGGCTTTTTTGTTAAGCCAGACACGGATCCTGGCTTTATACCAGCCATAGTAGATAGGCAATATAAATGTTACATATATTTATGTGTAAAACATGTAGTAATTATTTGTACTAGAAGCAAATATAAAGTTTAATAACAATAGTTTGCATAAAAAAGTGTAATGGTTGTATCTATTATGCTTAGGCTGTTGTTCACTGCGCAGAAAGGAATATTATTTTGTCATCTTAAATCAGATATACGTAATATAACAATAATATCTTTGTCTCCCATGTACATGAAACCGGTAAAAAGAATGTGAAACAACTTTTACATAGTTTCAAGCATTGATTGATTAATCAATAATTACTGCTTCTGTATTTGATCAGCTGCAGCTGATTAATGCTGTATAATTTATAATAATTTCTTTATTATTTAACATATGAAAAGGCAGATATAAGAAAATGCTTACAGAAATATGTAAATACAGTTTATTGACATTGAAGGCATAGTCTTATCTCATATCTCTTATTATTAAAAATGTCCTTTTAATTCCTATATAATATAGAAAAAAATAATATATTGATAAGAATTATTATTTAGTTAAGACACCTTTACAATTGTCATTAACTTCTTTTCAGATGGATCGCTTAGAACAAATCTGTATGCCTTGCAGGCTGAAAGCTTGCAGAGACAAAAAGTGTATGGATATTGAAGACAACAGTCTTATATCATATCTCTTATAAGTGAAAAGGCCTTCTGTTTGCTTACAATATCATAAATGTACATGTTACCATGAAGTTATTTTCAAAAAACCTTCAGAAATATATCTAACACTAAAATGTTTCTACCTATGTCCGTTATAGACAAAACATAAGAAACCATCCAACCAATTTCAATGAAAATGTTTGTGTGTGTTTGGATGGATCCCTAGATGGTTTATATTTACATTTGGACCCGGTAGATGGCACTGTTGTCGAGATCCACAAATCACCAGTGCTGCAGCTGAGCCGCATCGCTAGCGATAAATACATTTAAATTAAGCCTGTGTTTTTGTAATCCTCACACAAACAGTTTAAAACATCTTACTTCCTCACTATTTATCATTGTGCAATAACATAGATAAGGCATGTTAATTCCTAGTCATTTTATTATGATACTACTTACTGATCAACCAAAACATATTAAAACAATGTCTTGACACCGCTCCTGTCTATATAATTATGTCAGTCAATCATCAAAGTTCAAAAATTTATTAAATTAAGTTTGTATAAAAGGGGTTATTATAGTATAAAGGAATTTGTGGCTGACAATAACCCGTGGGTAAGGTGATCGCTACCAAGCTATTTCTAATTTGTTATGTGTTGTAACTATGACATACATAATTATGAGTAAGCTGGCTTTTTTTAATGGACCCACTGGGTATTTTGCTGGTTCTCTTCAAGTCAGAGGTTTTTTCCGAACCGGTGGTAAATTAAAAAAGTGACTTTCAATAAGTTACCGAATTATATTTTGTTTTTTGTAATACAACCAGTTTAAAACATTTCTTACTGTGTGTTGGTAATATCATAAATATAAATAGACATTATCCCTTAGCCATCTTGGTATTTCGAATTACACTCACAATCAATCAATACATGTCAAAAATAGAATCCATACGAATTTGTGCATAGACAGGCACTATGTTTTGCCGGAACTAGTGAAACGTTTTACATCGATTTTAAAATATTTATAAATGCTGAATATACCTACAGCTTAGTTTTATATGTACTATTATTCAAGTGTGCACTATTTTAACTTATAATACCGATGAATACTACTAGAAAATCGCTTTCAGTTTGTTTTTAGGTTACTGTTAGATTCACATTTTATTTGTTAATTTCTCAGGACTCCGTTTAGATGCAGTAAAACTAATAATTTTATTGTAATCTATGGATAATAAGGAATAAATCGACATGCATTTCATTGATAATTAATTGGCCCATTCTCCATAGAAAAATTGATTGTCTCCTTTAGCGAAGTCTGTGGTGTCGCGACCGCGACTAAAGGATTTTATCATCAAAAAAATCTTCTTGAACCATAGTTTATTAAATCCAAAGCATTAACCACGCTTTGTAATAAAATGGATACCTTACATACTTTGTATTTTCCCACGGGACTTGTTTGAGGGCACAGCCTCTTGTTAAAACCTGATCCTAATTATAAACTTCTATATATATAAAACTAGCGATCCGCTCCGTACGGTACAGTGAGTTCTGTATTGACTGTGTAAATTATTGACAAACAAGCCAGCTACTGGGTTTACTTACTAACTTTCTTATACCTGGTAGAGCCACGCTGCAGCTATATTATGGTTGTAGCACGGATGGGTCGGCTCGACCGGGGAAGGACCACAAAATACCAGCGTAAAATATTAGCTTAATACTGTGTCGTATGTTGAGCGTAGAGAACCGGAGATCCTTTTTAATGGAAATGAGGCATTCCATCTTAGTCCTCAAGGGTGACAAGTGACAACGCATCTGCGTTTTGATTCTTAATCGAGGATAAAAATATATGTCTATGGGCCACAGCATCCACTTATCATCAGGTGGACTGTGTGCTCGTTTGTCATCCTTATTCTATAAAATAAAAATCGGAACCATTTTAGAGTCAACTTCATGACTTATACAAAATTTCATCAAAATCGGTCCAGCTGTTTATGGAGTTCAGTCACACTAACCGAATATTTGTACATATTTTTTCTGTATCCTGAGATAAAGAGTAGTATAAGGATATAAGGACGGTAAATGTTGAAAAATATTAGAATTGCTTTAAACAAATCATTAACTTAGTGGTACCGACTGTCTGTTAATGTTTTCGTTATTAATTGATTGAGGAATATTAATGTTACATGGTAGAGTAGAGTGCAACTTTATAGTTATAGCGCGAATGTGTCGGCTCGACCGGGGTAGAGGACCACGCTCTCACATAATACCAACGTAAAATGCTGCGTTTCGTATGGTTAGTGTGGAGAACCGGATACTCTTTTTACTATAAACATGGCATTCTGTCTTAGTCCTCACGGGTAACAACGCATCTGCATTTTGATTCTTAATCGAGGATAAATGTATATGTCTATGCGCCACAGTATACATTTAGCAACACGTAGACTGTGTGCTCGTATGTCATCATATGATGTATAAAAATGTCTTATAGTTAGCTAGCACTATAGCAGACCACGAAGCAATGCATCAAACTGAAATATATTACGTGGTGAAACTATTTCGTATAAACGTTTTTTTTTTAATACACGAAGGTTGAGTTACAACAATAAGCTTAATTTTATTAAGAATTACAATCGACTAGTCTAACACTGGCATTAATTTGAAATTTGCCAGAGCCTGTCTGATAAAAAGCCGTCGCTCACGTCACTTGTTTCCTTGGAAGTCTACATGCGTTTACATTTCATTCATCTCATGTTAATATATGGGTACGTTAGAGATCGTTTTGGCACGTTCCCGTGTGAAATTTTATAGTCTTCTACAGATTCTCTTAATGTCTTGTTAATGATGCCAGTAACATAAACCAGTTGTTAAATAATGGACTCGGCGCACTAAAAACATACGGCTTATAATGTTATAAAGACTAGAGGGATTGAAGAAGGGAGGTAGAAGAAGGTATAGATACGGGTAGAACTTGTATTAAACTGTTTTTTATAACATTGGGTGACAAACAAGCACACAGTCCGCTTAATGGTAAGTGGATGCTATAGGCTGTAGCCCATAGACCTACACATTTATCTTCAATCAAGAATCAAAATGCAAATGCGTTGTCACTCCTGAGGACTAAAATAGAATGCGTCGATTCCAGTGAAACGGGTCTCCGCTTCTACACACTCACCATACTAAACATAGCAGCATTACGCTGCTATTTTACGCTATTTTAATCAAAGTTTACGCTGGTATTCTGTGAGAGCGTGGCCCTGCCTAGGTCGAGCCGTCCCATTCGTGCTACAACTGTAATATAGTCGCAGCGTGGCTCTACCACGTAAAAAGTAGTAAAAGTAAGTAGTCATCAACCATTATTCCTAATAATTAATGAAAAGTACGCTTCTTAACACAGTCACACATTTTTCAAAGTCGTCACGCTGAGCTGGCGAGCTGACAACCACAGTTATTTGTCATGGAGGTGCTGTTACCCATCTGCTGTTTCTTTCGCTCTTTTGCATCTTACTCTCTTAGTCTCTCTGGGTCTCTTACGCCGTCACTACATGGTGGATTACTAGGTAACTGATTGAATTAATTTACAAGTGCCAAAACGCGTGGACAGCAGTAAGAATCGTTTCGACTCAAGAAATTAACACCTCTTTGAAAGTTCAGTGCCGATTTAATTCTAGCCGAGCCGCTGCATGTATTATTAGCGTTGTCCACGTCAGGACTGCCTGTTCAAGGAACTTATTCTTTAAATAGGTTACTGGGTTAACCGCACTGCTTATCTTAGGTATGGCTGTTTTATTATCTTTGCAGTTTACATATTAGCCCTGTAGACATAACCTAGTATTATTTAGCCATAAAGTTATCTCATACTTACATTATTTAATATTTTTTAAACTTACTTATTTTTTAATAATGTAGAACTTTGACTGTCTTTTGGAATGTTTCCAGAACATATTGATACTAAAGTTTAAACGGTCTTCGTGATCTAGATTTTACTAGACATCATTTATACACACAGCGGTAATTTAATTGCATTAGACTATTGATATAATAGATTTAATATTAGAGCATATATTATACATATTATAAATGAACATACACTACCATTTTAGGATTTATATAAACACAAATTCAAAAACATTTTGTAGAATAAAATTCTGGGTCTCAAATCGTTCTGAATAATTTGTTCAGTATATAACATTGCCACACTTCTTTCAAACCTTGAGGTTCTTTGAACTGTTGTTTTCTCACAAGTTCAGAAACGTATACTAAAATAGTTCATTATGATATCTGATAAACTAGGCAAAGGCACTACTATGTATGTTGCAACGCACGAGTTTTACGGCTAGGTGAGCCGTCGCATAGAACATGATGTATCCCTGTTATCAAAATTGAAAGAGAATTAATATTTGAATTCTACCGGATAATAGTAATATGTTATAGTGGCATTTTCAGTGATACCATCCGTTCTTAGTACCCAGAATAGGTGTCCAGCATTAATTTACTCGTATGATGAAGGATTCTTTAGTTTATACGTGATATAGACATGCTGCAGCTTATATTATGGCTGCAGCACGAACGGGTCGCCTCGACCAAGGAAGGACTACGCTCTCACAGAATATCGGCTTAAAATAACAACGCATTACTGCTGTTTCGTATGGTAAGTGTTAAGATCCGGAAAAACTTTTACTGGAAACGAGGCATTCCATCTTAGTCCCCAGGAGCAGGCCTTTATTACTCTTGCTACCTGCGTGAAATAATTACTTAAAATCGCGACGCGCCCGGGCGAAATAACGCAGTCAGGGCTAGCGCGTTGGAGGCGATTAAATGTTAAAGTTTTTTAACGCTGTTTACGTAAATAGTTTTATGTAAATAGGTGTTGAAATAGTTTTTGTTTAGTGTTTAGTATATTTAATTGTAGGTAAAAATAGTTGTAAAAGTTTTAATGTATTTTAAAAATTATATAATATGTATATTACGTACGTTCCTACTATAAATGTTGCTTAGATGGATACTAAATTAAATGGCCAACAAAAGGTTTCATATCATTCTTTATGTTACCGAAGAATTTTAGAAAGAAGTTATGAAAGGTGAATTTATTTAATTTTTTTGTTAGATAGGTACTCACAGCAAAAAAGAATTAAGTAATAATTTGGTCTACAGAAGAAATACCTAAATACTTCATTACAAAAATTAGTTAAAATTAACTTCACTATCCAAGTATTTACTTATATACCTATACTTGTCTTTTGTAATTAATATGAAAATGAAACTTTCTGAAATTAAAACTTTGTATACTAACAAGATTTTTAACTAAGTAGAATAGATCACATTTCTGTTAGAAATCGAATTGTAGGTTTATTTGTTGTTTACACTATCTACCTATTTGTCCCAAGCGTTAAGATTCCCGACGAAGTCAGAATATTAGTTAGTACTTCACCTAAGTAACATAATTAACATTTCGCAATGTACTTTTTTACTTTCTGTTGACACCTCTTAACCACGGAAAGTCCGCTGTGACAAAAAAGATGCAAAGTAATATGGACACTAGCGCGCAGCGATAAAGTTTTTATTTAGCTTGCGTGTGCGATTTATCTGATTAATAATAATTATGAATGTAGGCTATTAAATGTCGGTAAGCAGTCGACATCAACGGAGTGCAACTCCTGTACGTAGTACTATTATTTATTCTGTGCCAGGAGTGACAACGCCGCAACCGCGAAAAATTTCATAGGCAACGTTACAACCACGCCAAACCCAAGTTCATAATTTATTTGTGACTAAATTAAATTATAAGTAATATAAACAAACAACTTTTTTCAAATTGGCTCTTTATATCTAACACATTTATAAAAGTGGCAGCCATCTCCTAGCTAGGTAAACCAAGAATAGAACTGGACCAGCAATGAAACCCTTAGGTACACCCGTTATTATTACAAAAACTACGATACAATTTATTATTCCCCATCGGTTTTGATTAGTCAAATAAAAACAGAATCTGCTTACTCTGTGTTATAGAATAGCGCCGTCGGTACAGGAAAATTGGCAAGATCCAAGAAGACTTGCGTTTATGTGACGTTTAATTTAGTACTGTTGAAAAAAAACGTAAACATTTACTCCATTAAAGAGTGAAAGTACGAGTTTGCCCAAACACGTTCGATAGTTAGTTGCGAAGTGCTAAATTTAAAAATAAATATGTACTTACAGATTTTTTTTTGGACCGAGTTGCTGCGTTAAACAATTCTATGAGAATTTCTCTAAATTGCATGAGATCTAAGTACTACTTGTGAAGTCATCTTCTTCATTGACTTTTAAAGATTAACTGTTGGACATGGATCTCGAGATATGTTGCCATTCAGTTTTTTTTTATAAAATACATTTAAAATTATAAAAGAGGGGTTCTGTTTGTTGTGTTGTTATGTTGATTTGATTCAATTTTCAATGTTCCACCTGGGACCGAATTTTCAATTTGACTGAATATGGAAGTTAAACGTTTGAACAATTTTATTCTTAAACTGTAATTTTTATTTTGTTTATTGTTTTATATTTTCCTATGAATAAATTTATACTAAAGATTGAAATATCTACCCTTAAAAATATTTGTTTCATCATAATCGTCATCATTATCACTATCGCCATAATCACTACAGCCCTTCACAAGTGAACTGTTGATCATAGGCCTCCTCCAAGAAATGCCACAAATCACGGTCCTGTGACACCTGCACCAGAAACAAAAACAGAAACTTTTTTATTTAATATAGATTGTAAACAATACTTATTGAAAGTCACTTTTTTCATTTGCCACTGGTTCGCAAAAAACACCTCTGTCCTGGGAAGAACCAGCAAGAAACCCAGAGGGACTTTTTTTTCAAATAACAGCTTACAATCATGTATGTAGGGGGTATTTTGTGAATTGTGACCCTCTACATATAATTGATATGTAGTATATTAATGTAGGTTGTATCTTCTACGTTACGGGATGTGGTAATTAAAACTGTGTCCGTTTCCGTAGGGAGCGTTTATTGTACTGAAAATACTTATGAATAAAAAATGTAATTATAGTGAACGTGTCGCGCGCGCAGGCGCGATATCAGCATTATTTTCTAAACTGTTGAAATATCATGTACTTGCTCGTACATCTTGCCAATTTTATAAACAAGAAGAAAGTTTAAGGCGATGAACCCCTATTGAGTTTACGGGCAGCCGTTGCGATCACCGCATCCACACTATCGATGTCCGAGACCCCATGCTCCGATGAATGTCCTTGGGTTGGCTGCTCGACATTGTTGGGGTCTGGCTTGTCGCGAAGATTCACGCTGCAGCCTTGACATCTTCTTTTCAGCCGGAAAGTCCCCCATGCAATGAAGGCTACAATAATAAATCCGACTAAGGTGTACAACACATAGTTGTGTGTGTCATGTGTGAGTGATTGTACACTCAGTGTTTGTTGCTGTTCCTTGACCTTATCAATGTTGTTTTTCAGCTCTTGTAAGGCGTCTTTATGATCTTCAGGTCCAAATGTATGATTAAAGTCTGTCAGTATGTGGTTCAGGCTTGATTCACGCATGTACATTCTTTCTTCACTGCCTGTTAGTTTCAACTCGCTGTGATAGTCGTTGCGAGCATGAATGATGAAGCTTTCTCCCTTGAGCATACACCCAAGTCCGAGTAACATAATCCCCGTGCCGTGTAAGTGCTGTGACGTCACTCCAGCTGGGCAGAAAATGCGCATCGTGCAGTCTTCGCAACAGGAGAACAGCCACGCGCCACGATTGTGTAATCGCACCCACCTGTCGTTGCAATCCAATACTCTTGTGCGGCATGTTGATGAGTCGCCATTGTTTAATATTTGCGCTTCACATAATGTATCGGCTACCTTAATGTTGTAAATAGGTTGATTGATAGCACATAACATTTTGTTTTCTTGCAGATTTAAGCATGATGATACATCTCGGTTTTCTAAGGGTATTATCATGTCCCCTTTTAGGTTTACAGCAAGGTATTCAGATGTGAGTACTATAGTTTTCTCTGTGTGTCCAGTTATTTGCGGAATAGGAATGATGTGGTTAAGTTCATATTGTTCGTTGTTTATTAGCGGTAGCTTCACTTCGAATATTATGTATGCACTTGTTAAGCGCACGTGCACTCGCGCCAGCTTGTATAGGCTTCGCGTGCAATGGCGTGTGTTCACACAGGGTAGCGATAACTCGCTTGGTAAATGACCGGAGATGATGTTGAGCTGATCTTCAAATTGGTTGGGCTTGATGAGATGGGTGTCAACTCTCCCGTCCTTCACGTCAGTTACTAGGTCTAGGAGTTGCTGTTGTATTTGTCGTATGTTTGAAATGATCAAGTTCACGGCCAGAGCGGTAGCTGTTATGTACATAGCATTGTCATGGCTGATTTGTATGCGTTTTTCCGTTTCAGCGAGATGATTGTCGATGATACGAAATTGTGTGTTCATTACTTCCTCGTTTCTTTTTAGAAGATTATATTCACTTTCGATGATCGATGTGTGATTTTTGTAGAGATTCAATAGATGATTTTCGTTTGACTGGATTATGTTGATATCCTTCACGTACTGATTGGCAAATCTCTCATCCAGAGTACCAAAAAGGGAGTTTGCTAGGTATCCTATTCCATTCACTAGTCCTCTTTTTCTTCGAGACGGTCCATGTTCTGATCGTAAGATATCGTTATAGTGTTGAATTTCGTTAAGTTCGTGTTGAAACTGGGATGAAATTGTAAGATAGGCTGCTTCCTTCTTGCATAATGTGTTCAAATGGTTGACATAGTTTTGTATGTTGTCCAAACTCCGCCAATATGTCGTCATGTTGTAGTATACAACCATTTTCCACTTATCTTGAATAATCTGCACATCAGACACCTTGTCAAAATAAACGACTCTTGAACTGCTAAGCCTTGTTATGTTGATCATTTGTTGCGTAGTAGGTCCAACACACATCGAAAATATAAGTAGTAACGTACAAAAAAGGTTGTTGAAGTGTTTTTTGCCGTTGTTGTTTCTTCGTTTTCTTTGTGTATTTATTGCAGGCTTCGTAGTGTCAACGTCAGAAGATGCAGTTGTATAAGATGACGGATCCAACGGAAGGCGTGACAATTTTGTAATCGGTCGCTTCATATTACTTGTTTTAGTTTTCAGTGTGACGACTCGTACCCGGCCGTCCGCACCTGGGTGAGTCTCCAACACCCGTCCCAGGATCCATTTGGCAGGAGGAATGTTGTCTTCTCTGACGATAACGACGTCCCCAACTTCTAAGTTTTTAGTAGGGAAGTGCCATTTGCTTCGAGTTTGTAGAGTTTGAAGATAGTCAGTAGACCACCTTCTCCAGAAGTCCTTGTACATTTTCTCCGTAAGTTGCCATCTTGTAGAGAAGGTCATGTCATTACCCTCAGCGGATAGTGGTGATTCTAGAGAAGGCTCGCCGATTAGGAAGTGAGCTGGTGTCAAGCAGTCAAGGTCTTCGATATTCTCTGACAACGCCACCAGGGGGGCGAGAGTTGAGACATCCTTCAATCTGCGCCAACAGTGTAGAAAATTCCTCGAACGTAAGTTTTTGATCCCCAAGTACTCGTTTGAGGTGATGTTTCAGGCTTTTTACTGCAGCTTCGTTCAAGCTTTGTCCTGTACTTGTCTTGGCAGAGGCATTAAAGACTACGCGCAATTTTGTAGTTGTTGAGTCCAGCTTTTGTACGCCGTGATGAGGTAAGAAGTAGCTTGGCTTATGGTGTTCAGTGCATGGCTTCATGTGGCCGAGTTGTAGATATTCGTCAATAAACTTCTTGTATGACGTAGAAAATGTTTCCTGTTTGGCCAATCGTTTTTCTAACTGCCGAAATTGTGCGATTGCCTGTGGCTTAGAAGTGCCCAAGGTTTGTTCGTAGTTTATTTTCATTGGAAGTCTGACTGCATATCGTCCGTCTTCTTTTCTTGTTGTTGTGGTTGAATAAATAGATTCACAGTATTCTTCCTCTGATGTTAGATTGTGATTGGTTTCGGTTATCTCCTCCATCTCCCAAAATCGAGATACATCGTCAAGATTAATGAGCACGTGGCAGTTGAAGGTTTTGATATTGCCCAGCAGTACCCAGCCCACTTTTGTCTGTTGAGCCATGGGTGCGTGTGAGGGTCCTCGTAGCATACCACTCATTACTATGTCAGCATACACTCCTGCGTCTAACAGAACGTCCACTGGTCTCGAGATGTTGAAGTCGGGATCCGCCAGTTGTATGTTCTGAATATGTGGCCAGTCTTGTTTTTCGAAGGTGTAATTAGGCAGGTTGCTGAGCATGTTGGCCATTACCATGGCTTCGATTGTAAATGAATGGCCTCCGTACAAAGACTCACAGTCTAACCGTACGGTTCCGTTGCTATGATGTGCTGACGTCCCTATGCCTGAGACTGTGGCGTTTCGATTTTGTCTTTGCAGTCCCAGCCGTTGCGCAGCATCTTCAGTTATTAGATTTATCTGTGATCCTTGGTCGAGAAGGCATCGCAATTGAACAGTCGATCCATCAGCTGCCATCACCTTTAATTGAACGGTCGCTAGTAGGACTTCGTTATAATTTCCAGACACGTGGTTTGCCTTTTGCTGTGACGTATGTGGCTTGTTGCTAGGTATAACGTTATTTGAGACCGCGATTTCAACTTTGCGGTAAATATCGTGCAATGTTGTGTGGTGTGCTTCTTTGCACACGCGGCATCTTTTGTTGGAGTTGCATTTATTGTCGTTGTGTAAGTACAGGCAATTGCGACAAATATGTAGTTGCGAAATTGACCTCATTTTGTCTTCCGGTGACATGTCTTGAAACGACTTGCAGTAGAGTAAAATATGATTGTTTTTACACAGTGGGCAATTTTTGTCTGTGCTTGTATGATATGCTCGAAGAAAACTACGCCTGTTGGTGTTGTTAAAGTCCTTCTTAAATTGAGCTGTTGCCTCCTTGTTGGTCGAATTGTTTGACTTGTTAGGTGTCTGTCTCTTCTTTTGAACAGGTTCAAGCGCAGTAAACTTGTTTTCCAAGAAGTTTATCAGCTCATCCAAGGAAGGTAGCTCTCTCGGAGCCTTTCTGATCTCCATGTAGGCTGCATACGTGTCGGAGTCCAATTTGCCAGTGAGAATGTGCACCAGGATCGGATCCCAAGTCGTTGTGTCGATGCCCAGATTGTGAATAGCATGTATGGTCTCGACACTTGTGTCATGTAGCTTCTTCAGCTCGTATGCATTCTGTGTTTGCAACGCCGGTTGTCCCATAAGGGTTTGTATATGTTTTGTAAACAAAAGTTGTCGGTTGTTGTACCTATGGGTGAGTATCTCCCAACAGGTGTCGTAATTATCAGCTGATACTGTAAGATGCTGTACGATGCGCTCCGCCTCGCCTTTAAGTTTGCCCTTGAGGTGCTGCATCTTTTGCGTTTTTGTCAACATGACATTGTTGTGGATGGCTTCACAGTAGAGGTCCATGAATGTAGGCCACTGGGTATAATTACCAGAAAAAGAAGGAATCTCAATTGTAGGCACTTGCTGATGCTGTTGAGATACTGAGTTAAGCTTACGATTCAAATCCCTTTTTGTAGTTTCGTACAAGGTTTCGTATGCAGAAAACTCTTCTTCGTAGCCTACATCACCGCCAGAAGTCAGGTTATCGATTTGCCAGTGGAGCTCGTCGATCAGTTTCCAGCGAGACTGCAGCGAATTCAGTTTGTCACAAATTTCCCACTTTTCTGTCAACTCTTTGGTGTTGATGTTTTTAATCACCCTAGAGAGCGCCCGGAAATTAGTGCGTTGTTGGCTAATGAACTCATCAGACCTTGATGGTACTCCAGTTTCCGCAGTTTTCACCTCGTAGTTCGTCAGCATGTCACGAATCGCTTCGTACCGCTTCTTTGTGGTGGTGTAGGTATCATTGATGAAATAGTCGTCATCCAAGTCACTGTCTGTTTTTTTTAGAACACCATGATTCATGTTGAACACCTCCCATTGAGCATTCAAAGCATCCAACCTTTTCTGTATGTATGTTCCTGACTTACGTGAATCAGAATCCTTTTTGAAGTTAGCCTCAATTTTAAGGATAGATTCAATGATTGTTCTCTGTTGTTGAAGTAGGTTCTCCATGGTTTAAGAACGATGTTGTAAATAGTTGGTTTCAGATACGTGTGACTGCGACTCTTACCGTAGTATGCACCTCAATCAAGCTGGTGAGACCCGCTTGTGGGAGGCCAGCAACCAAAGTGACACTACAGATAGAATCACGAATTACTCTTTTTTTTTTTTTTTTTTTCAAATACACTTTACTGTTGAACTATTGTAGACGTAATATGCAAGTCTTAGTTCACGTCGAAAACTCGAAGGACCAAAATGTAGGGGGTATTTTGTGAATTGTGACCCTCTACATATAATTGATATGTAGTATATTAATGTAGGTTGTATCTTCTACGTTACGGGATGTGGTAATTAAAACTGTGTCCGTTTCCGTAGGGAGCGTTTATTGTACTGAAAATACTTATGAATAAAAAATGTAATTATAGTGAACGTGTCGCGCGCGCAGGCGCGATATCAGCATTATTTTCTAAACTGTTGAAATATCATGTACTTGCTCGTACAATGTATGTTACAATTAACAACACAAAACAAATTAGAATTAGCTTAGTAGCGATCACCCTTCCCAGGGGTTATTAGTATCCATAAATTTCTTGAAATAATACTAGTTTTTACGGAATTTATCGCGTATATTTAACTTTTTAAATACCCGACGTTTCAAACGCTTTACAGCACTCATGGCACAGATCATGGTATAGCGGGATCATGGCGGGAGTCCCGCCCGTGACCATGAGTGCTGTAAAGCGTTCGAAACTTACGAATGTGTAGTGTTCGCGTAAATATAAGAAATCATTACATAAATTTTTTAATATTATAATCATTCTTTTCATACAAACTTAGTTTAATAAAGTTTTTGAACTTTGTGTATGTCAAATTTTGTATATTTTAGTATTTACAGAATGAATATCACTTATTTTTGTAAAACTACTTTTATTTTTGTGTACGTACATTACATTTTCATAAATATATCGAGAGGCCAGAGTTAATATATTAATTTCCTTAAATTTTTGTCTGAGCGACTGTTTTGGTTTTAAATCATATTTGCTCTAATGGCCCTCTTCTGTAAAAAAATATAATCCGTGTCAGTCGCCCGTCCCCATAGTAAAATACCATACGACATAATGCTATGGAAATAGCTAAAGCTGTTCTAGCTGTTTCAACACTGGTAAGCCATAAGCAAGGTTCTCGAGTGGCAGCCTCTTACCCGTAGCCACGCTGTAGGGCGCCCCCCACTAGATGGAGTGTGACGATCTGGTAAAGCATATTCGGTTACAATAAGAAATTGTCTTACAAAGAAATAAGTTCTTTTATCGTTATTGAATTTCTGCGTTAAGCGCCATCAATACCGAAGGCGATATAACCTCGAGACTAGACAACTGGAATATTCTCACCGACGACCTTCAGGCGGACGCCGATGCGATAAAAATCATCAGAATTCCTTTTCATATGTCTAAATTCCCACCTGTCTGTCTACTATGAAAATACGCGTTATGCTCGTGTTAACTATAAATAATATTCTATTTCTATTAACAACTTTAAATATTTATTTAAACTTATTTATAGTTTGCATGTTCACCGTGTGGGCGATGTAAGAATATCCACTATCCCATATCATCCCGCGGGTGTCGTAAAAGGCGACAGAGGGAAACAAATCAGATGGGCGGCAGCGTCTTCCTAATAACGACTATAAATAAAAAAACTGCGGTTGCCAACCTGCTTGCCAAGCCTGGCAACTATGCCAAATATTCCTCCTGTGAGGCAATCTATGGGGGAGGCCTGTGTTCAGCAGTGGACTTTAAAGTGATACCTCGAAAATTTGGTGGTTTTTCTATTTAACATATTTTTTTAAGTTTTATAGATTACAAACCAAATTTTGTTATATGATTTTTGACTATTTGACCTTGATTTGCATAAAAAAAAACACGATATCATGAAATTTTCTCGATAGAAAAAAAATTGCAAAGTAACCTCTAATTATTTACATTTTTCTATGACACCACAATATTCTTACGAATAAGTTCATGGAATTATTTTTAAGTCATAGTAAATAATCATATCTAAGTTCTCATAAACCAGTTTTTTATTCCATAACGAAGTTTTGTTAAAATAAATAAAAATGTTGTTTGGCGCTTACTTAGTTTTTCCGAACGCTTGCTCGGTATGGCTATCTCATAATTTGCGTACTATGAAGTCATTGCATCACTTTCATTTTGACACTCCCGCAGTCGTCCGTTAGCTTCACCGACAAAGGAATAAGCCACGCCCCCAAAACTTCGATTCATTTTCAAGGTATCCTCATATTAGGCAGTAATGGTCTTTAATATAATGGATTACCGCAAAGGAACGCCTGATTTTCGTTAAAATAGTATCCCAATTTTGCGTTATAAAATCGTTATTGCACCGCACATTGTTCTACATTTGGTACAGTTACGCCCAATAACACCTATGGCCCAGACGGACGCCGTAGACCGTTAATGTCTCGTTGGCCTAGTAGAGGTTAGCTCAACTACTGAGGTCCCGGGTTCGAATCTCGGGTCGGGGCTGAATCAGTTAAGAGATTTTTCTGTCGTTGGCTATATTTCACCTCTTTTGTTTAATTTATTCCGGATCGTGTTGTATGGTCGTCCCATCGGACTTTGAGAGTGAAGGAATAGTGGTACACACCTGTGCTTGCGTATAAACTCCTGTAAGTACTAGTTCTGTGTGTGTGCAGATGGCAAGAGTCTCTATTTAGACTGGCCGCCGTGACCGAAATTCGCTCTGGAGAACATTTAAGGCCAACGAATTTTATTTCAAGGACGTTACTTACGTTATGTTGTACGCATAAAGGTTACTTTCTTATTTGTCTGACGTTCCGGCCGGATTTAGAAATTGATTTTAAACTAATCTGCTACGGGCTTTGAAATTATGCTCATCAACTGTCCGCTGGGTTAAGTTGTCGTCGAAATCTCCCATTGACTGAAGGGTTTTACCTATTTCTATCTTCCATTAAGAATCAAAATGGATTCGTAGATGCGGATATTTTATATTATTTGGGGTGACAAACGAGCACACAGTCCACCTGATGGTAAGTGGATGCTGTGGCCCATAGACATCTAAATTTAACCTCGATTAAGAATCAAAATGCAGATGCGTTGTCACCCTTGAGGACTAAGATGGAATTACTCGATTCCAGTAAAACGGGTCTCCGGTTCTCTACACTCACCATATAAAACACAGTAACATTAAGCCGCTATTTTATGAGATGTATTCTATGTATTCTGTGACAGCGTGGTCCTTACTCGGTCGAGCAGACCCATTCCTGCTACATACATAATATAGCTGCAGCGTGGCTCTACCGCGTTTAAATCGGGAACTGGGGTTCATTCCCACTATGGGGCAATTCATGATGGGGTCCTTTGTTTAGATAAGCTTTTATAGGTAGTAATAAATTGATGAAAGGATGGATTATTACTCCTTTCTTACTCTTTCATAATCACTAAAAACAAACGGAACGGTGGTTCAAGTTAACAAGATACCTTGAAAATTAATCGTAGTTTTGGGGGCGTGGCTTATTCCTTTGTCGGTGAAGCTCACGGACGACTAAGGAAGTTTCAAAATTAAAGTTATGCAGTGACTTCATAGTTCATAATACGCAAATTATGAGGTAACTACCGAGCACGCACTAGGAAAAAACTAAGTAAGCGTCAAACAATTTTTTTTAACACAAATTTGCTATAGATTAAAAAAATGATTTATGAGAACCATCTGAGATGAGAACTTAGTTAAGATTATTTACTTATAAGTCATAATAATTCTACTACCTAATTCTATTACTTAAATTTTATAATATTATAACATTGAAGTAAAATTTGTGTAAGTACATAATATTATTCAACGTATCGTAAAAAATGTAGGTAAAAGCTGAGTAGATAAATAATTATAATATAAATCTTATAAGGTTAGGTACACGGACTTCCTAATATATTTAGCAAATAAGGTACCTAACTTCATTTAAAATTCACATATAAAATGTAGTACTTATATGGAAATATGATTATATGGACATATAGCCTATATTACAAAAGCCTGTGTACGTAATGAAAGAGCCGTTATCAAAATGGCTGCTGGCCGTGCCCGGCGTCAGACCGCGAGCGTGCGGTCGTTGACGCGGGCCATCGTTGGCGTGGCGCGTCTATTGATTTAGTCTATTGTAGGAACTATTCTCGCCATCTAGCGGCGACAGTGGGAAAATAATTTTAGCGATGTGTTAGCTAGATGGCGGTGATACACATCTTTATTTTTTTATTTTGTTATTGTCTGTCAAATATTTTTTTAATGAAACTACTTTCATTTTTAAAACAATACTTGCAATGCTATCAATCCGTGATAGAGCCACGCTGCAGCTATATTATAGTTGCAGCACCAATGGGTCGGCTCGACCGGAGAAGGACTACGCTGTTACAGAATACCAGCGTCAAATTGCAGCTCAATGCTGCTGTGTTACGTATGGTAGAGGACCGGAGACGCTTTTTACTGGAAACGAGGCATTTCGGCTTAGTCCTCAAATCAAGTTGGCAACGCATCTGCATGTTGATTTTTAATTGAGTATAGATGTAGATGTTTATGGGCCACAGCATCCACTAACCATCAGGTGGGCTGTGTGCTCGTTTGCCACCCTTATTCTATAAAAAAAACTAAGCTGTAATACTTGTGCAGTCAGCAGTCCCGATAGTGGTTTTGTACAGATTGTCCGTGACCGATGATGAATTTCCATGATGAAAAGCTAGGAGATGTTACTTACGACTAAAGTAATATAGGCCAATTGAGATGGCTTGAGCAATATAACACAATTAAGATGGTAAGTGAGGGCCCTCTGGCAAAACCAAGCTGTCTAAAACTAAGTTTTGTTTTTCTCAGCACGCCCGTAGCGCGACGCTGCACTCATGATACCGTATAAGTATATTAGTACTATAAGTGCAAACAGAAGAATTCTTTTAATTTGATCGCACTAAAACCTAATTTTGTTAAATAATGTGAGCGAATCCAGAATCCAGATTTTAAAACCATAATTAAATTTTATGTTTCGAACCCAAGAACTAAGAGCTCAGCAGAAGCTAAGAGTCACAGGATAATCATAAATGAAAAATTCCTGTTAGCATTTCTTATCACTAAACATATAATGCAAAAAGTTATTTATAGTATAAAATCATAAAAAACTTTTTTCACGAGTAAATTGAAGAATTGAAATTTATTTTGTTAATTTGATCTTCTACATGAATTAAACGTATGATTTTCTTCTTTGCAGTGCAAAGACTTCGAGAAAGTTGGTGCAACGATAGCCGTGACGCCATGTGACGTGGTCGAAGAGGCTGACATCACCTTCTCTTGCGTCGCCGATCCACAGGCTGCTAAGGAGGTGACTTGATTGACTAGAGTTAGCAATGGGGAAAACTTAGGGATCATATTAATTAAATAACGAAGGAAGCTAAAAAAGGAAGGCAAATCTATATTATATATTTTACTCAATAGTTTATAGTCTAAATCCGCGTCTGTTTTATTTGCCTAAAACTATAAAACCACTTACTTACCTACGATTTTGATAAAGCTTTCACTATCATTTAAAGAATTTTGGAGGATGTTGTTATTCATGCATATTTTAGCGAAGGATAATAATGTGTCGACGTTTTTAGAGCAAGTCTTAAAAATATTTCAGAAGTGAGTAATAAATAAGCTGGGGTTTCTTGTAATAAATAAGAATTTAAATTTTGTTAGCAAGTTTTTGAAGTTTTAAAATGCTATGCACATTAATATAACAAAAAGACTGCAGTTAGATACACATATTTGACAGTGTTGTGGCAGAGTAAGAATATCTTTTATCCTATATCGTCCTATGAGTGTTGCAAGAGGTGACAGAGGTGACAAACTGGGGTTGCTAAGCCGCCAGCCAAGCGTGGCATCTATGGCAAATATGGAACGATCTATATTTGTGGCCTAAATTCAGCAGTGTTCTTTGATAGGGATACACGTAGATATTTGACAGTGTAGTGGCGGTGTAAGCATATCCAATATCCCATTTCGTCTCGTGGGTGTCGTAAGAGGCGACAGGGGAAAACAAACCTTATAACAACTAGAAAAAAAAAACTGGGGCTCCCAAGTCGCCAATTTGATACAAGACAAGCTTGCCAACTATGACAAGTATCCCCCCTTGTGCAGCAATCTATAGTATATAGTAGATATATTGGATGTTTATACGTGGTAGGGCCACGCTGCAGCTATATTATGGTTGTAGCATGAATGGGTCGGCTTGACCGGGGAAGGACCACGCTCTCACAGAATACCAACGTAAAATAGCAGTTTAATGCTGCTGTGTTTAGTATGGTGAGTGTAGAGAACCGGAGACCCGTTTACTGGAATCGATGCATTCCATTTTAAGTCCTTAGGGGGGTCAAAAGCCGTGGCTCAGATGGTTAGCGCTCGCTTTAAATTTCACAGTACACGAGGAAACCGGGTTCGATCCCCGCCGGCACCAATGAAATTGTTAATTGCAATTTTAAGTGCTGATTTACCACGTGCTCGGCGGTGAAGGAAAACATCGTGAGGAAACCTGCATGTCTGAGGAATAAGAAAAAAATATTTCGAAGACATGTGAAGTTCGCCAACACGCATTGGGGCAGCGCGGCGGACACTTCGCTTAAGGTCTCTCAGCGAGCTATGGAGAGGGCGATGCTCGGGGGTTTTCTGCGTGATAAACTTAGAAACGAGGATATCCGCAGTAGAACTAGTATTTAAGCGACAGTAGCCTAATGGCAGGGCGTAGACCGCGAACTCAAAAAGGTCGTGGGTTCGAATCTGCCATTAGACTACTGGCGTGAACCACTCGTAACACAAGCAATTTAAGCTTACCACGAGTGGTTAAGGGGAATATTAGTAAGTGAATAAAACTATTATTTACGGATTTTATCGCGTTTAATTACTTTAATTTATTTTTTATTATTATCCCGACGTTTCGGGTGCTTTACAGCGCCCACGGTCACGGGGGGGGGGGGACTGAGATGTTTGACGTCCCAATGTCATAGTTAGTCCGGCTACCTTCAGTTTTTTAATATTAATTTTTGGTCCGATTTACGCAAAACGAGCTTATAGTATCATGAAGTCTTGCAGTGGTATGCTTGGGTTTGGGTTTAATTTTGTTAATTATAGGATCCCAAGCAGATGGCAGCACCCAACCATCTTCTCTATTGAAATTTGGATGTTTTTTAATTTCAATAGCCTCGCGTATCATCCTTGGTAGGAATCGGTGTTCTTTTGCGAGAATTTGTGGTTTATCAAATCTAATGTAATGGTGGGGACGATCTTGAACATGTTCGCAGACTGCAGACTTCCGAACATGTTCAAGATCGTCCCCACCATTACATTACATCAGTGACCATGGGCGCTGTAAAGCACCCGAAACGTCGGGATAATAATAAAAAATAAATTAAAGTAATTAAACGCGATAAAATCCGTAAATAATAGTTTTATTCAATGTGTAGTGTTCGCGTAAATTTAAGAAATCATAATATTAGTAATGTTTATAGCATTGTAAATATTCTTTTAATAAAAAAAAGAAAAATGAAAATGAAAGAACTAGAGTGACCGACATAACCCAACGGATTTGTAAGCTGAAGTGGCAAAGGGCCGCCCATATAACTCGAAGAACCGACAACCGATTGTTAAAAAGAATCTGGAGTGGCAGCCTCGTACCGGTAGGCGTAGTGTAGGGCGACCCCCACTAGATGGAGTGACGACCTGGTAAAACGTGCAGGAAATTGATGGATGCCGGTGGCTCAGAACCGCGCTTTGTGGCATTTCTTGGGGGAGGCCTATGTTCAGCAGTGGATTTGTGAACGGCTGTAATGATGATGTGTAACTAAGTTGATCTTAGAAAACGGAGAATCACTTGCTTATAGACATTTTTTGTAAAATAGTTTTTCTGTATATCTTCATCATGGTTAAAGACTAAGGATATGTATACCTTACAGTGGAATGGGACATTGTAGCTGATATTTCAGAGAAAGGAGATTATTTATTGGTTGTGACTTACAAAACGATTACTTATGATACTTGTGCCCAAATATTTAAACGCTGCTTAATTTTAAGGTGCCATTAAGTCTCGTGCGCTGTCTCTATCATTTTAAATCAAGGTGACTGTGACACCACGAAACTTAATCTTAAAATTGAGTTATTTGAATATTTGGCCATCATTAAATTCGTAAATAAATCAATCGATACTAAAACAATCAAGCTAATGCCGTTAACTGGTGCTGCGAACTAAAAATGTCTATAAAAGGTCCACGGGGCTTGGCATGGTATTAAATATGCGTTGACCTTTCCACGAGTAATAAAAAAGCGGGATTAGAGTGGAATGAGTTCTATGAATTTGCGATACGAATGTTACTTTGTGTTTGCCATTTAAGTCAATTGTTTTTAGTTAACTGTCGTAAATAATTACTTTTATTTAATTGATAAGTTTGTATACACGTATAATAGAAACATCTTAAAAAAAATGCATTCCACATTGCCTTAGATATTCAATATGTTATTTTACTTTTGATTAGAATTTTTAATTTGTATTGAAGCTAGTTTCCCTTCCTTTAGAATCTCTTCTATTCTTTTAAAAAAATTTCTTTAGAAAATCTTGTCAAATGTAGTCTATGTAATATGTATGTAAATGTGCATAGTATGAAATGTATTTTTATGTAGTATTTCTATCATTCTTCCTAAGAAATTAACTGATCCGTCATTTTTATAAGTTTACCTATATACGACCGGTTTAAAAATCGATGGGGAATAATAAATTTTCACTATATATATATATATATATATATATATATATATATATATATTCATTATGTAATAATAATGGTTGTACCTCGGGGGTTCCATTGCTGGTCCAGTTTTGTTCTTGGTTTAGTGCAATAAATGCATATATTGAATAATCAAATAAGCTTTTTTTTTAAAGTCAATCACCTAAAGTTCACGAATGTATTCATTTATTTATTCATTACAATATTAAAACTCCACTGCTGAATTGCACGGCAATCTACGCATAAAGCCCTCTGTTGCATCTTAAGTCATAACTAATAGATTTTATCCACTGTTTTTCCATCCATATTTACAATTTAATAAAGGCACGGGGCCGAAGATTTTAATAACATTTATCCATTCTATGGATGACATCAGTAATTCATAATGTTCATCATAATGCGATCGTTATTTAGATCTTAGACCTTCGTCCCGTAGTTAGTGTACAAGGCCTTCAAATGCTCCTTTCATAGTTGCTTGGTGAAAACCTATGAATAAAAAACAAGAATAATAGAAGCGTTTTCTATTGCCAATGCTTACAGGTTTTTAAAACAAAAACGCTTGTCCTTTCTAGATGGTATTCGGCAATTGCGGTGTACTACATTGCCCAACGCTGGAAGGGAAAGGCTATGTGGAGATGACCTCGATAGACGCTGACACTTCGCATGACATCGTGGAAGCCATCGGCGGTAAAGGTGGCCGATACTTGGAAGCACAGGCAAGTGTTTTTATACCCGAAATATAAACGTGAAATAGCAGCGCCATGCCGCAATATCATGTGGTGAATGTCCATCTTAGTCCTCAGGGGTCACAACGCATCTGTATTTTGAATCTTAATCGATGATAGGTGAAGATGTCTATGAGCCAGAGCATACACTTAACAACAGGTAGACTGTGTGGCCGTTTGTTATCCTCACTTCTTTAAAAAAAACCTCTTAATTAAGTTGATGACAAAAAACTCCTTAGTACTTAATGATATTTTGATGTAATGTCATAATTTTCAGAATGTTTTTAGATGAACACAAAACGCACTGCTTGTTAAAGTGCCGAAAGTGTACGCATAAAAACATTTTTAAATTTACAAGTTTCGTTGACACTGCTACAACTAATTCACTCTAAGAGGCTAGTTTTTCTTCAGAAATCTCGTTAAAACATTTGAGAACTCTTTAATTTATACTGGCCATTATACTTTTAATTTATTTCTATATATTTACTACTAAAACTTAGGTTAATTTTTTCTACCAATTAAAATTGAATATTAAAATATATCGTCATAATGTGTTATTTTAGTACGTTATAATGCCTATTATACAATCTTAATGTAGGAAATTTTATGTGGGTTATTTATATATTGGTATAAAATAAAGAATATAATAATTATCAACTGATCGACTGACTCATCCTTAACTACCCGTATCGGAAAGCAGACGCTCGGCCAGTCGACTTAACACGCATTCTAACCAATTGGTTTGCTACATCGGTCGTCTGCTACAGCATAGGATGTGGATTAAGTTGCCGACATCTGTCTTTCCATCCGATGACAGTGTTGTTGTCTTCAAAGCAAGAGTGAATAGACTATTGTTAATTCAGTGCGCTATTATCTCCCGCATCACCACGTACGATTAAAATAGTTAAAAAAACTTTTTTTAGAAATACTAGCTTAGAATAGTTCCAAAATATGGGAAATAGGTTGCGATGCAGTAGGCTTAGTTTTATGATAATTCGAAGCTCCTATCACAGTTGTTGTAAATAAATATCAGCCAAATATGAGGCGGAGTTAGTGCTGAAAGTGTGTGATAATTTACAGATCCAGGGCTCAAAGACGCAAGCGGAGGAGGGGACGCTGATCATCCTGGCGGCGGGCGACCGCTCGTTGTTCGACGACTGCCAGTCCTGCTTCAAGGCCATGAGCAAGAACTCCTTTTACCTTGGTAGTAGTGCGCGGCTCCAATTCCTTGCACGATTTGAATTTTATCAACTAATGCCCAAATACTCAAATGCTGCCCAACTTTAAGACGCCGTTAAGTCTCGTGCTGTCTCTCACTTTAAGTCAAAGTGACTGTGACACCATGGTATAGCTATGCTGCAGCTATATTATGGTTGTGTCACGAATGCGTTGGCTCGACCGGGGAAGGACCACGCACGCGCGTTTTTACGGTGCTCGATGCAAAGCAAAGTTAAATGCTGCTGTGTTTCACATGGTGAGTGTAGAGAACCGGAGACTTTTTTTACTGGATACGAGGCATTCCATGGAATTATTTCATTCCATCTTAGTCTTTAGGATTGGCAACACATCTGAATTTTGATCCTTAATCGAGGATAAAATGTAGATGTCTCTGGGCTATAGCACCCACTTACCATCAGGTGAACTGTGTGCTCGCTTTTCACCCTTATTCTATAAAAAAAGCTCCTAGATCTAACGATGTTGTGACGATCAATTAAACGCGATATATTCATTAAGTTTTCTTGATCCTCAGCCCGCCAAAGTCAACGGCTGGATATGAGCCTACCTCGTTGTACGGAGAGGTTTTGCTTGTGTTCATTGCTTCCGTATATTTCTAATCTATTATATTCCGTATATTCTAGTATTTACAGAGTGTATGTCACACATGTATGCACACAACATCTACGGACTATTTTAAATATCGTGAGTTAAAATGATGGGATTCCTCAGTGAATTTACGCCATTATGATATGTTATCACTCAGGGCTCAATTCTTGGTCCCACTCTTTTTCTTCTAATAATCAATTTTGTAAATCAGTTATCTCAGCTCTCCATTCCTAATTGCAATATTTTCGCATATAACGATTACACTGTTTTGTATATCTCCGACTCAAATTGGAACCTAGTGAAATCAAAAGCAGAACCAGAAACAGCACTTCTGGTAGTAGATAGCAGATTTTTTTAAAATTATGTATGTCCTTTTTTTCATCAGATCACCCACTAAACCTTCATTACCGTTCAATATCAAAATACATAAATAGTGTTCCACTGCAACAAGCACCTAACACTGTAAAATATCTGGATATAATCTTAGACGAACTTATAAGTTGGAAATTCCAGGTATAAAATCTTTCATCAAGATCATCAAAGATCAAGATCAAGACGGCATATTTATACAGGAAGTTGGAAAGGTCGATGCAAAGTATTGAGATGGGGGACAGCAGTGGCGAAGCTAGTGCTCCAAACTAGGAACAGCCCAAGATATGGTTTTGTTGTTTTATAAAAAATACACCAATCTTGATCTGTCTCCACTCTTCAGTTTCATGTTCATTGCTGTCGAGGATGTGTTTAACAAAGCACACAGAAGGCGTACCACTGCTAGATAGATTGTATGACATATCAGTAATTGCATATCTTCGGTGGCTTTGAAAAAAGCCGTTTGGGTTTGCTTGAGCGAAAGAAAAAGATATTATACATGAACAAAGTACAAACTATGAACAAAATTAAAAAAAAAATTATATTCTAAATCGAATCGTCTCTCTTTCTTAAGGAAAGATTTAATTAAGTCCGCGTAAAATGTTGGTGTACGTTTTAATTGTACCAATAACTAACTTAATTTATAGTGGTAGAGCTGTGCAGTTATATGTAGTATAGTTAGGTTGGGGTTGGGCTGTGGATTGTTAAAACGTTTTTCAATTGCGACAATTGATAAGTCTGGAAGACGCTCTTGATTTGACGCATTTGCAGCAATTGGTGTGGTATGTACCGCGTAGTGGCGAAGTTAGAATATCCGCTGCCCCATGTCATCCCGCGGGTGTCGTGAGAGGCGACAGAGGGAGACTGATTAGGAGATTGACAGCAGGGACTTCATTACAACTACTTAAAATAAAATAAAAAGTGGCTGTAAACCAGTTTGGCAAGGGTGGCAAATATCTCTTTCACGAGGCAATCTATGGAGGAAGCCTATGTTCAGCAATGGACGTTTGTGAAACATTTGAAAACGAAAGGTGTTGAGCAGAACGGCGGTTCCGCAGGCGATATCGGCAACGCGTCGAAGATGAACGCCGTGCTGCAGGTGGTGGGTGGCGTGTCGCTGGCCGCGCTCGCCGAGGGCCTGGCGCTGGCCGACCGCGCCGGCCTCAGCCAGGCCGACCTGCTTGACGTGTTGGCGCTCACGCCGCTTGCCTCGCCGCACCTCATCCTCAAGGGCAGAGGTACGCACTGCACACTTCCTCCGCATCAACGCCTCCTCCGCAACTCAGCCAGGCCGACCTGCTTGACGTGTTGGCGCTCACGCCGCTTGCCTCGCCGCACCTCATCCTCAAGGGCAGGGGTACGCACTGCACACTTCCTCCGCCTCAACGCCTCCTCCGCAACTCAGCCAGGCCGACCTGCTTGACGTGCTGGCGCTCACGCCGCTTGCCTCGCCGCACCTCATCCTCAAGGGCAGAGGTACGCACTGCACACTTCCTCCGCATCAACGCCTCCTCCGCAACTCAGCCAGGCCGACCTGCTTGACGTGCTGGCGCTCACGCCGCTTGCCTCGCCGCACCTCATCCTCAAGGGCAGAGGTACGCACTGCACACTTCCTCCGCATCAACGCCTCCTCCGCAACTCAGCCAGGCCGACCTGCTTGACGTGTTGGCGCTCACGCCGCTTGCCTCGCCGCACCTCATCCTCAAGGGCAGAGGTACCAACTGCACACTTTCTCCGCCTCAACGCCTCCTTCGCAACTCAGCCAGGCCGACCTGCTTGACGTGCTGGCGCTCACGCCGCTTGCCTCGCCGCACCTCATCCTCAAGGGCAGAGGTACGCACTGCACACTTCCTCCGCCTCAACGCCTCCTTCGCAACTCAGCCAGGCCGACCTGCTTGACGTGCTGGCGCTCACGCCGCTTGCCTCGCCGCACCTCATCCTCAAGGGCAGAGGTACGCACTGCACACTTCCTCCGCCTCAACGCCTCCTTCGCAACTCAGCCAGGCCGACCTGCTTGACGTGCTGGCGCTCACGCCGCTTGCCTCGCCGCACCTCATCCTCAAGGGCAGAGGTACGCACTGCACACTTCCTCCGCATCAACGCCTCCTCCGCAACTCAGCCAGGCCGACCTGCTTGACGTGCTGGCGCTCACGCCGCTTGCCTCTCCGCACCTCATCGTTAAGGGCAGAGGTACATACTGCACACTGCCCCCGCCTGGGCACTGGTTGCTCTTTGGTGAAGATTTATGGTTCTGTTAAGTGTCATATAATGGCTTGGTTGGTTTTTAACATACGCAAAGTGCAGACTTCCTTCAGCGTCAGTCTTACGTTAATTACGTATGTTCTTTCAGCGGATTAAAAATTTTTTATGGGCCGTAAAAGAATTAATTTATTTTATTTTATCATATGAGTATGGTATGTAAAACAAATACATAACGTAGTAATTATAAGGTGTTTATTTCGTTGAAAAACATATATTTTGTTGTTGTATGTCTCACGCTCGGCTTGCAAATTATTTTTATGTTTTCCATAAAATTAATATAATTTGCGATACATTTGTGTGTAAATTGATATTTTATATGAAATGGAATATATCTTTTAAAGCCGATTAAGTTGGGTCTACATACAAATAGCGATGGCACTGCAAAATAATTGTAAATTATGTAATTGATCAGGAAGCCTAGGCAAAAAAAAAATTGTTGAAAATTATGTAAAAGCTGGCAACAATTTCCTTGGTGTTGCAATTGTTCATGGATAGCGGTAGTCACTTACCATCAGATGAGCCGCAACACGTTTGCCCCTTTGCTAAAAAAAATTTATAGACTAAAATAATTAAACATTTATAAATATATTTTATACGTAGTAGAGCCACACTGCAGTTATATAAGTAGTTGTAGCACGAATGGGTCGGCTCGACCGGGGAGGGACCACGCTCTCACAGAATACCAGCGTGGAATAGTAGCTTAATGCTGCTGTATTTCATATGGTGAGTGTAGAGACCGGAGACCCTTTTTAATGGAAACGAGGCATTCCATTTTAGTCCTCACGGGTCACGCATCATCTGCATTTTGATTTGTAATCGAGGATAGATGTAGATGTCTATGGGCCGCAGCCACTACATACCATCAGGTGTGCTCGTTTGTCAGCCTATCCTATAAAAAAAATAATTACAAATTGTAATTGTTCAATTATTTTGTGACATATTGTTGCAGTGCGAACAAAATTTGTGTGCCGACACAATTACAATTTGTAATTATTTTTTTAGTCGGCACTCTACTTAATCGAGTAAACTTTATCTTCGCTGGACGCCATAGTTGTGCAACCAACGTTCAGCAAGAGATGTGATAAACTTATTACCATTATTTCAGAAGCATAAATAAATAAGTTTTTAATCCAAGCTCCTAAACATATTCTCTCTTTTCCCACAGCAATGATTGAATCATCATACTCCACGCACCAGCCGCTCACACATATGCAGAAGGACCTAAAGCTGGCGTTAGGTCTTGGGGACGCCCTGGAACAATCTCTACCTCTAACCGCAACAACTAATGAAATCTTCAAGCACGCGAAACGACTCGGCTATGCGAATCACGACGTTGCTGCTGTATACATAAGGGCTAGATTCTGATCACATGATCTGTTAAAGGGATGCCTTACTTCTGGCAGCGGGGACCGTAAATCATAAGTTCGCGATATATATAAATTCATTATTCAGTGTGTAAATATGTAGGGGGACATTTAATCCAGGCTAAGACCAACATTAAGCAAATTTTGCTCAAGAAATTCATTGTTTCACTACACTGGATGTGTTGTTAACCCTGTATCTCTGCCACTGAATCCAAACCCAACTCGGATCTTACTAAGTGTTAACATAGATGTAATAAGGCAAAAATGGTGGGTGGCATACATATGCCACAATATACAAATACAAAATTTAAGCCCAGTACGGAGAGCTCTTAGTAATCTATTAATTAGACACTCACTCAATATGCTAATCATATTTATTAAATACACCATAGTCTACTACTGGCTTCCTCCATCGAATGCCTCATTGAGATTTTTCTGAATTGGATTCTCAAAGTATTAAAAGAAACCTCTAAAATTAATCTTAACAAATAAATAAAATTAAAGTGTTTCCGTGTTTGCAAATGTTTCTTTTAATACAAAGATATTACTTATAATATCAGATTATGTATAGTATTAGGAAGTATGTCATAAATTTGGTAAGAAAATAAATAAAATCATAAAAACTCAAAGTAATATTGTGGAAAGCACTATTTTTGTGAAGTACAAAGTACATAATATGATTTCTTATTTACGCGAATACTACACATATAATAAAACATTTTTAGCCTGAATAAATATTCTGATTACCCGACTATTCCGAACGTAATTTTTTTCTTTTTTCAGAAAACTTTTTTACGCAATCACTTGAAATTTCAAGCTTGTTTAATGACGAAAGTATCGTTTTAAGCAACCTACTGACTATGATGACTTTGAGTGTTGCTATAAATACCAGGTGAAATGTAGCAAAATATAATAAAATATTGATGTATTATTATTTTTATGAGGATGTGATAATCCATATATTAAATTGTATTTAATCTGCTATTCGTTATATTTCATTTGACTACGAACAAAAGATTTCTTAACTGATAATTATTAAATAAAGGGATCAAAGAAAAGTGACTATTTTCCTAATCTTTCGACATCCTTCGTTATAATTTTAAAGCCTTATTTTAAACTTAAAACTGGACGATACAGGTGATAAATTGCATAATAAATTACACATACATAAGTTGCACATGGATAATATATCCAGACCCGGAATTATATTTTTTAGGCCATACAAATACGCGGTCCGTGCTCCTGCACGGCTTTGAACCTGCGGCTCTTAGCGCCGAGCACAGAAGTTTGCAATTGGTAAGAGGGTGGTAAAATCCAGATGGTTTGATAGGCAGCTGAAAAGTCCTTCATCGTTAATTTTTGCTTTTTAATTTAATATGTACAGTATCCGGCGATAAATATTGCACATCGACTTTTGGAAAGAGACAATCGGCTAATTTCGGCTTCGTAGAGTGTTATCTCTGTCGCACGAAATACAAACAGTCCGGTATCTACGTCGAACGTCAAAACGTCACATAGGTAGTGTGCGACAGAGATAACGCTCTACGAAGCCGAAATTAGCTGATTGTCTCTTTCCAAAGGTCGATGTGCAATATTTATCGCCGGGTACTGTACTGCATAAGTAGAATTGAACAATAATTTCAATCTCATGGCCCACCCAATATATTGTGTTAATTTTAATCTAACAATAAAATACTTTTGTAAGCAATGTAAACCGTGTTTTGAAACTAAACTGTTTTTAGAAAGTTGTAACTTATATCAAGTGTCTTTCCTTTAATGTGATTAAAATTAATTTCTGCGTTCTTGTATAAAAAAGTAAAGTAAAGTTACAGCCTATATACGTCCCACTGCTGAGCACAGGCCTCCCCTCATTTATGAGAGGGTTTTTAGTTTCTTGTATAAAAATATGTTTTTAATTAAAATTGTGTTTTGAAAATGGTGAGCGTGGAGTGTGATTGCCACGCTTGATGATTGATGATTACGTCAATGACAGTTACTATAATATGATGATTAAACGATACAAATACCTTTAATGCACTCATCGGTAGGTATTATGTAAGTGTTAACAAAATGAAAGTGTAAAATACCTTCGTAGAGTAAAAGTAATGGTAATTTAGTAATTCAATGAATTGATGGGTGAAACATTTAAAAATGTATCACATTATTTTTAAAAATAAAATATTTTTATTCATTATAAATTAAAATAATTACGTAATTTAATCTCTTAGTAAAATAATATTTGTAAAGTATTGTTCAACTAAGAATCAAAAAGCAAAATGGCTATTAAATCACTATGTATCTGGCCAAGCCTGCCACAGTCTATGTGTAAGTGCCCATGTCAGAAGTAGCATCTCAACGCAGTTACGACCAATTGTTAGTTATTTTGTAACTCGCTAAATTTATAAGTATGGATTGATTGATGTGAAGAATACAATTTCATATTGTTGACTCCTTGTTCTTATAGGTAGAATCATTAGTGACATTTGACCGTTTGAGACTTTGGTTTGTATAAAGGATCTTGACGAATATATAAAAAAATTAAACAAAGCTTTTAATTTTAAAAATCAGATTTTACAAAGTCATTTTTTATTCGAAAAAAATTAAGAAAAATCATTTAGTTATTTTAAGTTATGCTAAGATGGACAAATTAAGTGCACTTTGTGTCTGTAGCATGTAAGTATGAACACTATTATTTGGTTAGGGTTTAACGTTATAATTATAACTAATAGTTCCAAAGTGTATGTAAGTGTCATTTTTTTATTTAAATCTCGAATTCCTTGCTGTTTAATATATGATACAAGTTTCATCGCTGCAAATATATTTGGTTTATTAAATCTGCTTCAATTACATTTTAAAATTGAAATTATTTAGTACATCTACGAGTATTATGCCTTTGGATGTAACAATGTTTAAAAATAAATTGAACTTCTTTAAGCACTATTTGATGTTTATAAGCACTAAAATAAATAATTATACAAACTTTTGTTTATTTGTGTAAACGTTTTTAATTTTACATAAATATGTGACAACAGTTGATATTAAATAAAAAGTTTGCCGCCACTCAATAAAGAAATTTTAAGTTATATAATCGGCAAGCCATATTAAGGTCTTTAGTTGAATTTAGTAAAAACATTTTTCTGTAATGTGCACATTTTCAACAAAAATACATATTTAACAAAATAAATAAGTTTATTAATAATTGTTTTTCTTTCATTCAAAGATTTTCTGCCTAATTATTAGAAATGAAATTTGGACTGGCATTGGTTGTGGCATAAGACGTTTCGGGAAATCTTGAACCCCGCATGACTAAAAATTATAACTAAACTTGTTGCTCGTAATTAGAATCTATCATATTTCTTCTCATGGGTGTCGTAAGGGGTAGAGTAGAATCTAATGGTTTGTACTCGTAATAGTTCCTTATAATTATGTCATCTTCATAATATCAGTTATAAACATTAATAAGATCATAGAATATATATAACTATCAACACCAGTGGTGAAATACTTAGCAGGGTTAGCCAAGTTGACTTTTTACGATCGCTTAACGTTGGTTATTAGCGTCAACGATTCTTAAATATTTTTTTTTTAATTTTCTAACTACTTATAAAAAAATCAAATTACTTTTTATAGTTTTATTTTATTATATTCGTCATCATTACAGCCCTTCACAAGTCTACCGATAAACACAGGCCAAGAAATGCTACAAAGCACGATCCTGAGCCACCTGCATCCATCGACAATTCAGTATTTTAAGACTACGCGTTTTCACTACACGAGTACTCTCGGACCCAGTGTGTTGGATGCCTACTCGGACGCTACTCGTGTGTAAACAAGTAATCCGAGCGCACTCGGACAGTGTCATCCGATCAGAGTGGAGTCGGATGAGGTTCTATTTTTACGAGTAAACTCGGATAATTTTATGGTGGCAAAATGGCGCCAACTAAAAAAAAAGTGGAAAAAACATGTTACTCTGCGGTTTGTGGAACTATATAGGAAGAAGTGTTGTGGAACGTGAAATTAACTGAATATATAAACAAAATTCCGTGTTTCCTCTATGCATCATAGAGCATCTAATACCGAAGGTAAAAACAGGGATATAGAGCATTTCGGTACTCGAAAGTGACTCTAGGGTACGAAAACTGTCACCCGTAGCTAGATATCTTAATACTATTTGAAGTTTAACTTTAGTAGGTATTGCTTTCCTCAAATGGGTATCTGATTTCTGTATTCTTGGTGTTACTTTTTCTAGCAGATACTCAAATTGTTCGCTGTTCAATCTCAAATGATTTCTAAAAGTGGTTTTAACTTCCTCTTCCACTTCTCGAATAAAATTGTTTGAAGCACCTAGTTCGTCACCTCCTAAAATCCAGTTCCAAATTTTTCGCTTGCTTTGATTTTTTTTTCTTTACATGGACTTGAACTTCAGTGATTAACATATCTGCCACAACTTCTATACCTCGCAGCAGTTGATCAGCCGTTATCGCGTACAAAGAGACATAATTAAATGCTTCTTTGACGCTGATGAACTCGTAACGTGTCAACCAATTTCAGAGTAGACTCCTATACGATCTAGCTCGTATGAACGCACTCGGTCCGAGAGTACTCGTAAAGTGAAAACGCGGCTTAATTTAATGCGACTATTACATTAGTTTTCTTGCGAACGTCTTTTAGTTTTAGAATATTTAGTTTTAGAAATTTAGAATACTTCTTTCCATTCCATGTTGACATGTTTGTATTTAATTCCATGTTTGTCTGTTGAAGATCCATTTTTGGCAGCTATATGTGAGACAGAGTCTTTACGTGGTAGAGCCATGCTGCAGTTACATTAGTAGTATAGTTGTGGGACGAATGGGTCGGCTCGACCGGGGAAGGACCACGCTCACAAGGAATACCAGCGTAAAATAGTAGCTTAATGCTGCTGCGTTTCGTATGGTGAGTTTAGAGAACCGGAGACCCTTTTTACTGGAAACGAGGCATTCCATCTCAGTCCTCACGGGTGACAACGCATCTGCATTTTGATTCCTAATCGAGGATAGATGTAGATGTCTATGGGCCACAGCAACCACTTACCATCAGGTGGATTGTGTGCTCGTTTGTCACCCTAACCTATAAAAAAATATAACATTAGCTATTCCTGAAAATAAAATACACTTTGTTATAAATATAAACTTTTAAATATGTACTAAAAACATTTACAATTATTTGTTAGTATCATCACTTTTAAATTGTTAGTTTCTTATCAAAACCATTTCAAATTACCAGGACAATCTCACGTATGGGTTTTGTACTTGCCAGAGTCTGACAGGGCCTACAGTAAACTACTGTACTATTAAACCAACAAAGTTGTAACATTGAACGGACGCTCTAAACGAAGGCTTATCGGCCAAATTGGCGATATTTTGAAAATGGGCCATATCAGGAGTAACCTTAACCGACGAGCGTGTTTGCGTAGATATATGGATGTAAAGGAGTCGAGAGAGATATCTCAGGAATGTGAAATGGAAGTCAGTAGTCTCGGCCTACCTCTTTGGATGAGAGGCGTGAGTGTTTATATATGTATAAAATTGTAACCTATAGATCGCAAATGAACTTATTAATTATTGAATTGTTTTTTACCACTTTATACTTAAAAACCTATAGCAGATCAAGGGCGCCTCGATATATATTGCTACGGGCCTCACGCTTGCTTAATTCGGTATTGGATATACCCATATATCCCAAGCTCTCAGACAGTAGGGATGTCATGGGATATAAAGTCGAATGCTTTTACGTAGTCTAAAAACCCGAGTTAGTAAAGGTTTACTGAACTCTACATTTTTTTATTATTAAATCAAACAAGTATGGATATATAGTCTATAGTGTAGAAACCTAAGTTCTGTCGGTTGTTGTTTATCTATTTGATCTATCCGTTTTTCAAGGCACAATGCGAAAACAGTAATAAGCTTATAGGACCATAGTTGCTAGTCATCGTTTCACATGGTTACCTTTTTTATACAAGAGAATAATTCTTAATTCTGTCCATTTATTGAAAACTATATTTTTTTAAAACTGTATTAAATAGTGGAACGTGAGAGGCGTAACTAATAAACGGTTTACCAAGCTTCAAAACTTCGTTAGCGATCGGACCGAAACTTTTATTGTTTTTTGGCTTGTCTATATTTGTGATGATTTCTATTTCTGTAAACTGATCAATGTTTTTGGAGTATAGTCTCTTGTTTGTTCATATTACAGAGTATCGATAGTCTACGCATTGTAGAGGTTCTTATAATATTTTAACATCTTTCCCTGTCTGAAGTCCATCTTTATTTAAATTGTGATATCTATTTTATTTTTATTTTTGTATATAAGTTTTTTAAGACTCCCAGTATTATTATGGTGTTTTAATTATATTAATGTTTTGTTTGCAGTTTAGAATTATCGTGATAGCTTCTTTTTTCTCATTGTTTAAATGATGACAATGATTTAGATTCTATGGAGATGAAATAGTTCCTTTGTAGTGGTTCTTGCGTTTTCTCGTGATTTAGGGAACATTTTATTGAAGATTAAATTTTTCATAAAATGACTAGGTATGTTGTCGTTTTCTCCGAAGTATAGTTCTTTAACTATTGTTCAAGGGTACTCTAATATTTGTCTTGGGCAACAATGTCTTTTAAAATTGAGCTTAGAGATGAAATAATGTATTTTTTTCCTGTTTCCGAGACTTATAGTACCTACCTCGTACCAGCCTAAGATCTGTTGGAAATATATTATTATTTATTACTCCAAAGTTTGTAAATTGTTTTATATTGTTACTTAAAACTAAATCAATTTGGTTTCTTATAAAATAAATTCATAATATTAGATACAATATTCAATTTGAATTTGAATTTATTATTCATTTGAGCTAGCAATATTTCATTCTTCCTTCCTCTCGTATTATTTCTTGCTATCACTGATGACCTTCATACGTACATGACAGAGCTACTTTTCACTGGAAACGAGGCGAGTCCTCAGGGGTGTTAACCCATCTATCTCTTAATAGACGGTAGACGAGTTGTCTATGGGCCACAACATCCACTTACCCTCAGGTGGACTATGCTCGTACGTTACCCTTATTCTATGTGTAAACAGTACAGTGGACGCTGTAGCACAGATACCTGTAGCAAATAAATCCAACATCCTTGGATGAGAATGAAGCTGCGGATGCGTTATCATTGCGGACTAAAATGGAATGCCTTGTTATCAAGAAGAGGGTGAAGGGTGTTTTAGGAAAGTTATAATATATTTTTAGAATCATAGGAGAGGAACTCTCTTGTGTGTTTGTCAACCGTAGTTTTATTATTATTTTGAGTTGTTAATTACTATCACAAAGATGCCCTTCAAGGCGCTTTTAAGTGACACCCACCGTAATTTGCAAAAAAAAAACTGTTTTATTCTTTACCATAATTTGATTTCCTCCTTTTGATATTTTATTTACTATATTTTAATCAAACGCGTGAAACACACCACATAACTTTACAGAATACCAATGTGAAATAGAAGCTCTGCTTCTGCATTTCGTCTGGTAAGTGCAAGCGGCCGGAAGCCCAATTCCTCTAATTAGCTAAATTCTCTATGTTAGCGGCATCAAATGAATAGAGAACCATGGCGTGCTCAGCAGAGCGTGACAGTATTTGATGCCGGGACACCGCCGGAAATTTTACAGAGCGCAGGTTCCGCCTCACATGGAATACTGTTCCCATCTCTGGGCCGGGGCTCCCCAGTGTCTCCTTCCACTTAACCGCATCCAGCGCAGAGCGGCTCGATTCACTGGCGCCGCGAAGATATGTTGCATCCTTTTGCATATTTTATCGCATATTACGGGGAGTGCTCTGAGGAATTGTTCGCATTATTCCAGCCACCAAATTTCACAAACGTAAGTTGCGTCAAAACTCACGATACTATCCACACTATCTGGATACCTGGCGGTCCATCACTGTACATTTTACTGGGAGTTTTCTTTCGCGTACGAACCCTCTGAGGAATTGTATAACACCGGCGATTTTTCCGGATCGATAGGACTTAGGGACCTTCAAGAAAAGAGTTTACTCCTACCTAAAAGGCCGGCAACGTACCTGCAATTTTCCTGGTGTTACAGTTGTTCATGGGCGGCGGTAGTCATTTACCATCAGGTGTGTCGCACGCTCGTTTGCCCCCTCTTCTATGTAAAAAAAAAATATTCCCCAAGATAAACGTCTTTTATGGACAGACAACGAAGTGTGATTCAAACATAATTCAGTTTTGATGATTCTGACTCGGCGCACAAAAAATTCAGCAGGAATTTAACAGTTTCTGTAGTTCTTCATCTAAACAGTAACTAGTTTTGCAAAAATCACTAAAGTCTGTAACTGTTCAATCAACATTGATCGCAACCTTGAACAATCTCGTTTTAGATTAATGACAATGGCCTTGGGAGACGTATACGTTGCAGCTTTACGAGAAATTAGCGGTTCGTCTAAAAATAATCCATGATGTACAGCGGCAGGTCACGATAGCGCAGCTCGTAAAAAATGTATGTTGGATCGGTTAGGTCGGATTGTCATAATCGTAACGAGCTTTATAAGTCAGAGGTACGAAACATGTGGTATTATAATAAACTAATGTTTTTTTTAAAAATAGTTGAACAATTTCATTGGTGGCGGAGGGTGTCGATCCAGGTTGCTTGCGTTTTATAGCCAGCGCGTTTTATTAAAAAAAATTGCATATATCGATATAATGTAATTTTTATACTCAGATATACCTACTGCCCTTGGCAAGAGCACGTGGGCAGGTTATGTTATTTTTAGAAATTGAAACGCTAGTGTTTGTTATATTATTTTAATCGAAATTATTCAGTATCAGTAAATTTTCAGACTTTTTGAGATTTTTAGTGGCAATCTGTTTTTATAGTTTAGCTAAAAGGGTGCTGGCTGATTTTTATTACCAAAATACCACCCTTTTAAGCTGTCTGGGCCATATGACTCCCTGCTTTGAAAAGCTTATTTACTTACTTACTTATCTTCACGCACAATCCCTAACGGGGTAGCCAGAGAGAATAGATCGCCAAGTGTCACGATCCTTACATACCTCTTTCGCTTCTTTCAGGTTCATTAACTTCTCCATACATGCACGTCTGGGTATCCGAGTACTCTCGACCTTCCCCTCTACGAGCAATTTGCTCACATGATCTTCGAAAGTTAGTCTCGGTCTACCTCGACACCTTTTAATATTTACTTTCGCTCTATATTCATCTATTTTCTTCACCATTCGGTCTTCACTCATTCGCTCAACGTGCCCAAACCATTGGAGTACGCCCCTATCAATTTTTGTGATAAGGTCGTCTTTCAATCCTGCCATATTGCGAATCTCTTCGTTTCGCTTTCGATCGGCTATGGTAACGCCACACATTTTACGAAGAGATCGCATCTCCACTGCATTCAACTTGCTTTTATGCTTCTTCTGGCATACCCAGGTTTCGCTGCCATATAACAAAGTCGTTACAAACACTGCGTTATGTATTGCAAGGCGTGCACTCTTCACCACGCCTTGCCTTTTAACTAATGCATTCAGGGCACCATTGACTTTGTTTCCGGCAGCGACACGCCTATCCACATCTAAATCACGTCTTCCATCCCGGCTGAAAGCACTCCCCAAGTATACAATTTCACTTACCTGTTCTAGACATTCCTGATTTACCCATATTTCACATTTCGTTCTCTCTTCGTCCTTTTCAAATACCAGAACCTTAGTTTTATTAGCATTCAAACGGAGACCTTTAATTAATTTCACATTCCTCTTTCATACACGCGACTAATGCCTGCAGTTCTGCTTCTGATGGTGCAATAAGCACTGCAACATCAGCATACAGCAGACAATTTACTTTAATGTCACCCAATTTCACACCCAAACAGCTATTTTTCAGCTTCTGTAAACAGCTGTCGAGATACAGTATGAACAGCCAAGAAGACTTGACACAACCCTGTTTTACGCCCGCTTGAACCCTAAACCTGGGTGACAGGTTATGCCCTACCCGCACACAGGCTTTACAGTCATAGTAAAGTGACTGCACAGCCCTTAACAATCGACCATCCACACCATATCCCGACAACAGTTCCCACATTTTCTTCCTTATAACCTTATCAAATGCTTTCTCCAGATCCACAAAAGCACAGAAAATCCTCTGGTTAACACTCGGAAGCTTTTCCGTGATCATGCGGAGAGAAAACATTTGATCCGTGCATCCTCTTCCAGGTCTAAATCCGCATTGTGCCTCCCATAAGAATCTTTCCGATTTCTCTTGCATCCCACGTGTCAAAACCTTCGAGTAAACTTTACTTGCTAAACTGGTCAAGCTGATCGCCCGATAGCACCCGCAGTCAAAATGTGAACCTTTACCTTTATATAAAGGCACAATGACCGCGGATCGCCAATCATCCGGGACATCTCCCATCCGCCAGCACAAATTGCACAGCAGACGAAAGCTGTCCCAGACGCGAGGCCCACTGTACTTGACCATTTCAGCAGTAACTCGATCTAGTCCCGCAGCCTTACCACATTTCAAACTTCGAATCGCACGTTCAATCTCTTTCATGCTGATGACCTCAGTGTCATCGAGGTCCTTGTCTGGCGTGCCAGTCATGGCGTCACCCCCGGATCCTTCACTAAGTTCATGACACGCATACATTTCTCTATAAAATTCACTCCATCGCTGCATGACGTCCGATTTTTCTGAGAGGACGTCATTGGTTCTCGAAACCACTTTGTTCATTCTTAAGGCTGTCGCACCACTCCGGGACTTTCCAACATCTTTCCAGAAGAGTTTGGAGTTTTCCTTAAAGTTGTGCGACAACCTCTCGTCCGCTTCTATTCTACACCTTTCACGTACTTCCTCAATCAATGTTTTCGCATGAACTTTCTGCAGCTTATATCTTTCTTTCATCTTCTCTCTCATATGCTTATCGTTACTAGAGGCCAAGTAGTCTAACCATGCTTTTTTCTTTTTTTTTTACAGCTTCTCTCACTTCATCATTCCACCATGCATCTCTTCTTTTATCGTCGTTCCACATATTTCTTCCGCTGCACTTACCATTCCATCCCTAAGGTTCTGCCATGTTCTCTCCACACATTCTTTCCTGCCATCGATGGTGTCAAGCTTTTCGGCTACCCTCGTGTGATATTTGTCCCTAGTATCCGCTTCCTGAAGCTTCCAGCTTCGGATGCGACGGACCGACTGTGGTTCTGTTACTGCCGTCCGGTAGCGCCAACCCGCGAACAAACCCCCAAATCTAGTAATTACTAGATAGTGATCCGTTCCCAGGTCAGCACCCCTGAACACTCGTGTATCTTGTTTTCGCAGTCGGTCATCCACCAGGAACAAATCAATCATACTTCTCTCATTCTTTCTTTCTCTAGTGTACATATGGATTTTCCTGTGATTAAACATAGTGTTTGTCACAAGAAGACCCTTTTCCTTGCATACAGCCAGTATAAGCTTGCCAGCATCATTAACTCTTTTATCGCCAAACTTTCCAAGCACCGACTCGTATCCTGGTCGAGCGATACCTACCCATCCATTCAAATCACCACATACAACAGTTCTTTCGTTTCCCTTAACCAAATCTAGAACTTCTCTTACATTCTCCCAAAACTCCTCCAGCTCAGCCCTGGACGACGAAACTACCGGCGCATAAACAGCCAAAAGGAATAACTTCGTCAGTCCCAGTTTAAAGCGAACCCAGAGAAGTCTTGAGTTCACAACCTTGTATTCAGTCATAAGATCGACCAACCGGGACGACAACAGCACCCCCCACTCCCTGGCAGGCGTTCTCGCTTTCCGGGACTCCGGACCATATAACTAACGTCCCGCCAGGGAGCTCTTCAGTACCACTGCCTTTCCGTTTGGTCTCCGACATACACACGACATCTAATTCTCTTTCTTTCATTATTTCGATCAACTCATTCGTCTTATCTCTCATGCCCCCCTCTAACATTCCACATGCCAACTCTGCACTCCGTCCTCCACCTTCCGCCGTGTCGGGCTGTGCGTGACGAGTGGCGGTCCCCATCGCCGCTTTGCCTTTGCCGAGAGGCGACGCCTTGGGATCTGCTGTTTTGCAACCAGCGGGGATGTCAGGTTACATATTGAACACGTACTAAACACGACTCACACACACCTACTATTCCGCCTGACTCTTCCTATGGTTAACCCTACTTCGACGGTAAACGGTAAGTTTTGTTTGGTTCTTCGTTAGCCGCTATAGTTTAATATTCCATAGGTCTTTGGACACTCCCCTTGTCTACTCGTCGAGTTGGATTCCTGATGGGCCCGAGTCTGACGACCTTTGTCAGGGTAGCCTGGGGCAGTAACATGTTGGTAGCAAGAGCGTGGTTTCTTGATTGGGTTTGCAACCACTCCCGGCGCAATACATAACATTTTGGTAGCAGGAGCGCGGTTGCAACCACGTGGTTGTTGGTTGTGGTTTGTTGATGGTCTCTGCCGTCATGCCCGGCTGTGCTGTGGTGGCATGGTTGCTTGTTTCGACAATCACTCCCGGCGCAATACGTAATAATAATTTGTTTTTGTTTTGTTCGCGTGTTGTTTGCTTGCGGATCGGTGTATAGAACCACGTAGTAAAGATATTTTTTTCTTTCTTTCTCTTCTTTGTTCGCTTACTTTGTTGGTGGTAGGTAGATTTTAGAGCCACGCCCGTGGGTGGCGTAAGCGGAGTGTTTAGGTTAGGTACCGTCACGCGTCGAGTAGGGTTGATAATTACCGTTGCCACATAAGCGTGGCAATTGCAATTTTTTGAATTATTGTTTTATCGTTATTGTTCGTGTGTATTTGGTATTGCATTTGGACTGTTGGCTAAATTATTAGCATAATAATTATTAATTAGCGTTGCGTCTTGTTGACCGACTGTAGTGAGTGCTTTCGGTATTAATGTGTTGATTTAATTAGTTTGATTTGATAGTCGGTTGCCTTTAGCGGAGTCTCGTTGACCGACTGAGTTAATACTCGCGAGTAGTAATTGTGTTTGATTTAATTAATGTAAAGTGTGTCTAACTTTGAATGATGAAATAATAATTACATATAAAGATATAATTAAAGATCACACAACAGTTTCCTATAAGCGAAACATTTTATTGATAGGTTTTTTAATTATTTTATTAGTTATTTTAAAGAGAATTGTAACTTGTTATTTATTTCAAATGATTATTAATATTGATGTTTTTATCCCTTCAGTGTAGAATGTCGATTATGTTAGGTATACTGAATGCTGCCCATTATTTTGTATTTTTCTTAAGCTTCCTTTAATGAAACAAATGAGTCGAACACGTTAAACGAAGAAATGGAAAAATTTTGGAAAGTTTAATTACGTAATTTAAATTAAAGTAAGTTCCATCATAACGTATTTATGTGCAGTTTATTGAATAAAATTGCAGTCTGGAGGAAACATTCCGTTATTGAGAGCCTTGGGTTCAAATCGATTTATACGATGTATCATGAATTTGCCTTCCACTTTTGTGTTTAATGAGGTTGCGGTGAACATAATATATCAACATAAGTTTACCACCAGCGTTTTGTATTTGTGTTAATTTGATTGTATTAACTAAATTAATTGTGTAGTGTAAATTGTTTTGATTTGATAAATAGTAATCTGTATTTGTAGTAATTTGTATTGAGTTCAATTTGATGGTATGATGATATATGGTGTGATGATATATCATGATGATGATATTTGATGGACTCAATTCAACTGTATTTAGTAGTTTTTTATTTAGCAGTGATGTCATTGCACTGCCAGGGCAGTCACCTTGCCGTATTGCGCCTGGGTGCGACCGGTGCTTTTCTCGGTGCTCTGCCGGGCCCCCGACTTTCACTTTTAGTTACGCCCCCTGTCGGGCGATGCTCGGCACTTTCTTGCGGGCTACCGTGCCCCCGGTTCGAGTGCCGGTCTGATGGAGGCAGCTCCAACTGGGTGGCTGCCGCCCTAGCTCCTACCAGCGGCCGCATCCACTGATCTTTGAGTTGTCAGCCCACTTGTTAAACGGTTCTATTGTCGACGGTCTCAGGGAAGGTGTACCACCCGAGTGGCGATAGTGTAACGGTTCGCGCTTTATTGTATTCGGGTTCAAACGCGGTGTAGCCTCCAATTGGTTAGTGGGGAGACTAGGGCTTATCTGGAGCTTTGAAAGTTTAGAAAAAAAAATTTTTGCTTTGGTTTCACGCGAAATGTTATGTTCATTGTAGCGATGTTGTTCGTTGTAGTTATGTTAGTTGTAACGGTCAATTTTTGCTGTAGTTTTTCCGCGAAATGTTTCCTAGTTATATCGGTAATTTTTTTTGCTTGCTTTTCTACGAAATGTTTCATAGTGTGTTATCGGTTGTAGGTACAAAGGTGAATTTGAAATGCCTTTTGGATGCGTGTACCTATGTTTTTGTAACTATATGGATCATTATGTTTGTTGTTGAATAGAACATTGAAATTGAGTAACTATTTGTGCCAAAGGAAATGAGAATTAATCTTACTTTTGTTATCACATTTTGTTGGCATTGTCGGAGATATTTGTTTTGGAAAATATGGTTGCTCCAATAATGGAATGGTTGTCTTATGTTTGTTGTTTGTTTAATTTATCTGTTTGATTAATGCGCACCGGGCAATAAGTTTGCTGTAGTTTGTTTCTAGGTTGCATAGTAGTTTGAGCATTGATGCTTTGAACTGCATGTTTGTAAAAGCTACTCTTAAAGTGTGATGGTTACGTGCGAAGCGATCGGCTGCGTGACAGGCGCCTCTTATTGATTGTCTCTCGTGCTTTAAATGACAAGAGGTCCCTTTAAGTTTGAAACGCTAGGAATATGTGACCCGAGAGGAGATCGCTTCATGTTGTATATAGATTAATTGTGCGCGTACACCTATCGAGTAGAATATGAGTAGAAATTGGATGTGTTTAACGATTGTTGGTAGAGCTTACTGTCAGTTTGTGACATTTTACATTTTTTCGAAGTAGCTCTTAAATTTTTTTACTTTGTAGTTTTGTTCTTGTGTTTTTTTATTGTTTTTCTTGTGTTTTATTATTGTGCTTGGTTTCTGGTTCCTCACCATCATCATCACATTGCGGTTAATTTGCAGCGGTAGTTTTGGAATTTGTCTGGCCGACGCACTATTCGGAGCGTCACTCTTGGGAACATACTTTGTGGTAGATTGAGGGCCACCATACCGCAACCGATGATGGGTGACTTACCACCCGACCACGTCGAGTCCATCAGCCCATCTACTGGAGTCGGAACCGACTTTGCTGGCCCCCCTCCTCGTCAAGTCCTCCGACTTACGCCACGCGCGTTCACATCGGGCCTTTTTGGCTTTTCGTATGCCTCGCCACTAGGGCCGTTCGCTTGAAACTTGCAAGCGCCCTCAGCACTGAAGTCTTGTGGCCACGCTGGACCGCTTCTTATCGCGTTGCGGTTGCCGGACCGGATCCGATCGGATTGAGGAACGGATTGTAGGAGCACTGGTAGATATTTGAAGGAGGTCGTTGAATTTCTGTCCTGCAAAAAGACTTATTGGTTGGCTGGGATGTCCGGGAAGGGCATCCAGGGGAAATTCGACTCTTCGGCTTGCCCACTCTGAGGCCGTGATGTGAGGCGGTGGTTGGCGTTGCAAGAGCGCATCTCCGTCGCGTTAGTGGCCGAGGTCTTGGTTGGAGATTCGGTCTTGCAGCGTGCCGTCGCGTCCCTATCCCGGTTGCCAATTTACTCGCGGACATAGGTCCCTATGTCCGGGACGGGGGTTTGCTTACGCCCGATTGTCTTATCTCGAGCGGAGTGAAAGGACGGTTAGCGAGGCGCGGGAGGAGGAGGCTAGCTGCATAATTCGCGCAGCGCGGTCGCCCTGTCTGCATCGAGCCGAGCTGTGGGAAGGTCAGCGGCGCAGCCGGGCTGCACCCGGTCCGCCGCGAGGCTGCGAGCATCAGCAGGCGCGGCGCCCGCGCCGGTGCGCCGGCCGGCGTTCGCGGGTCGTTGATAACGATTTAATATAACCTAGACCGCCTCGAATTTTAGTGTCTATTTTGTTCGCGTTACGTGACAGACGACGGCTAGGAATTTGTAGTGGTTAAAGGACCTTTTATGCAGTTAATTGAATCGACGCGGTGGTAGTTTATGCTACGTTGGCCTGTGACATTGAACTTTGACCAGCCGTCCCTGAGTTGTACCGCGTGTCTCGGTTAAACGTTGTTGGACTTGATTGGATTAACTTGAAGATAATTAATTGGACAATAAATAATAAGTGATAAACGAACATATTTTTCCTAGAAACGGAAGTGTTCTATGGCTTCATGCCCCTTAAGTGGATCCCATATTTGAAGAGAGGCGACGCCTTGGGATCCGCTGTTCTGCAACCAGCGGGGATGTCAGGTTACATATTGAACACGTACTGAACACGACTCACACACACCCACTATTCCGCCTGACTCTTCCTATGGTTAACCCTAATTCGACGGTAAACTGTAAGTTTTGTTTGGTTCTTCGTTAGCCGCTATAGTTTAATATTCCATAGGTCTTTGGACCCTCTCCTTGTCTATTCGTCGAGTTGGATTCCTGATGGGCCCGAGTCTGACGACCTTTGTCAGGGTAGCCTGGGGCAATAACAGTAATAATACGTATGAGTTCTTCCGAGTCGATATTACAAATGGGCATGCCTCAGGGCTCAATTCTCGGCCCCTTTTTGTTTTTTGTATGTATTAATATAAATTACCTTACATAAAAGGGAATAACCATGATATAGTATTATTTGCTGATGACATTTAATTAATTTTCAAATATAAACGGCAGTATGACGAAGTAAATAATGCTATATCTAAATTAGTAAATTGGCTTTATATTAATAATTTACATTTAAATGGCACTAAAACTAAATGTGTGAAATTCGTAACTCCGAATGTTAAGACAATGACCGACCTGGTAAGACATCCCAGGACAGAGGATTTTTTTCGAACCAGTGGTAAATAAAAAAAAGTGACTCGATAAGTATCATTTAAAATCTATATTGAATAAAAAAAGTTTCTATTTCATTTTCTGCCTCTTAACAATGCCAATAAACTTGCCTACTTTTTCATTCATTTATTTAGAACGAAGTTTAGCACACTTTGTAATGAATCGGTGTCCTGTGCATTAATTAGTGTAAACAGTGTCAGTCAATGTTCTTGATTTCTGCGGTACAAGTTCACTGTATCGTCTAACTGTGTAATGGCTTTTTGGTTAAATAAATATATTTCTATTTTATTTCTTTAAAATTATACCTGAACCTTATTTGAAGTGATAAATGAACTTACAGTCAACCTTGATAGTACCTAAACGACTAACAAAGGTTTTTTTAAATATTAGTGGGAGCAAACAAGCATGCGGCTCACCTAATGGTAAGTGACTACCGTCAAACGACTACAACACCAAGGAAATTGCAGGTAAGTTGCCGGTCTTTTAAACAGAGTATACGGCCCGGAAAAATCGTTGGTGATAACCGATTCAACAAGAAATTTGTGCGAGGAGGAAAATTTCTGGTAAATAGCACAGTGGTGGACTGCCAATAATACAGATGGTATAGATGGTATCGCGAGTTTTGTCACGATGTGCGATGGAAAAGCTAGCTAAAAATAAAGAAAGAAGGTTAAAGAAGACCTATGAAGACCGAGTTGGAATATCTCACAGTTTGTAACTATACTAGTTCCTATACTTTTCACCTTCAGACGAGAACAAAGCGGAGAAAGTACTGCTATTTGGCGGTAGTAATAGGTACGAGGGTGATACCTTCCTAGACGGACTTCTAGGAGGCAAATGAGTCATGTTCACTAGATCTGCAACCAGCTTCAGACAAAGAAGTTGGGCTGAGGAGGAGAGGCTGAGATTTCGTTGTCACCCTTTTTTTTTTTTTTTTTTTGCGGATGGAAAATCATCTAATGACCCCTTTCGCTCTGGGTGGAGCGTAAGGGAGTGTCAGACTTTTTACTGACTAAAAACCATCCGTGTTCCTTCAGTGCCCTTACGTTCCGGAGCCGCGGTATCTCTTTCGAACAGCCCGCAGCCCCGGCAGGCGTCGGCCCTTGCGGGCCCCTTCACGCTGCTGACAGCTCTTTGAGGCGCGCGTGGAACAAAACGCGCCGTCGACACGGCTTCGTTGTCACCCTGAGAACTACGTTTTAATACCTGATTATGATAGTCTTCTAAATATACTGATTGATAAAGTTTTTTCTATGAATGCTTCAAATTACTTCAGACTGGAACACAGGTCTACCATACCTTGCTTTGGTGTTATCTGCAGATAAAATGGTAGATAAAAATAGTTATAAGCTAAATTCTTGCGTAGGGGTTAAATAGTTGCGATTGAACGTCAAAACATAATATAAGATATAAAACTTTAAAAATGTTTACAACTCCTACCTCAAATAACATGCGATGCCGCTATAACTCCAAAGTTTATGAAAGAAATCTGCACAGGGAAATTAGAAGGGAAGCTAGTCGTAATTGTGGTGTTTGATATACAACCATATTCTTTTATAATATTATTTTGATTAAACTTTAATATCCTAAACAGATAATAAATTAAATGTTTTTGAAATAGTTATGGTTAAGATCGCATTGTTTTTTTGTAATATCTCTATATATTATAATAATCTATGTTTTGTTTATCGTAAGAATTTGTAATTAAATTTTGACTGAATTAAATTTTTTAGTTACCTTGAAATCTAAAATTGTAAATATGTCGTTTTTAACAGAATATTTCGATGAATACCGGCAGCATCCTATTAGGAAAACTAAACTGTGAGTATAATCTGTAAATAAATGTACACAGAATTATAAGCATATATAAATATACATATAAACATATCATAAACATAATATTTAACTAAATTATACCTACAGTCTACCTAATTTCAGAATCGGTACTAGAAATTTGATATAATTTAGTTTCTCACGAAATCTGCTGAACGATATGATAACCGAACCATCGCTTAAGAATTAAGTTTCTACCTGCAGAGTATAATATCTGATTATCTGTACAGATGTCGTCCAGAAAACCGCTGGGCAAAACTTGACCGCAAATGGCTGGACCTAAAAGTTGGCACGGAGGAGGTTGGTTACTCTACGTATTATATTATTTTATGTATCTTATCTCTATTTATCTCTTTATCTATCTTCCAGCGAATAGAAGTCTTCATCTAGAATTAGAAATATCCTGTTCCATATAGGTTTTCCATTGAGGTTTTGCCGTCACAACACTTGGTGCAGCGTTATTATGTCTGCGATACGAATACAATTTTACCACTGAGCAAGCATTTACCTTGTACCTCTTACTAATTTTTTATATGCAAGTAAAACCTAAGGAAGGTTTTTATTTCATAGAATAAGGCTGACAAACGAGCACACAGTCCACCTAATGGTAAGTGGACTGTATTGACTGAGGTCTATGTGAGTGAAGGTGTAGTAAACCTGGTGTTCCGGTCTGAAAAAAATAGAGAGCCAAGTATAATTATGAACTGTGAGGCATTCCAATATGGTCCTCATAGTCCTCAGATAATGTTCCTAATGGTCCTCAGATGTGATAATTCATCTTTAACCTACTTTCTTTGCATTTAGCTAGCCTTACCCCCCGCACATCCATACCATCTGGATGATTGACGGCCCATCACTGTACAATTTACCAGAAGTTTTCTTCCTCGCATAACTTTCCAGTGAAATCGACTACCACCAGCGATTTTTCCGGACCGAAACGATGTAGGGACTTTCAAGAAAGGAGCTTACCCTTTTTTTAAAAAGACTAAAGAGAATATATTATCTTTATTAACAAAACAATTTTTTTATTTCAGGCATGAATATCTTTAGGAACTTTGGTCCATAGAGATATAATAAATAGATCAGCTCGACTGGGCAAGGTCTAGTGCTCAGGGGCGACAAAGTGTTGTCTTTAGCATTTTGATTCTTAATCGCGGATCGATGTAGGTGTCGTCATGTCCATGAGTCAAACTTCACTTAATATCACATGAACTGCTTCATCGTTTATCATCATTACTTGAATAAAAATCTATGCTGCTTTGCAATGAATGAGCTTAACCGTGAAAGGACCACATTCTCACAGAATACCAACGTAAAATGTTATGTTATTTCTAAAGTGTTTGGCATTGTAAGTTGTGAAGTGAAAACAGCTATCTTTAGAATTAAAAGCAGCTGCTTTCACTGACTTTAGTTAATGCATTGTAGTCGTAACATCAAAGGGAGGGTCGGAGTCGCATTAGCGCTGATGATATGCTATGTATTTGACCGCGCATCGTTGTTCATCGAATCTGCCTATTCTTAGCAGTGGATGCCTCTTCTCTAATCCTTCATTTCAAAGACCTCTCCCATAGATTGTCTCATAGAGAGGAATTTACCATAGTTGCCACGCTTGGAAGACTGGTTGGCAACAACAGTGTTTTAATATTTTGAGTTCTAATCAGCGAGATGTTGCTGCCCATCTTCAGCTTTAGTTTCCTTCTGTCGCTTCTTACGACACCCACGGGACGATATGGGGTAGTGGGCATTCTTATACAGCCACTACACGACTCCCTACCTCATTAATCCTAATCTTGGTTTAAATATTAGACAATATGCGATTGTAGAACTCGTAGATTGCTTAGCAATCGCCGGACGTATATAGGAGCTCCGTTTGTAGCTCGCGGAGACCAATACCGTTACGGCAGACTGATAAAGTGATTTTAAATTATTTCAGAAAGCCTGGACAGAAGAGGAGATAGAGAAGTTCATTAAGGACACTATGAAAAGCATCCGTGGCCAGTCTACGTACTACAACGACTATTGCGCAAATTTATCACCCGGTGATTGAACCTGTACACTTTTATATCTGAAATTTCTTTAGTGTAATAAATTAAAGCAATTATTGTCTGTAGTCTTTGTAGTATCAAAATGTGGGCTCGCTGCGTAGTCGTGAACTTTTAGGTGTCATAATATTATTACTAATACTTCTTAAATATGTAGGATTTCTTGTGATGTTGTTTTGTCTTTTATGATAATGTCCACCAGATAAAATTTCGGTCACGGCGATCGGTTTCATTGGAGACTAGCCATTTGCGCAGAAGAGGACAAAGTTGCCCGGAAGTTTGCGCAAACACAGGTGTACTTTCTATTCCCTAACTCTCATTATCCGATGAGACGGCAACCCGGTAAGACCGGAGATCAGGCGCAGAACCAAAGGCTTTCTGAAACACGGGGTAAAACAGCGCCAACTTCCTAGATCCGGTCTGCTACTGAGAATTATGTCGGGAAACCCAATAATAGATTTTGTCCCGACTGGGAATTTGGGATCTTATGTACCTGCCTCGTTGGACCTCAGGTCTAACGAGGCAGTCGTTTGTCACCTACAGTTATAATACGGTCGGCCGCTGTCTGCTTCTTCGTAAGTTTTTTTTTAATATTCTAGTTGTTATTAGAAAGAGGCCTTTTTCCATTTCCTATTTTGATTCCCTCTGTCACTTCTTACGACACCCACAGGACGTGCGGGTACGGGGTACTGAATATTACAACACCGCCCCCACACGGTCATGGCACTATGATGTACATATAATCACATACAGATAAATGTTCTAGTTGATCATACATACATATATTCATAGCTTCACGTTTGTTATCCCCGAGGCGTTTGATGAGTCACATACTCGAACTTTTTTAAATTTTAAATCTAAAAAAGTGTTACGTGGCAAAGAAGGCATATCCAATCAGTTGGCAAATTCTGTTTTTATTATTTGTCCCATAAAAACATGGGTCTTACAAAACTCATACCAGAATGGGACAGTCCCAGGCCAGCAAGGGATCACTTCTAGTATATTACTGTAGTTTGAATCGTGTATGAAGGCGACATTTTAAACTTTTATTTGAAAAGTGATGGTTTTTAGAATTCAAGACGCGTCCATTCCAACCACGAGAGAAAAAGAAAAAGCCTTGTGTAGTGACAGAAGAAATAGAAACACTTTCTCCTCAACCACAAAAGCTTGCTATGAAAGACACGGAGCTCATGAATGTGGCACGTGATATGTATGAGGGAGATGGAGAGAAACCTACGTTGGAGCCCTTGCCAACGCACTTTAGAAGTAAGTTTAAGTTATTGTCTTAATATAAGCAATCAAGTTTAAATATCTATTTAATAAAGTAATAAGTTGCTTGATAATAATTAAACTTGCATAATAGTAAAAACGGATTTTATACAACTAACAAGTGGTAAAATAAAAAATTTTGTACAACCGGCTTCAATACGACCGACTCAATGTATTTGAATTCAATTAAATACGCAATATTATATAAGATATTGGTCAGTTATTGATTCTCTTCTCTGATTTATCTGGGACCTCACGAGAAGCGCCAGCTTTCAGATAAAAAAGAATCATCAAAATCGGTTCACAACGAGAAAAGTAATGAGGTAACACACATAAAAAAAAAACGTACAGTCGAATTTTTACCTCCTCTTTTTGAAGTTGGTAAAAATATTATAATGTGCGAAATGAGACAAAGCGTTGAAGAAATATTCGCCTATATCTCGTGCAGACGTCTTTGCAAATTGAAAATGCATTTTGATGATTTTCTCATGGATCCCACCATCAGATATTAACCGGATTTATATGGGGCCACAACTGAAACCATTTCTATAAAAAAAATTAAAGATTCACTGAAATTCGGTAACGTGGTAAACAATAATTGGTGTTACAAAGGGAATTTAATTTGCATTCACGACTGTGCAAATTCATTATCCATTCCTCAAATGGAATGCCTCGTATACGGTAAAAAGGTTCTCCTGTTAACTATACTCACCATTCGAAACTCAGCAGTATTAAACTGCTACTTTACGCTGGTATTTTGTGAGAGCGTGGTCCTCCTCCTGAGCCATTCGTGCTACAGCCATAATATAGCTGCACAGTGGCACTACCATCTACTGTTATTACAGGGTTTCAATTTATGTATATGCTAAATAAGTTTCGGTGTTTTGCCTACAATAATGTGATCCGCTGCTACATTTTGCGGAAGTTTCATATAAACATAATAATATTAATTCTATAAAACTGTTTCACATTCACGCAATCGATTCTACGGATTGACGCGTGTTCATTGGTAAGTACGTCATTAGTGTTATGTATATTAACATAGGAGTTTGCAAGGAAATTGTTTGAAGTGTAGTCACGGTGTAATATCCACTAACCCATATCGTCCCGTAGGTGACGTAAGAGACGATAGAAGAAAACTGATACAGGAGTAGCCGACATCACCTTCCTGATAACAACTCAAAATAATTGAAAATTGCGGTTGCCAATCCGATTGCCAAGCAGTGGACTTTTGTGGGTTGTAAGGAGTGAATAGATGTTTTTTTTAATGTACAATAAGGGTGACAAACGAGCACACAGTCCACCTTATAGTATATGGATGCTGTGGCCCATAGTCATCTACGTACCTGTACTACGTACTACTAACGTACTATACTAGTACTACGCAGATGCGTTGTCACCCCTGAGGACTACGATGGAATGCCTCGTTTCCAGTAAAAAAGGGTCTCCGGATCTCTATACTCACCATACGAAACACAGCAGCATTAAGCTGCTATTTTACGTCGGATGAGTTCTAGAACCATATATATATTGGTTCTAGAACTCAATATAGTTACATAGTATATAGTTATATAGTTACAGCGTGGCTCTACCACGTGTAAAATGATGGATGGAATTAGATTGTAAAAGAAAACCTTCTCTATATGTGAAATAAAAAAAAATGGATGAGATGTGAAATGAAAAGACCGCCAACACATTGGGAGTACCTTATCGTAGCGCGACTCTTTATTATAAACACTTTCAAAAATGAGACGAGGCCTGTGCCCATTTGTTGGACGTTATTTGGCTATTAACTTACTTGTTTGTGAAGTTGGCATTCATAGCTTTATAATATTTGACATTTTCGAATAAAAAAAAAACATTATTTTTAATTTACTAATTCTGAAATATCTACTAACTTTTCAACGAATTACAGGTTAAAAATTATTTGTTATCTGGCTTTATTTATCAACAAGCCTTTCCATAAATATGAACTGGATATGTCACCGGTAACACAGTGAATTAATTTAAAAGATATCGATGACCGCGGCAAGAGCGCGACAACAGCTTTGCTGTCCGCAAGGGAAAATTTGACACACCATGGATAATTTTGTACATTATATGTAAATTTATCGATGTACGCACTTGTTCTTTACGTTCGCATAAGTCTTCCCTACTCCTATTTATCTCGAAACATGGCGCTCGACTGGCAAATTTGCCTTTTAAATTATTATTGAGACACAATCACGACGCCTAAATTAAAAAAAAGCAATAAATTGCGTTTTTGGAACGTTCATTCCTGCAGGGATTCGAGCCCAAGATTAGCGAGTAGTGCAAGCAACACTACGCACTAGTAATACGTTGTTAATTAACTCTTATGTTAACTTACTGTTATTTGATACTTTCCTTCGATGACAGAATATACTACCTAAATACACTAGTTTTGGAGTAGCCAACCGTACTCCAAAACCTTCACTTTTCTTACTCTTATTTAAAAAAGAACGTTAATTCCATACTAGGAATTTCTCCTATATCGTGGAGGCATTTTAGAAACATGCATTGAACATTTAGACCCGGAACAGTTATTTATAGGCCATACAACCCTAGGGCATACAACAATATGGGATTCGAACCCGCGGCCCTGAGCGCTTTAACTCATTGCTAAGCTACTGCACCACGGGGTTATTTGCTTATGTATTATATACTTTATAATTATTGTATTATATTTATAATATAATAATACAATAATTATAAAGTTATATATATATAATCGGAATCTCGGGAACTTAGATTTTCATATATATTTATGTAGGGGTTTCGGGGGCAATATATCATCTATATTATTTTTGAAAATTTTTCCGTGTTTTAGGAATAAAAAAACTGCTACTATATAAGAAGGTAAATTTTGTCACATCACTAACGATGGTATTAGCTCAGATGGAATGTTGTTCGGGATGGAGTTTTCTTGGGTGACTTTTCTTTTTTTTTTCAAGTTCCCTTCTTTTGTGAGAAAATCTATTATTTCGAGCCCTTTTTTTAGTATTTTTTAAAAATACGAAAATTTTAATTAAACTAATTGCACTCATGATTTTTTTATTCAAATAACCAGTTCAGTTTTTTCTATTATGTCAATAAGATCAAAAACTATTATTCATGTAATTTGTATATAAATAACTTAAAAAAACCGAGCAAAGCTTGGTCATCCGGGTACTATATATATATATATACATATATATATATACATATACATACATATACATATATATATATATATATACATATACATACATATATACATATATATATACATACACATATATATATATATATATATATATATATATGTATATGTATGTATATGTGTATATATAGTACCCGGATGACCAAGCTTTGCTCGGTGTTTTTTTAAGTTATTTATATATTTTAAGTTTTTTTTTTTCAAGTTCCCTTCTTTTGTGAGAAAATCTATTATTTCGAGCCCTTTTTTTAGTATTTTTTTAAAAATACGAAAATTTTAATTAAACTAATTGCACTCATGATTTTTTATTCAAATAACCAGTTCAGTTTTTTCTATTATGTCAATAAGATCAAAAACTATTATTCATGTAATTTGTATATAAATGTAACTTAAAAAAACCGAGCAAAGCTTGGTCATCCGGGTACTATATATATATATATATATATATATATATATATATATATATATATATATGTATATATATATAACCTTTATAAATAGAACAACATAGGGCGGATTTAATGTTTAACGGCATAGAATTACTGGGCTTAGAACCGCAGCAGGTGCACGCAAAGTGAAGCCGTTTCAAGTTAGCTAAGCACGACTTTCAGCGTGTCAGTAGTCGAGTCCACGTAGTCGTGTAAAGAGCTCGCGCCATTTTGCAAAAAAATCAACTTATTCATCAAAAGAAAATAATAAATCTTAAATTTGACAGACGCCAATATAATGAAAATGTTGTTCATCATCATCATCATCATCATCATCACAGCCCTTCACAAGTCCACTGCTGAACATAGGCCTCCCCCAAGTAATGCCACAAAGCACGGTCCTGAACCACCTGCATCCATCGACTTCCTGCATATCTTACCAGGTCGTCACTCCATCTAGTGGGGGGTCGCCCTACACTACGCCTACCGGTACGAGGCTGCCACTCGAGAACCTTTCTTCCCCATCGGTTATCGGTTCTTCGAGCTATATGGCCGGCCCATTGCCACTTCAGCTTACTAATCCGTTGGGCTATGTCGGTCACTCTGGTTTTACTGCGGATATCCTCATTTCTGAGTCTATCACGCAGAGAAACTCCGAGCATAGCCCTCTCCATAGCTCGCTGAGCGACCTTGAGCGTCCTCATACGGCCAGCAGTGAAGGACCACGTCTCTGAACCGTAAGTCATCACTGGCAACACGCACTGGTTGTACACTTTAGTTTTCAGAGATTGAGGTATACCTGACGAGAAGATGTGTCGTAATTTCCCGAACGCTGCCCAGCCGAGTTGAATCCGTCGATTGACCTCTCGGTCGAAGTTGCCGTGTAGTGGCGGTTAAGAATATCCACTACCCCATATCTTCCCGTGGGTGTCGTAAAAGGCGACAGAGGGACACAGAAAGGAGATGGGCAGCAGCATCTTCCTGATAATAGCAACTGTACGACAAAAAAAACTGCGGTTGCCAACCCGCTCGCCAAGCGTGGCAACTATGGCAATATACCCCCCATGAACAATTACACAAATAGACGGCCCCCAGTCCCCGGCGGCCCCGCTATTCCTGGCTACGGTGGCGACCATGGTAACGGCGGGGCAGGGGGTGCTAAGAATCTCCGGTGGAGGTTCGGTTGCCACCTACGACGACTCGACCTGGCAACATTTAACGCACGCACACTGAGGACTGACGAGAAGATCCTGGAGCTGGAAGAAGAGATAGACAAGTTGCGCTGGAGTATTATAGGATTATCCGAGGTCCGAAGAGAGGGGGAGGACACGGTGATTCTCGAATCCGGCAACTTGTTCTATCACCGGGAGGGCGACCATCTGTCCCAAGGAGGTGTCGGATTTATCGTCCACAAGTCTCTCGTCAACAACGTTGTAAAGATTGGGAGTGTGTCGACGAGGGTCGCGTACCTGATACTCAGAATCACCAAACGGTATTCGCTGAAGGTCATACAGGTTTACGCACCAACCTCGGCACATCCCGATGAGGAGGTGGAGGAAATGTATGAGGATATTTCCAGAGCCATGCATTCCTCCAAAACCCACTACACGGTGTTGATGGGAGACTTCAACGCAAAACTAGGCACAAGAGAAAGCGGTGAGCTGAAGGTGGGGAAATTTGGAGTAGGGCAACGGAACCGAAGGGGCCAGCAGCTGGCCGACTTTATGGAGAAAGAGGGACTCTTTATGATGAACTCTTTCTTCCAGAAGCGGCCCCACAGGTAGTGGACCTGGTCGAGCCCCGACGGTTCGACAAAAAATGAGATTGACTTCATTATGACGACCAGACGCCAACTGTTCAGTGATGTCTCAGTGATCGCAAGGGTGAAAACTGGCAGCGATCACCGAATGGTTAGAGGCACACTGAACCTAAACGTTAAGTTGGAGAGGTCTCGTCTAATGAAGTCAACGCTCCGTCCCCCTCGTGCTCTAATTCAAAATCCCGAAAACTTTCAGCTCGAGTTACACAACCGCTTTCAGTGCCTACAAGATTGCAATGCAGTGGACGATGTGAATGACAAGCTCGTGGAAACTGTCCATGCGGTCGGAGCTAAGTTCTGCAAGACCCGCCGCAGAAGAACACAAAAACTGATATACTGATATACCACGTGCTCGGCGGTGAAGGAAAACATCGTGAGGAAACCTGCATGTCTGAGGAATGGGAGGGGAAGGTGTTTCGAGGACATGTGAAGTTCGTCAGCACGCATTTGGGCAGCGCGGCGGACACTTCCTTGCCCTAAACCCTCTCAGAAATGAGGGGAGGCCTGAGCCCAGCAGTGGGACGTATATAGGCTGTAACATAACTTAACTTAACAACAGTGGTGTATTAAATTATGGTAAAGACAATAGTTAACGTTTAGCCAAAATAGCACAAAATTATTTATTTTGTTTTAATGAAGTGAAGTTGATAATAACGTGAATATTATTGCCAATTTAAACGTATTCGTTTTTAGATTTTCGTCTCGTCCGACTGTTGCTGCTCAACACAGACCACCCCGCCTACAAGACATGAAACCATTACGATTTTCTAATTAAATTAGTCTGTCAAGGTTAGAAGAAAGAAAGGTGTGCGGGTGGCGCGTGAGATGTAACTTAGAGTGTGTCACATCCATAAATCGTACGCGTAAATATGGGAGACTATGAAAACGTAAAGTAATTATAAACAAATTAATGATGCGTAAAATACATCGTTATAACAAGTAAAGTTCTTTAAAATATATGCATGTATTTTACATGTCATTTACAACGCTAATCACTTAACATAAATCCGTTAAGAGCGGAATGTGCCTAAGAAATACACAAACATAATACATACTCTCGAAATCGATGACTTTGTTTCGGCCTCGGCCGCGACGATTTCAAATTATAATTACATATAGATTAATATACACCAATATAATAGTATGACTGTTCGTCTACACAAAAAATAATAACAGAATAAATAGTCGATAAACTTGCATCGATACTTTTTGGACATTTCTACTTACACGTGCCGCCTGCAGCCCCTCTGATTGATAGACAGAGACGCAACTATAATACTGAGTGCTTGACAAGGACAACCTCAGAACTACGACCAGAACACGTTGAACCCTCACGGTTTTAGTATTTCAAGATTATTAAATAATGCATTTATCGGTGAAACGTGACTTTATCCTTCTTGAAATTATGTTTCCTGCTATCAATATCACACTACTTTACTGCGCAAGTGGGCATGTTTTACTGTTTTAATTTAAAAAAAAATTGTAGTGCTAAGGACGCAGTGCACAGGTCTGTTGTCTGGTCACTACTAAACAGGGTAGCGTTCGTGTTCAACTGTATAGGCTCTGGTGGAGCAGATGAAGTACAGAAATTTGTCGCCTTTCTTTACATGTCTCGTAGGCTAGGTGGTCTGTGCTGCTCAATGATTTGAAAAATGAGAATTAATCGCAAAGAAAACTAACGAAAACTAACTAATTTACGTTTCTAATGTAGTTTACTCCAATTGTAATGTTGAAAATTTCTAATGAAGTTTACTCCATTTGTAGTATTGCTGAAAATAATCTGCGAAATCATATTAAGCATAATGCACAGGAAAACAATTCAGAGAAAGAGCTATCTCTCGAAGTTATTGCCAAACTCGTTGGTTGTTCTCTATTTCCTATTGTAGAAGAGCACATCAATTCGCAACATCACGACACAAATCTGGCGCGGCTTATTGTAGAACGTTATGTAAGAGTTCGATTCTTATATGAATCCAAAAAAGATAATATTTCGCGGATAGCGTCATCAAAGCGGCAGTTATTTAGAAAACAGTTGCAGATGCATTGTTATTACTTATTAAGTAAAAGACGTTTAGTTTAAGTACTTGGATATACAATATGTAACGTAATTACCGCATACCCTCAGACACCCTAATTAGTATATTATGTTATAATCATAATACATACACTGAATTTTTAGTTAAACATTTTTATGCACTGATTATTTATCAAATTAGTTATACTAATTTCAAAAGAATGTTGTGGTCACAGTACAAATCCACGAACGCAAAGACTTAACGTGCTTGAAATAAAGTTCATTTTTCTTCATTTTTATTGAATAACAGAATTAGTAATAATACAAATAAAACTGAACTCTTAAAAGTGTTATTGCCTTAAGTTAAGGTCCATTTCAGTTTGTTTTGACTGTACAGATTTAGTGTGACCGTAATTTACGTAGTTTTAATTATTTTTGGGATAAAAAATTACCTATATTAAAAATGATAGGAATCGATTCAGTAAACGATTCTGAACAAACTACTTTCTCAAAGTGCGTTAATTATGTTACGTGTTGTATAGTTATTTAATAAATATTTTTAGTTTCGTGTTTTATTTGAATAGTTTTTCTCCTTCCGAATCTTATTTTGTTTTAATACAAAACGCCTATTCAAAAAAGTATATCATATATTTATATAAATATATAATACTATATACTTATATAAATATATCTCTTCTAACGGAATAATATAATGACATAATAGATTTGTGAATATTATTATAGCGTGTGATATTACGTATATAAATAATTTTAATAAAATATTAGTTAACAAATATAAGTAATTTTATATTTCTCTCTTTGTAAGTTATTAATAAATAATTCTATACGCAATCTAAATATAAATTTTAAGACTATGTCTACTATTACACTTTGCCCATTTTTTGGGGAAATCGTCATTTACTTGCATACATTACTCATTTGCTTGTGTGCGTACGGGCAAACGTAATTACAGGCCGCTTATGCACACATTCATTGTGTTGTTGCTTCAACTTTGAACGGAATTTTGAATGACACTATCACTCTAAGTCTAACGGCATCTCTGAAAGTCAACCCGTGGAGCGACGAAATATTGTAGTAGCTGTAGTTACATATATATTTACTATGATAAGCATATAAATACAAAAACATGTTAAATATATTACTAGGTTTCGCGATTTCGTTCGCATCGAATTGGTACATTTGAGATGATAAGTGATGATGATTTATATGAATTTTTTATTGTTGCGAAGATCTAGAGAGAAACTTATATGTATAAAATCATTTAGTTGGCCAGTCATCATATTACATTATACATAACTTTAAAATATATAGATATATACTTACTACCATTATTTAATTTTGTTGAACATTTTTTTTCTACATATTATGGTATCTAAACTACAAAACCTAAAATGAGAGGCATGTTGCCAGTAGTAGGCGGCATAGAAGCCGCTAATTAATAATGCTCATTTACAATACCTTTCATACTATATTTCTTAGTTAGTCTATTTCAAACTATCTCGAGAGGCGGAAAAAAAATTACCAAAAAATTCGAATCCATTTACTTTTGTCATTATTTTGAAATAATAATAACAAAGATAGTTGAAAATTACATACACAAATGTATTCAAACATTTGTGTGTGTGTAATTTTCAACTATCTTTGTTGGCATTTTGTCATTGTACTTGGCCTTTTCTCTTTCGTGCTATTTGTGTCTTTGTGTTTACTAAGATTCAATACTGTATATTTCTTAAAATAAAATGATAGAATGTAAACCAAAAGTAAAGTAGTGTAGACTTATTCGTTAATTTTCCCCAGTTCTGGGATACGTACGCCCCTGTTACTTCAACACCGGCAGAACAGACTACCAGGAGGGCATAGCGCGTCTGGCGTACGAGCTGGTGCGAGACGACAGAATACCGCAGTACCACGCGCACAATGGTTGTCGACCGCGGTGGGGCCTTCCACCGGAAGGGATACGCCAACCCGAGCTTGATATAGTGCCGTTCAACCAAGAAAGACTTTACTGATAACATTGGTGAAATAAACATATCTCATCGGAATTTATGTTTTGTTTTGGAATAAAGTATATCCTTGATCAGCAACTCCTAAGACAGAGAAACACCTCATAAACACACATTCTCACACACCAACGTAAAACAGTAGAGTAATGCGTATAAGAACTGTAGAGACTTTTTCTGGTAACGTTACATTCTTAAAGTTAAAGATTAAAGATTCATTATACGTGGTAGAGCCACGATGCAGCTATATTATAGTTGTAGCACGAATGGGTCGGCTCGACCGGGGAAGGACCACGCTCTCACAGTACCAGCATAAAATAGTAGCTTAAGGCTCCTACAATGATCAGTAACATTGACGATTTAGACTTTGTTTAAATTTAGCGACATCTACCAAAAGCAGACGTACTGCAATGGCACTACGTAAATAGTAGACAAAGATTAACGATGTATAGATAATATGACAACTTATTTGCATAATTTTTTTCGATCTCTAAGAGACCTAGTGGTGAATTGACGTATTATTCACTTTAGACCTTGTAACTATATTCACTCCCATGTTCAGCACGGATGTTTTGTGAACTGCCGTGTTTCGTATGGTGAGTGTTGAGAACCGGAGATCCTTTTTTTACTGGAAACGAGACATTCCATATTAGTCCTCACGGGTGACATCGCATCTGCATTTTGATTGGTAATCGAGGATAAATGTAGAAGTCTATGTGCCACAGCATCCACTTACCATTAGGTGGACTGTGTGCTCGTTTCTCACTTTAATTCTGTAAAAAGTAATAATACTCTTCGTCTTAACCCGTAAACCGTAATGTAGAAGCGAGTGCACTGCTGATTAGAGGGAGAAATAAGTGATGCCATTTCATTTGTCCAATGATCCCAACATTCACTTCCTATCTGGCGGATTGTCTAATCATTTATCGTCCGCAAATAAGTAAAAATACAGTTAGCAGCAGGACTTTTTAAAAAACGAGAATATCCTAGTGTGGGGGTAACGTTTTTAAGAAAAAATGGTAAGTGGATGCTATGGCCTATAGAAATCTATATAAAAATCAAAAGATTCAAAGACATACAGAGCACATACAGAGCTGTAACAATTGCTTGTAAGCCTCACAAATACTTGTTCCGTGCGGGATTCGAACCCGTAGTCCTCAACGCCGCTTCTAAATGCCAAGCTACTGCACCAAGGAGCCGTCCAATTCCCACTCAAATCTTAATAGGTTTGTTGACATTGAGCCATGCGGAGAAAATTGAGAAACAAAACACCGAAATATGATTAACACACACTGCACCACTTAATGCAATATCATAAAACACAATTACCAATAACATATTTCTTACAAAGCCATTTAAACGAATTTGTAATTAGCTGTGTGAAATCGAATCATCACAAACAGATGGGGGGGTTCTAATTTCCATCGAACAAAAGACTGTAAACTTCCAATTAAACATCTGTCTGTCATTTCAAGCAAGAGAAAGCAAGAACAGATCAAGCGTTTGCTACCAAACACAAAGATGCAATCTGTCCAACAATAATGGGCACAACATGAAAAGCACTTGGCTCCTTGCCAGGATGTGCACAAGGGACCTACAGCCCTTTGTTGTCCGCTACATTGTAGTGATGCGAACTGAACGTAAAACACGCTTATCGATAAATATATCAATCATCATCATAATTAGCCTGTTGCAGTCAACTGCTGACCTTGGCCTCTCCCAAGACGCGTCACAAAGCTTAGTCTATATATCAATATCGAATGCTGTATTAATAATAGTGATTGTAATTAATGCTGGGTTAAAACGAAATTTTATACTTCTTTGTTAGGGTTTCGCTGTAGGTGTTCATGGGCTGCAGAGTTGGATTGTTGGTTGGATTGAGATCGTAAACTTGTTTATTACTCTAATATAACTAATAATTAGCTTATTATAAACGATATATGATTTTTTTGCATTCCGTATGCTTATAACCGATTATTAACTTGAATATTGTAACTTCCCATTAAATGAACTGTACATTTCTTTTAAAAATAAATGTCTATTACCATAACCATATATATTCTGAAGATTATTTTCAGCAGTTCATATTTTCTTACATAATTTTCTATGGAATTCAAGATTTCTTAATATCTAGTATTTTATGGGCTTTATGTTAGTCAATATATCGATTCGTTGCGCTATAAAATAAAAAAAACAATGTTTTTACTTCGGATATCAAGGATTTCAAGAGAAAAACACAACAGATCAGTAAACCGAAAAGGCAATGGGGTAGCTAGTCATATATGTAGCTCGACAAACTTAGATCTAATAACTGTTGAGGACGAAAGATTCTCGATAGAATATAGCAGCAGTAGGTAGCATACCTGTAAGCGAACTGTAGCCCCGATTTGAAAGATGTTTATCCTTTTATTAAACTAAATAAATACATTTTCTTGCGTTAACGCTGCACCATTTTCTTTTTTTTTTTAATTTAATCTATAATAATTATATGTCGTCAAGAAATTGGTGCGGTTGGAATTTGCTTAGTGTTTTAGAAGTACTTAAAACTCTGGATCTTAATCTCATAATCTCTGGATGTGAAGTATTTGAAACTCACTAAGCATAAGAACTATTAACCACAACTGGAAATTCAGTACAGGTTTGCGGGACACGTAATAATATAACAATACAAATGAGATAAACACAAAGTACATAGCGTGATTTCTGATTGGAGACTTATCTCTTATTATCTTATCTCTTTTTTTATATGGAATATGGATGACAAGCGAGCACATAGTCCACATGACGTAAGTGGATGCTGTGGTACATAGACATCTACATCTGTCATCATTTACGAATCATAATGCAGATGCGTTGTCACCCCTGTGGACTAAGATGGAATGCCTCGTAACCAGTAAAAAGAATCCCCAGTTCTCTACTCACCGTACGAAACATAGCAGCATCAAGCTATTATTTTACGCTGGTATTCTGTGAGAGCGTGTTACTTCCCCTGTTGAGCAAACCCATTCGTGCTACAACTATAATGTAGCTGTAGCATAGCTCTACCACGTACAATATTAAAAGAAAGGCCTTTATTATGTTTCGAGAACACTCGTCATTCCCAAACATTTTTTCAAGATTTAGTCGTGGTGAGTGTGTAACTCACCACATAAGACAGGCGGAAGGGATTTGGGTTTAGTACAGTTGGGTTGTAATGCCTCTTAGCCTAATATTAGAACTGGCTCTGTATTTCCTTCAAGCAATTAATATTGTAAACCTCTCGTAAACGAGATGGCTACACCGCCATCTACCGGTGGCCATAAGAAATTTCTGCCATTCCGCACAGTTATCTGTTTCAACACTTATGAGAGAAAATAGTGTGGTATACATTCTTACGCCGCTGCCACACGGTAGCTGGATTTTAAGTAAATGTTATTACTAACATAATTAAAAATGCTAAATTATTTCGTATGGGAAAATTTAAATGAAAATTGTACAAAAAAATTTTAATTAATCATGTTTGCCCATACTTTTAACCTATGCTTGCCTACCTTACCTAAACTAGCTTCTTCTGGCTAATCTGTGGTTTAGGGTACCGTTTGGTTTGGGCACCTGGATCTAGCCACTGTGATAATTAGCTGCAATTGTCGTATAGGATCCACTTCTTATTGCAGGTTACAATTTGACTCAAAATTCTCTCCTTTCTGTGCTGATTTAGCAATATGATGCAACCTTGAACGCGGGCCTTTCGTTGTACGTTACCCAGTTTGTGAAGTACACATTCGTCACACTTCTTTATTTGACCGATTTGCCAAATTAATTAAGTAATATTGGTTGAATACACTTAAAACCGATGACGCCCTAGCTTAATTGAAGTTTGAGATTAACCGCTTATTTACCGGACGGACACAAAGTTCATTTGTGAAGTCGTAATCGAACGATATCGATTAGATCAATAAAGCACAACTTGTTCGTTAGTTAAATTCGTATGTGTTATTGATATTGCCTTCAATTTGAGACATTTTTCATTATTCAGAGTTCATTTTTTTCATGTCGTAACTTATATTTAAAAATAACACTAATTTCCTTAGTGGCCATGGTTATAAATGTGGCGATATTACAGAAAAAAACCTTAACATGGCTGAAATATAAAATGCATTTGAATTTAGTATTTCAAGTCAAACCTAAGCTATAACCATTTCTTTACTCACTCTTTTCTATACCGATACTACTCTTTTTCTATCTACGTACATCCATCTTTTCTTAGGCCTCCATCTTGTTACATGGTTTGCTTCTCTTTGCTAAATATGCCCATACCATGCTAGTCTTCCACTTTTTTATAGAATAAGAGTGACAAACGAGCACACAGTCCACCTGATGGTAAGTGGATGCTGTGGCCCATAGACTTCTATATTTATCCTCTATTAAGAATCAAAACGCAGATGCGTTGTCACCCCTGAAGACTAAGTCCATCTTAGTCCTCGTTTCCGGTAAAGAATCTCTGGATCTTTACACTCACCATACGAAACACAGCAGTATGAAGCTGCAATTATAAATTTATTTGGTAAAGGTATTTTGTAAGAGGAGGTCCTTCCACGGTCGAACCGAATCATTCGTGCTGCAACCATAATATAGATGCAGCGTCGCTCTACCACGTAGGTGTACCACTTCTCAATTTTGGCGTCATTTTCAAACTAAGTAAAGATATAAATACTTAGGTATATTAGCATTTCATCGATATTTTACTTATATCGATAAAATGCCAACACTTTAAAAAGAAACAATATTTAATGATCCGATGAGTATTGCCGCTTTTACAAAGTACTTTCCGGAAAAGTTATTGGCCAATATCGAATTTCCGCGTATAACCCCCGAGACATATTTTTTTCTGTATAACGCGCGGTGACTACGTGTAAATGGATTTTATTTCATTTTAAAAACATAACATCCACGTAATAACCTGCTTTAGGGTTCGAAAGCCCTAAGCTAATTATGAACATGCGCCCCCCACCCTCGAGCTGTTCTGCTTGTGCCTGCACACCCCACGAATATTATACTTACTGGATTTTTATATTTTGCTAGTTTGACGACTCACGTTTTCGCCCACATTTAACCAAATTTTCCCGTAAGGTAATTTACCGCGATAAAGGTCTTTACTCAAGATGCAATCGGGCTATCTCCTCGCCTTATTGAAATCTATTCAGCAGTAGTAAAAAGATAACAAACAGTCAGATAGAAGAGAGTTTGAGCAATTTAAAATCTTTGAATCAATCTCAGTCGACCAACGAAATACGAAAGCCACAAAATAATTCAAGTTCTTATTTTTACAATCTAATTATTTGTTTTATTTTAAATATAAAGCAAAAGCAACAAATAAAATGTTTTGCGGCACTTAATCTATAAGAAGTATTATACCAAATTCTACTCTGTAAACGTGGTTCTTGCAAAAACTAGCTCAACGCCCTCTCTGTCCTTGCACCCTAGACTCTCGCTTAATGAGGTTAATTAGCATGCAGGCCATAAGTGGTTTGAGTAGTTTTAACCATCTGCTTCAGAGAAAGGATAACGTTTTTAAAAGTGTACGTGGTTATGATGTTAGCTTCGTCTGTGGCTTTATTTTATAGTAATTACATCAAAAAGACGCTTCAAAAACACAATATGGCGGTTGATTATAGCTCATTCTGAGGAACGTATTATTTTTGTATAATTAATAAATAGAACGCTGGAGCTGGATTCTATGTCTTTTATTGCGCTATGTGGATGCGTAAGAAAAATGTCGAAGTGGCGCCGTTTATACACCTTGTGTATGTTTGAGATTTTTTATATTACTCATTCTAAACCTTCTCTGCAAATTTAGCTGGTAATTGCAAAATAACCCTAATTTTCATATTTCTTGACCACCCGGGATTAAGTATCTCAGATAATATGCAATCGAAATTGAATTTTGATAGTTTTTCCTTTTCCTAAAAGTTATTATCTTGTTGAATTATTTCTGTCTTCAGCTTTTCTTTTCATTATCGCCATTACCGCAAATAGGGAGTATTTTCTTTGGGTCACGTGTAGCTGCCCTTGTCCCTTGTAATACCAAGCATGTTTTTTGATGATGACTAGTTCATCTGTTTTTTTTTGCCAAAAGTTACCTTTTTTCTTTCCAATTGTTGCTGCAAGGCCCATTTTATTGGCTGTCAAAGGACATTTTAATACAACCACAGTATCTCCTCCTGTTAACCCATTGGGTTTTGCACTCTAGAAACATAATTCTAATTCTAATACAACGGGATCTAATTTTCTATTAATATAGTTATGAGTTCTTGTACAGCCAATTGTGCATGGGCGGTTTTTTCATTCCGTTGGTCATATTTTATGGATTATACGTTGTGATTTTTTTGGTTTAAGAATAATATATAATTAGTAATTTAGCACACATATTACGTGGTTACCTTTTTGTAACCATGGCGAAATTGAATGCAGCCAATAAAGATTTTCTCGTCTCAAGCCATTTCCATTAGCAATTTGTAAAGTAGTTTCTCTTTCAATCGTTGCTCGCTCTTTATCCGTCTTTTTAAATGTTTTCATGAAATCATTTTTCATTTTATCCATTACTTCTACTGCCACATTAGGTTTTTCACATGACTGACCATACTCCTTATCACTTCGTTTTTGGCTGAAACTAGCTGTTTCTGCTTTTTTGTACACCTCTTACTAAGGGCTTTTCGTCTTTGTTTTTTTTCATCTCACGTCTTCAGTTTTTACCTCTGGGGCTATTATTGATCATTTTCTTATGTAGCTTTGCAGCATTTTCTTTATTGAACGACACTGCTGAAGCAATGCATCGCGTCTGATATGAACTCTCTTCCATCCCACGTATTTTGCTGTGATGCTGTGATAGCGTTTTACCACGTTTCTGTCTTTGTCATGAAGTAAACATCGAGCATGGTCGGCAATACCTTGAATAATACAGATTCTCTGTCGCAGAGAACTTAGATCAAAATCATTTGGAATATCATTTTGCTCTAGTTTTCCCGTTTTATCACAGAAATGTGTTTTGCGTTCAAGGTGATTCCCAAAAGTATGGTGATGTACTTGCAAACTGTCATCAAATAAATATTGCTCTTACGGGTAGGGATCATTTTAAATCTTTTAAATTGCTTTTTTATGCAGAATCTTACACTCATGATTCGTGATGGTGTTAAAAGTTTTCTGTGACTTTTTAAATATTTAGTTTCAGTTTGAAGTGATTGCATTTTATTACAAAAATTCCTCAGTAAATGACTCCTGCATTCTACATTCTAAACTGTAATATATGGATATGGTCTTGCTTGCAAAATTTCGGAATAAGAGCTTGAATCACCGACAGATGTGCGTCGTTCGTATATCAGACCGTGGGTAGCCAAAGATTGTTTAAAGCCTTCCACTATAATTTCACTCTCTATTCCAGTGGACGGACCGGAATAGGTTTTAGAGCAGAAATGCTCAGGCACATTTGTTTTCTTCTTTGCGACACGATCACAATGGTAGCAGTATTTGTTTAGCACTCCCAAATACAATATTTTGCCTGCATTTGCCATTTTTCTGCCTATGATTGCGGCAGCCCCGGATAAAGCCGACTTTTTTGTATGAATTTTCAGCGTGCACACCATCTGCTATCACATCTATGATTGGCGAGCTATTTTTAATGACTCTGCCTTGTGCTATAGCCATATTCCTTTCTTATTCACCTGCTTGGCCCATGGACTGTTGTGCAAGTTGCTGCCAGTACTCAGACAACAATTTATGTTTCTTTTGGTAAGTTTTTTGAGGAATAATTGGTAAATTCATGGCGGATGAAAATTATTGTTGCTGAGAATAACCACACCCAATTGAAATGGCGCCAGTTACAGCGTATGTATTAGTATTCAAAAAATTATTACCGTCGTTAGCGATTACAAATTTTTGTTTACACATTTACACGAAAAAGTAAATTTGGAAGATAAGCCGTGAATCTTTTTGCCAACTTATTCGATACAAGATAGTTCGCAGTCTAATGGTCCGTGGTCCAGAAAAAAATTTTCTGATTTTGTTTACTGCAGTGGATCATATACTTTAAAGGCATTATAAAACTTGCATTTAGCTCCTGTAGTCCCAGTTTCAACATTCCCCCCGTGATGATTAGAATGGATTCTCCGAAAACCGATTCCGCGCGCGTAGTGTCTCACACCAGATTATCAGCCTTTCAATTTCCCTCCTGAATATAGACCTTTTTTAAGAATACACTATCAGGCACATATTTCTTGATAGAATTCCTCATAATAGGTTACCCTGTGGAGGTATATCTTGCTTAAATGTCTGTCAAAATGTTTTCTATATTTTGACTATTCATTGTATAATGAATGGACATGTTCTCTCTTTCTTTTTTCTTTTATTATATGCACATATTTAATTACAATTTCCAGTCTGTTTAATTTGAATTGGGGATTTTGGATTAATATTCTGCCATAAGTCAGTGATCAGAGCCTCGTCAATCAATCAATATCATCAGCACAGCTTACTCCCACTAGTTCAACTCATAAGTAAATTATTGTACTAGTGAAACTCTTAGTTGTTCATCATCACCTTTATCATCATCGTTAATACAACCTTCGGCATACCACTCTTCTACAACTGAGTCCCGTTGAATCCTCTGTTTTGGCATCACTCTCGACTGAAGCTTTAGTGGGGCCCCCATATATTTAAACTAACAAGCAGACTAAGCTCTGCAGCTTATGCTGTAAAAAAGATTATATATATATATATATATATATATATATATATATATATATATATATATATTCGGAATCTCGGAAACGGCTCGATCTAGCTAGAATTTATTTTTAGAAAATGTCTTTTTATCCGTGTTTTCACGCAATGAAAAACTGCTACAATATAAGAAGGTAAATTTTGACACTGAGTTAATGATCGTCATAGCTCAAGTGGATATCGAGCAGTCGCGAAATCGTAATGCCTTGGTTCGCGTCCTGTCTTCGGTCCGACTTTTTTCCCTTTTTTTTTCAAGTTCCCTTCTTTTGTGAGAAAATCTATTATTTCGAGCCCTTTTTTTACAATTTTTTTGAAAATACAAAAATTTTACTTAAACTAATTTCACTCATGATTTTTTATTCAAATAACCAGTTCAGTTTTTTCTATTATGTCAATAAGATCAAAAAATATTATTCATGTTTCACCAGTATGTAATTTGTATCTAAATGTAATTTAAAGAAAAGAACCAGGTACTAAATTTAATCAGGACTAACACAATTCAATTTCGTATTTGGTAGACACTAGATGCATAAAGACGAAAAACGATTTAAGTGGCGCATCTTTGAATAGAATAGAATAGTATAATTTTATTCAATATAGATTACATGTTGTAGTTCTTAATGAAAGTCACTTTTTAATTTACCACTGGTTCGAAAAAAACCTCTGTCCTGTGAAGAACCAGCAGCAAAAAACCCAGCGGGACTTTAAAAAAATTTACAATGTCAATGGTAACAAAATATGTACAAAATTTATTTTAGAAACAGCTTGGAAGCGACCACATCATTCCTAGAGGTTATTTTCAACCATGTATATATATATTTATATTATAATAACCCTTTTTATATAGTTTTTGTTTAATTAAATATTTAAACTTGGTAATAGGGATACCTTGTATATTTTCTGGGACCTTGTTGTAATAGCGTATACATTGCCCCAAGAATGAATTACTGACTCTCTGGAGTCGAGGAACTGGTATCATTAGCTTGTGTTTTTTCCTAGTGTTTACAGATTGCATATCACTTTTTTTTACTAAAAGTACCTTTGTTTTTGTAAACATGCATTAAATTTTTGTAGATATACTGAGAGGCCAAAGTTAAATATATATATATATATATATATATATATATATATATATATATATATATATATATATATACTGAAATAAACTAATCTAGCTGACTCGACACTAGTGAGATCTCTAATCTTTTTTTACAGCATAAGCTGCAGAGCTTAGCCTGCTTGTTAGTTTAAATATATGGGGGCCCCACTAAAGCTTCAGTCGAGAGTGATGCCAAAATAGAGGATTCAACGGGACTCAGTTGTAGAAGAGTGGTATGCCGAAGGTTGACGACGATGATGATAAAGGTGATGATGAACAACTAAAAGTTTCACTAGGACAATAATTTACTATAGTCAAAATATAGAAAACATTTTGACAGACATTTAAGCAAGATAAGCCTCCCCAGGGTAACCTATTATGAGGAATTCTATCAAGAAATATGTGCCTGATAGTGTATTCTTAAAAAAGGTATTATATATTCAGGAGGGAAATTGAAAGCTGATAATCTGGTGTGAGACACTACGCGCGCGGAATCGGTTTTCGGAGAATCCATTCTAATCATCACGCGGGAATGTTGAAACGGGGACTACAGGAGCTAAATGCAAGTTTTATAATGCCTTAAAGTATATGATCCACTGCAGTAAACAAAATCAGAAAATTTTTTCTGGACCACGGACCATTAGACTGCGAACTATCTTGTATCGAATAAGTTGGCAAAAAGATTCACGGCTTATCTTCCAAATTTACTTTTTCGTGTAAATGTGTAAACAATAATTTGTAATCGCTAACGACGGTAATAATTTTTTGAATACTAATACATACGCTGTAACTGGCGCCATTTCAATTGGGTGTGATTATTCTCAGCAACAAGAATTTTCATCCGCCATGAATTTACCAATTATTTCTCAAAAAACTTACCAAAAGAAACATAAATTGTTATCTGAGAACTGGCAGCAACTTGCACAACAGTCCATGGGCCAAGCAGGTGAACAAGAGAGGAATATGGCTATAGCAAAAGGCAGAGTCATTAAAAATAGGTCGCCAATCATAGATGTGATAGCAGATGGTGTGCATGGTGAAATTCATACAAAAAAAATCGACTTTATCATTAACTCGGTGTCAAAATTTACCTTCTTATATTGTAGCAGTTTTTCATTGCCTGAAAACACGGATAAAAAGACATTTTCTAAAAATAAATCCTAGCTAGATCGAACCGTTTCCGAGATTCCGATTATATATATATATATATATATATATATATATATATATAGGAATTGCTCGTTTAAAGGTATAGGATAATAATTTTTAACCTAGGTTTATCTTAGAATTAGCCATGCTTTTAGGGTAAAGATCGAATAATTTATGTTTTATTGGCAATATATTCCTTAGGGTCCATACTTTAATACGGTACATTGGTTCCAGTAAAAGTCGCTGTCATTGGATAGCTAAACTAGATATTAATTAATGCCAAATAATAATTGTGCACAAAAACAGGGCACCCAGCTGCCTGCTAGCCTGTACTATCCGTAATTCTTCACCATGGTGGCGGTAATGGCAACGACTTCCGATCATGGAAGTAAGCGCAAGGTGGCTGCTAGCAACTGGATGTGTGCAACTTTGGGGAAGGCATATGTCCAACAGTGTGACGTAAAACCTAAGTAACCTACGTAATATTATCTATCTATATATTGCTGTCTATAAGATTCTTCTGCTAAACATAGGCCTTCCCCGTAGATTACCTCATAAGGTGGATTGCAATAGTTGCTTAGTTTGACTGGCAGGTTGGCAAGTTGGCAACTACAGTTTTTATGTAGTAATTGTCGGGAAGATACTGCTGCCATCTCCTGTTTCAGTTTTCCTCCGTGTGTTTCCCACGTGATGATATGGAGATGTATTGTCGCAGGTTAAAGATAATGATGAGTAAAATAGGTCCTTAAAAATGGAATTGGCGTTTTGTACGGGAGGATTATAAAGTCAATTGTTTTTGTAAAATACAATTATATAATCAAAGTATGCACCGTTGTTATCTATGCACTTTTCGTAAACTGCACGTAAAAAAATAATGAGGAAAAAACAAATGAATGACTGTTTTTAAAATTCAAATGTACCAGCTAAATGAATTTAGAAATTTTAATTCGGAATTCTTAACCAAAAGAGGAGATATTTTAGATCAAAGTAGTCAGTACGACAAAACGCTAATTTCATATGTAAGTTATTGTATACTAATCCAAGCTTTAAACGGATATCTTAAGAGTAGAATTTTGTAGGTAAGGTTATTTTTGCATACCTATGCATAACATTTCTATTAAATCAATTAGGTAATCATTTTTTATAGCATAAGGGTGACCAATAAGCACACAGTCCACCTGATGGTAAGTGGATGCTGTGACCCGTAGACATCGACATCTATTATCGGTTAAGAATCAAAATGCAGATGTGTTGCCACCCCTGAGGTCCTAGATAGAACGGATCGCTTCTAATAAAAAGGGTCCCCGGTTCTCTACACTCACCATAAACCATACACCATAAAGCAGAGCGATCAATATCCACTACCCCATATCGTCCCGTGGATGTCCTAAGTGGCGGCAGAAGGGTACAACGCAGGAGCTTTTACTCAATAACAATTTAAAAAATCTGTGGTTGCGAAACCGCTTGCCAAGCGTGGCAACAATGGCAAATATCCCCTAATAGGTTGTCTACAGAGGACTACGTTTAGCAGAGGACTTTCGTAGGCTGTGACGTGCGTGAGGCTTACGTCCATCATTTTTTTAAAATCCTTGATGACTCTATTTTCGATTTCAAATTATAAGGATCACTGACTTTCTCCGTGGTTACTTCTGACGTCAATGCGGTTCTGCCAACGACCTTCCGTTGTTTGTATGAATCAAATTGCCTTTATCCACTGACATTATAATCCAAATCGAGAAGATGGATTGCTTCATCTAATTACTCGGCGCTAAAGGATTGCTTTCAATATTTTTGTATCTTAACGAGAAACTCTCTTTGGACTGCAATTGGCTTTCAAAAGTCTGATACAAATATATACCGTAATTTTAGTATTATGATTACTCATTAAAAATACTTAAGGTTTATTTTACCGAGGGATTTTTAACTTCCCGCTAAGTTGTTAAGTTTTACGAAAATTGAGTTTTCATCAAATCTTGACGTTTTGAAGTCATAGGTCATCATAAACCACCCTGACAGTTCTTCGATGGTGTCTGTATGTCTCTCTCTCTCTCTCTCTCTGTGTGTGTGTGTGTGTGTCGTATGCGTGTCGTATGCGTGTGCGTGTGCGTGTGTGTATGGATGCATGTAACCCTCTCATAACTTTTGAATAGCTTGATCGATTTCAAGATTTTGGTGGTATTTCGGGTTCAATTTACCATAGTGACAACCTTTAATAGTGGATGAATTTAACCTAAGAGGATAGAGAAGTTTATATCAATTGACATCGAAAACTAATGCACCTAAAAGGTTACTTTAGATGAGCCTTCGTATCTGTGCGTGCGTGCGTGTTCTTATAGTAAGTGGGGCATGGTTTTGGCTTGATTTTTTCATCACATCAAATGCGCTCCGTCTTCCTATTTCTTTGTTAAACTTTGCAATAAGACCGTATATTGAAATATATTTTTAAACATTAATCTATAATTGTAACTTTGAAAAATAAACGAAGTACAAATAATGAAAGTAACAACGTCGCGAGCTAATTTGAATGGTGATTTAAAACATTTCAATGACAGCCATATTTCACTCATCACTTGAAAACCACAGCATTGTGAAGGATGAAAAATAAATATTTACTTAGTTCCTGCTTTGGAGCAGGGGTTATTGTACAGAATTTGATACACAACGTTGAAAATATTAAGTGATTGAGTCAGTTATTTTTTTTAATATTACAGTTACCGAGGAGTAAGAAATTGATTTAGTAAGGTTACAGGTTACCAGTACCAGGCTACTCATGGAGACCTGCAACCAACTATGTTATGCTATCAGGAAGATGCTGCTGCTCATAGAAAACAACGTCTCATTCCGTGTTCTGTGCTGCCCATCACCTGTTTCAATTTCGCTCTGCCGCCTTTTACTTCTACCCACGGGTCGATAAGGGGTGGTGGATATTCTGACACCGCCAATACGAAATTTATACTTCGAGTGAATGGTTGGTTTTTTTTTTCAATTAGTAAGTTAGCACCGATAACGATGCGGGCGCAACACTGAATCAATATTGATCAGGGCTCCGCTGAAAATCAGCGCTGGAGTACCTGCGGTAACATATGTTGAGACGGAATCCTTTTAGTCATCACATCACTCACTTGCTGAGAATTATTCTTTAACCGACTTCAAAAAGGAGTTGGTACTCAATTCGACTGTGTGTCTTCTATGTGTGTGAGGTAACCTCAATACCTTTTCTGGGTGAATCGGTTTTGATGATTATTTTTTTATTTGAAAGCTTATGCCTCTCTGCGGTCGCATATAAATTAGTTGTTATTTATGTTTTCCATTTTGTACCTTGTACGTTTTTACTTCTAAATGTATGTTTTGTGAGTGTATTGATGCTAACAAAACATATGTCGACGTCTATGTCTAAACAAATAACTACAAAAAATACTTCCCTGTGGCGGCTATAGATTTACCACAGAATAGAATAGAATATTTTTTTATTCAATATAGATTACATGTAATTCTAATTGAAAATAATGTTTTATTTTACCACTAGTTCGAAAAGAAACTAAACCAGGTTTCTTGCACTCTGCTAGACTTATTTTTTGAAAATACATTTTACAGTGTGAATGGTCTCAAAATATTTACAACATTTATTTTAGAAACAGCTTGGAAGCGACCACCTCATTCCCAGGGGTTATTATCAACCATTTATTTATTTATATTATAATAACCATTTTTTGAGAGTTTTTATTTAATTATATATTTAAACTTGGTAATAGAGTGACCTTGTATATTTTCTGGGACCTTGTTGTAATGGCGTATACATAGCCCCAAGAATGAATTACTGACTCTGTGGAGTCGAGGAACTGGTATCACTCACTAGCTTGTGTTTGTTCCTAGTATTACAGAGTGTATATCACTTTTTTACTTTTATATTTTATATTTTATATATGGCGGTATAACTATCTCGTTTACGCCAGGCGTAAAATACCCATGTAGAAGTAGCGTCAAAGGTGCGAAACGTATGGCACTACGAACCCCTTGCCGTGCGTAACAATGAGGGCTAATTATTTTAGGTTTACCAGATGTCGCTAGTAGCCTGTAAAGTGGATTTATGTATTATGCAGACGGCTACAGTGCTTTAAGGTGGTAAAGCGGCAGCTATATTATGATTGTAGTACGAATGGGTCAGCTCGACCGAGGAAGGACTATGCTCTCACAGTATATAATGTTGCTGTGTTTCGTATGGTGGGTGTAGAGAACAGGAGACTCTTTTTGCTGGAAACGGTAGGCATTCTATTTTCTAGTCCCTAGGAGTGAATACACATCTGCATTTTGAATCTTAATAGAGGGTAAACGTAGATTTGCCACAGCATCCACTTACCATCACATGGACTATATGCTCGTTTTTCACCCTTATTCTATAAAAAAGTGTCATCATCATTTAAAAGTTGTTATTTAATTACAAATTTTTAACTAATAATATTAGTGATCGATAAGCACTATGTCAATATATATATATCGTTTTAGAGGCAATGATCATTGAGGTTCAATTTGGAACCGAGTCATTATAGTGTTTTGTGGAGTCTCAAAAAGCCTGACCCGATTGACCATTGAAACTCTTATCACAATAAATCACTTAGATCTGATCTGATACACCAGACTTGAAACATTCTAAAACCTAAATTCGCGCTAATGATACGCTTCAGAAGCCATAGGATTGAGTAAAATGAACTGCGTGTTCTGGCAGGAACCCTAACTGGACACGGATGCTTAAAGAGTACATATCCATCCTGGGACTAACGCAATTCATGGAGTTGCCGATTCTGTCCCTTAACGTAAGAAAAGCTTCTGCACATCCTGACTGAATGTGGACCGTTAGCCCAAACGTAACACTCATCTAGGAAACTACGTACTTAGTCCAGAAGAAGTGAAATTGTTCATAGCTAAGCAACTCCTTCAACTTATTGAAAAAAGGAGCTTAGCAGTATACTATAGGCATGGTAGCGATCATAATAAATCTTACAGGTCGCAGTGATACTTCTCTTTCTAGACCTGCATAGCTGCTTGCACAAATAAAAAATCCCTTTTTTAAACATTAATCTCATTACTAAGTAGCGTCTCCCTGATGGCAGAAAAAGATCGCGGATCCCCTCACCCTCACCCTCCCCTCACTGGTAAAGTCACGTCTTCAGCAGTATTTATACGTGGTAGAGCCACGCTGCAGCTATATTATGGTTGTAGCACGAATGGGACGCCTCTACCGGGGAAGGACCACGCTCTCACAGAACCAGCGTGAAATAGCAGCTTAATGCAGCTGAGTTTCGTATGGTTAGTGTAGAGAGCCGGAGACCCTTTTTCACTGGAAACGAGGCATTCAATCTTAGTCCTCAGGTGTGACATTTGCGTTTTGATTCTTAATCGAGGATAAATGTAGATGTTTATGGATCATAGCATCCAATTACCATCAGGGGGACTGTGTGCTCGTTTGTCACCCTTATTCTATAAAAAAAAATCGATTTGCTTTGGGCCAGTTATTGTAACTAGAAATGCTTTCATTTTATTTGAGTTCACAGCTGACACCAGACTGTCAAATTTCGATTTAATAGATATACTGTCATTTTTCAGCCTCGTTGGTTGATACGATGCGTATACCACGTGTATATGAAGCCCAAATTTCCATCCCAACCTGGTATATCGCCATGTTTTAGAGGCTGTGAGATATTTTTGGCAATTCCTATATACGCTTCTTACGAACCGTCGCCGCGAATTTATTGCAACTATATTTTATTTTTGATTTTATTACAAAGTTTTCCTCTATCGGAAATATAAATTTAACAACATTTTCGAGGCAAAAATCGTGTCACCTTACTTCCTTGAAATGCGTCCATCCAGGTTTCTCCGAAGCTTTCAGGCGACTTCAAAAGTGTCTCATCACTTTGTTCCGCCCCACCCGGAAAACTGCTTCTGATCACGTCAACGCTTACCACGGATGATTTAGTGGCGCTTCTGGAGAATATTGCGGGCATGTAGCTTGTCGTGTTTTCACAGATATATTGCGTTGTCATAATTTTAAGGTCAGCAAATTAAATTGTTTATGGAATTGTCTTTCGGAGTTTCAGGGTTAATTTCAGAATGTATCCATGATGGTCATGTTTATCGGATAGATGGAAAAAAAATTATGCCGCGCGTTTTTGGTTTGTAAAAAATATAGAAAATTAGAATTTTGAACGAAACTCTTTTTGTACACTAGTTCGTTGAGTAAAATAGCACGTATTTGAATACTCCAAAGGTTTCAGTTACCTTTTTGAATTCGTTCATGACGTAAACCCCGACAGAGTGTTTCAAATTACAATAAAGGTTATATCCGTGAATGTATATTAGTATAGAGAGTTAATAAATAAACGTGGAGAGCGCCTTTGATGAAGACATACCGACTGTTTGTATTTACAACGCGCAGCAACATGTGGAACTTTTTAACCATTACCCAAAATGTTTTTATGCATCCTTGACGCGTGTAATTTTTAGGTACGAGAAAGATATTCGTAAATTTAGGAAATTCATATGCGGCAGAGCCACGCTGCAGCTATATTATGGTTGTAGCATGAATGGATTAGTTCGACCGGGGAAGGATCACGCTCTCACAGAGTACCAGCGTAAAATAGCAGCGTAGTGCTGCTGTGTTTCGTGTGGTGAGTGCAGAGGACCGGAAAACCATTTAACTGGAAACGAAGCATTCTACTTCCAAGCCCTTAGGGGCGATAATGCATCCGTAGTTTGATAATTAAGGACAAATGTAGATGTCTATGGGCCACAGCATCTACTTACCATCAGAAAGACTGTGTGTTGTCACCCTTATTTTATAAAAAAATACTCCTAGTTGCCGGTCTGGGTATTTAGTTTGTCACTATACTCCCACTTTACCAGGAAAGTCAAATCATCATCGTATTACGCATGTTTCGATTCGATAAGATTCTCTTCAATGTCTGTGTCCCCTGTACAGTCAGGTAGCTACTAGTTTAATTTTTAAACCAATTTCCCTTCGATAATTCAATACGACATTCCAATACGTGGTAGAGTCACGCTGCAGCTATATTATGATTGTAGCACGAATGCGTTCCCTCGACCGGGGAAGGACCACGCTCTCACAGAACACTAACGTAAAATAGCACCTTAAAACTGCTGTGTTTCGTATGATGAGTGTAGAGATCCAGAGACCCTTTTTAACTGGAAACGAGGCATTCCGACTTAGTCCTCAGGGGTGACAGTGCATCTGCGTTTTTATTCTTAATCGAGGATAAATTTAGATGTCTATGGGTCACAACATCCACTTACCATCAGGTGGACTGTGCTGTGTGCTGGACTGCTCATTTGTCACCATTATTCTATAAAAAAAACTACCTGCACATAAATATGGTAGGAGTATTAGACCCTACAGACCCTGATTAAGTTCCCTATACCTAGCAGTCCCTAGGAGTCACTAATTCCCTAGTTCTACCACATAAATATATATACATAAATGAGATAAATGCGAGATGTCTGCACCATGAGACCTAAAGTAATAGAGGGATAGACAGAATGTCAGGGTTAGGTGATGGGGTTCTCTCACTGCCAGTCAAGCAGACTCACAAGACTGATCAGAGGTTCTGACGGCTAAAGGTGTCTAGGGAGACCTTATCAGGAGTCTCGGCGTTGGTATTGAAGTCGTCGACCAGCGTTGAAAGAGGATTTTATTAACAGTACATTCCAATTTATTCAAATTAATTTAAGTAAATAGAAACTCAAACTCTACTACTTACTCAGCAACAACTATTAGTGTGCGTGAGTTTTGGAAAAGCGGTCACTGTGCTGCTGAGTTGCAATGTTCAATGTTGAACCCCCCCCCCCCCATTTTGTTTTAAGCGGATTTTAGCTAAATAATTTTCACATCTTTAACACGGTTAAATTCATAATTTTTTTTATAGGATAAGAGTGACAAACGAGCACACAGTCCACCTGATGGTAAGTGGATGCTGTGGCCCATAGACATCTACATTTATACTTAATTAAGAATCAAAATGCAGATGCGTTTTCACTCCTGAGGACTAAGATGGATTGCTTCGATTTCAATAAAATGGGTCTCCGGTTCTCTACACTTACCATACGAAACACAGCAGCATTAAGCTGCTATTTTACGCTGGTATTCTGTGAGAGCGTGGTCCTTCCCCGGTCGAGCCGACCTATCCATGCTACAACGGTAATATAGCTGCGGCGTGGCTCTACCACGCATAAATACTGTACTTATACGTGAGCAACCCGGGTTCGATCTCCAATTAAATTGTTAATTGTCATTTAAAGAATTTTTTTAAAAACGTGTGAAGTTCGCCAACACGCATCATACGACATATCCTTGCCCTAAAACCCTCTCAGAAATGGGAGGAGGTCTGTGCCCAGCAGTGGGACGTATATATGCCGTAACTTTTAACAATACTGATAACTGAACCACTTATTTATTTATTTAGCTTTATTTATCCCTCACATGAATGTATTAACTGTATAATAAATATTATTATAATGTTATCTATTCCTCTTATTTTATTTGTTAGTTATGTTAGTATACCTTTATATTAAATTATTTTTGTTAGTATTGTGTTATGGATTAAGAAAGGAATGGAATGAAAACGGGCCAAATTAGGAGTATCCTTTTCAATAAATCGTTAATTTGGTCGATAAATTTTCGCCTAGGACGTCCCTTTCCTTCTCTGCCATTCACTTCTGCAACATAAATTTTCTTTGTCACACTTGCCTCATTCGTAAAATTATGGTATTTTCGCTTAGTATTATTACGATATAATAATACTAAACGAACAGAGTAGAGGAGTACTACAAAATTTTTACTACGAAATCCGACCCTGGTTACGTCGTGTTTTGATATGACGTTCGCATTATGACAGATGCGCTACTTTTTCTTGTATGAAAAAGTTATGAGTAAAATATTTAAATGGGCCTATCCTTCCTTTTGAAATCTTTGGTCTAGCGTGAGTCAACCTTAATACTACTCCTTTGTATTAAAATTTGACGACTGTAGGCATAAAGTAATACAGGCCGCCGACGTACCTGACTGCTCTATGAACTTGGGGCTCTGTGGCAAAGAGCCAAATGACCTGGGTTTGACTTTCACCGGACTAGCGGATTATATATAAAACATTAATGATTGTGTTTGCGTTACCTAAGACCAAATCATAAAACATAAAATGATACTTTTCACCCTGTGGATATTCCTGAGAGCTTTCAAGTTGTATAATATGGTTTCACTGGGTGGTATGTTTTATTTTCAGGTTAGAAATCCATTCAGGTACAAACCATCCACTTACCAATGTCTGTCGTCAAATAGCAGTGCGTGCAGTGCTGTGTTTCAGTCCATATAAAGAGTTAGTATGATTGCAGGCTGGGAGGCATCTGGGTCTTCAGCAGTGAGAGAGTATTTGTAGCTTTCATTACGTGAAATTGGTTGCTGGTTTCCATTGGCTGCGGTAGCTACTTCCACTATCAGGTGGACTGTAACTGGCTGTACTGTCGTCCGCTTGTCACATCAACTTTTTATATAAAAAGTCGTACTTATTGACAATGTGAATTTATGTTTACCTGACCTGTCCTGACGTCAGTCATATACTTAGTGGACTGTATCATACTCTCATACGTGGTAGAGCCACGCTGCAGCTATGTTATGGTTGTAGCCCGAATGGGTTGGCTCGACCGGGGAAGGTCCACGCTCTCACAGAATACCAGCGTAAAATAGCAGCTTAATGCTGCTGTGTTTCGTATGGTGAGTGTAGAAATCCGGAGTCGCTTTTTTACTGGAAACAGTTATATATAATCAAACTTATTGACAGGTGCACATAGATGTCTACCCCATTACTTTGTTTATGTTTAGAATAACTCCCAGTGTAGTCCGAAAAAAATACAAATAGAGTCATATGCGCCCTGTGAGTCGATCACTTGTTATTCTATTTCTTTTTGGAGACTGTAAATAGATATTTATGAAATTATGGATTGCCCTCAATATAATTGGCACACAGGCGAACTTAATGCCAAAATGGTATTCTCCGGTAGCTAATTATTGACAGGGTGGTAAGGGCTATGGTTAAAGCCGTAACAAACACCAGTAATAACTTATTCTAATATACACACGGCTAGACAAGAGACTTTCCATGAATATACACAGATAAAGAAAAAACGTTTATGAGAATCACCTGATAGTGAAATGAAAGTGGTAAAATTAAAAGAATGTACAACCGACTTCAATATTAATAAAATGAGAACATCATCAATGTATTTAAATTCAATTCAATTAAATTTATTTGCTATTATTGTTGAATACATATAGTCTTAATTATAAAAATAGTTCCAAACAAGAACTCTGCAAGGGCACTGCAAATATTGGCAATTATTATTATTATTATTACATTTACGTTATGGTATTATTAATAAAGTTATCAAGTAATGAATATTTACAATTAACTTAAATATTAACGAGATCATACTATATTATATATTCCTATTTCCTACTTAATCACTAAGAAACTCCAATAAATGAATTAAATACGCATTATTAAAAATAACTCAAAAACTACTGGTCAGACCTTGATTAAATTTATATGAAACTACACGAGAAGCACCAGCTTTCAGATAAAAAAAGAGTCATCAAAATCGCTTCAACCAAAGAAAAGCTATGAGGTAACACACATAAAAAAACATACAATCGAATTGAATACCTCCTCTTCTTTGAAGTCGGTAAAAACCCGTCGTAGGTCAGCTCTTAGCGCTCGCAGTGAGCTTCATGCATGTTTAATCCTCTTAGGTACCAAATGAAATTGTTAGTTGCGATTTTAAGTGCTAATTTACCACGTGCTCGGTGGTGAAGGAAAAGCATTGTGAGGAAACCTGCATGTCTACGGAATAAAAATATATTTCGAAGACATGTGAAGAGAATTTTACTTTTCACACCAACTTTGTGCTCACACTCATAATTCTGGGTGTTGTTGCATTGCTTGATTGCAGAACTGATACTTTCACATTGGTACATTACCAATGTGAAAGTATCAGTTCTGCAATCCTGATGCCTACCACTAGTCTCCGAAATTTGAGATAAATATTTTTGGTTGACCTATATAGTGACTCCCAAGTGATAAATTAGTCTTAAAGTTATACGTAGTAGAGCCATGCTGCAGTTATATTAGTAGCGTAGTTGTAGCACGAATGGGTCGCCTCGATCGGGGAAGGACCACGCTCTCGCAGAATACCAGCGTAAAATAGTAGCTTAATGCTGCTGTGTTTGACTGCTTGATTTGCAATCAAGGATAGATGTAGATGTCTATGGGCCGCAGCAACCACTTAGCATCAGGTGGACTGAATAAGGAATCAAAATACAGATGCCTTGTCACCCCTAAGGACTTCGAAAACGGAATGCTTCGTTTCCAGTAAAATGGGTCTCCGGTACTCTACACTCACCACACGGAACGAGTCGAGTCGACCCGACCCATTCGTGCTACAACCATAACAGCGTGGCTCTATAACATATTGTCATATGTAACAGTGTTCACAAATTTTACGATACGGTTTGCTAAAACAAGTATGTCATTGTTTGACAAACAGCGTATTTGTGAAATAACTGGCAGCGTGACGTAGTATTGGCAGCGTTTGGCACAAACCCGGCAGTTTCAGTAGAAACCGCGCACGCGCCGGGCGAATCGCCTTCGTGGCTCCGAGTGATAATATCTCGAATAATTATCTCATTGTTTATACATTGTTGGCTTAGTTCCCCAGTGTTATTAGTGTTATTGGATAAAATCGTTATTGGATATCGATTAATTCGTATTGGTCTTGTGAATTGGAGGTATTGTTATTCGTATCCTATCAATTCCGATGAAAATACAAAGGAAATGATATAAGGTATTTTATATTACTTTTATTTTTAATAATCGGTATTTGTGCAAATATAATAATTTATTTCTATTTTTTATGATAGTATATTAATGTGTGAATAGTCAGCTATAATAAGAAATTTCTTAGTGCTAGTTCGGTAAATTTAAAAAATATGTAGTTGCTATTTTAAATTATGTATATTATCCATTGAAGTAATATGTACTTACGTACTAGAGCAGCTATCTCAAACAAAAATGTGCGCTACTCTGTGTTCGCGCGGTTGTTTTTTTTATCATAGAATAAACATAGGTAGAATGACCCGTAGGTAATAGTAGATTGTATTGTTAAATAGGTAAATTATATCGAGAACAATATTTAAATTTTGTCATTTATTTTGTATATTATATTTGCTTATTTAATATAATATTACATAATATTATATCACAATTACATTTTAATGATATTTTTATCTGAATATTTTAAACGGTTAAATATAAAAAAATATACTAAATATATGTTTAACAAAACTTATTAACATAACATTTAAATTACAAATATATAACATTTAAATTGGAATCAGAGTCTTTCATAAATGCTGGGCACGCTAGAATTAATAATGGACGAATTTATTCCAATTTGACTTTGATGTGGAAACCTAAAAATAAAATAAAAGAATAATGAGCAGATATAAACATAAAAATAAGCCTAATTATGATAACTTATACATGTTTCTACAAAAAAAATGTGTATAATAATATAATCGTCCTATACTTCAGTTAGTACCCACAAAAATGTCGAATCTGAACATATTAATTTCATAATCTATATTCCATAACACGAAATGGCGTCTTAGGAATAATTTGTTTTGTTATTAATCTATAATACTTTTTATTGATTAAGTATCTTATTAACCGATGGAAAGTAATTTCTTGGTTTTTACTGACATTTCTTGAATTATTTGTGCAATATCTGAGTACACATGACGGCATATTTTTATCAAGAGATTTTTTTTAAATCAACACAACACGTGACAACTCTACAAGCGTCTAGCGAGTGACTGATTAAAGTGTGGTGTATGCACCGCAGTTGAGTGGAACATAGTAGCTGAATGCTGTGTCGCCTCTAGTACGTAGTACATAATAGCTCAATGATATTATCAACTGAATCAGAATTCATATAAATAAAATGGAATAAATAATCCCACATAATGCAATAAATAAATTTAATCTTAGCGCTCCACTGTCACCCACACGTCAGTCGTTATATCATTTTATTAAACAAACTATTTTACAAACTCATTTAATATTTCATGCATTATAAAAGAAATTTTTTCCGATGGTGTTTCAAATTTAACGAAAAATGAAAACCATTTTTTTAAATTTCAAAATCCGACAGTGATAATTCGCTTCACTGGATCGATGTCGGAGGAAAAACTATAAATACATCGGGACTGTTTCATCGCGTAAATATAAGTGATTGTATGCCGATGAAACTATTTAACAAAATAAACACTGGAAAGGATCAAAGAATCTTATGTTAGCATCGATTTTTCTGAATGACCTGTTGATATAGGTGTGTTCACATGTGTATAAAATGTTCTTTATTTTTATTTAGTATTCTTTATAAATAAGTACCTATTATTTAAAATATTTGATGTTACAAAAGGAAAGTTAATTATTTTATCTTAGTTTTCTTATCTGCAATAAAACTATTCAAACAGTGCTAAAAAACTATTAGATAGTCGGTAACAATTTTATGGAATATAATAAAAAAAATATTATTCAAACTTGTGCTGGCGTAAGACAATCCGTGGAGATCAGAGCCGTGGTAGCTCAGATAGTTATCGCTCGCTGTTAACTCATAGTACCAGAGCAACCCTAGTTCGATGCCCGCCGGCACCTATGAATTGTTAATTGCAATTTAAAGTGTTCGGCGGGGAAGGAAAATATCGTGAGGAACCTTGCATGTCTAAGAAATAAGAAAAAAAAATATTTTGAATGGAAGTGAAGTTCGCCAAAACGCATTGGGGCAGCGCGGCGCGGATACTTCCTTGCTCTAAAACCTTCTCAGAAATGAGAGGGGGCCTGTGTCAGCAGTGGGAAGCATATAGGCTGTAACTATAACTTTTTTTTAACTAGGACAATCCTACTACACCTCATCCCGTGGATGTAGTAAAAATAAAAAGTACCCGAGGGAAAGAAAATAGATGCCCAGCAGCGTTTTCCTGATAACCACCCAAAATAATGCAAACATTGCGTATATATAATATCACTTATTTTTGTATTCTCTCTTATCTCCGGTTCTCTATACTCACCAAATAAAAATCAGCCGTTTTAATCTACTATTATAACAGTTGATGTTTATACGCTGATATTCACTGACTTTAGTAAAACTACTTTTATTTTTATGTACGTACATTATTTGGTAAACATCCCCTCCCTATGAGACAATGTATGGAGGAGGTCTACGTTCAGCAGTTGACTTTTGATAGCGTGTTACGAACGGTAACAGGCTATCTAAAGTCCAAAGTTTGTTTCGGTAACAGTAACGGTGTACTGCTGAAATTAGGCTTCCCCGTAGAGTTACCTCCTAGGGAAGCTAATTTTTCAAAGTTGCCAATCATGGCAGGCAGGTTGCGAATCATAGTTTTTTAATTATTTTATCGGAAAGATGATTGTCTTCTGCATCTTTTCCTATTGTCACTTCTACCTTTCATTTTTATTATTTATTCTGAACAATACACATTCTGTTGAATAATTCATGCAAAAATACAATTGAAAAGCTACACAACCAAATTTACAATTATATAAAAGTACAATAAAAATATAAAATTACAGTTAGTATAAAATTAAATTACATACATAAAATGGCAATAAATATAAAATTACAATTATATAAAAATTACAATAAAAGTCACAAGTCAAATCTCATCACTATCGATAAAATTTAAAGTATTAAATATCACAAAATAATAATAACTTTATTTGTCAGAAAAAAATTACGATTATTTTTTAAAATGTCATCAAAAGTTTAAAACCATGGAATGTTATGTAATAGCATTAGTAGAAACTCGTAAACACTATGTATTATAGTATTCTATTCAACACTATAATAACATTTAAGTATTTTTAGGCTACTCTTGTATAACACATTTTTTTATAGGATAGGGTAACAAACTAGCACACAGTCCACATGATGGTAAGTGGTTGCTGTGGCCCATAGATATCTACATCTATCCTTGATTACAAATCAAAATGCAGATGCTTTGTCACCCGTGAGGACTAAGATGGAATGCCTCGTTTCCAGTAAAAAGGGTCTCCGGTTCTCTACACTCACCATACGAAACACAGCGGCATTAAGCTACTATTTACGCTGGTATTCTGTGAGAGCGTGGTCCTTCCCCATTCGAGCCGACCCATTTGTGCTACAACTATACTACTAATATAACTGCAGCATGGCTCTACCACGTATAAAATCAACAGGTAATCTATTAAATAGAAGTACTGATTGATATTGAAAACAGTGTCTAGTCATGACCACACGAGGGATGATTTTATTATGAAAGTCTTTTCTCCTGGTGTTTTCTCTTATGGTTTTTTGGTCTATAGTCTCATATTCGCCAATAACTTTTGCAAATTGTGTAAGTAAGAACAGTATATACAGGCATGGAACAGTCAAGATTCCAAGTCTTTTGTAATGTATTCGACATGATTCTTGTTGTTTTATCCGAACCATGGTTCTGATTGCTCTTTTTTGCAGAACAAAGGCTTTGTGTGCATTATATTTAAAACTTCCTCCCCCAGAATAAAATACTGTAACGTAGTCTTGACTCCACCAATGCGTAATAAATCAATCTTAGATGTTTAAGATCCGCTTCATTCCGTAAGCTTCTTAGTAGATAACAAGCTGAGCTTATTTTACTTTCAATCTCGTCTAATTCATGTTTCCACTTTAAATTGCTGTCTATCATCACTCCTAAGAATTTAGCCACTTCTACAGATTGTACTGTTTTATCGCCTAGTGTGACATGCAGAGATGTGTTTTTACTGACGTTATTGCGGAATAACATCACGTTTGTTTTATTGGTGTTGATCGACAAGCCGTTGACAGTAAACCATATTTTAAGGGATTCCATTATTTGGTTTATTTTTATTTTAAATACCATACCATAATGCAGTGGATGCACGGCTAAACATCCACACTGGTGGGTGAAGCTGGTAGGTACGAGTCGTCAACTAAGTTCTCCTCCAAGCCACCACTAGACGACGTTACATTAGGTATTTTAAGGCTTAAGTTAAGAACGACGGTGCCATGATCGGTTACTATCATGGTGACAAGGGTTATAACTTACTTTTTAGCAAAGTGAGGTCAAAATAGGAACCACTTAGATGAGAAGAAGCAGGCCCCGGTATGCACAGATATTAAGGTAGTCTTTTGCTCCACCATCACCACCTTCTGGTTTGAGATCTATGTTCATATCACCCGTAACACTATATTTTTGTATGACGGTAGTTGCTTATCTAAGTGTTTTGTCTAATAACGTGATTAAAATGTCTATTTGTTTAAAACCACAAGTTCTGTAAATAGCAAGAACAGCAGTTTCATGGACTACTTTCACTAATAACGTACTACAAATCTTAGAAATAGATGATGCTAAATATCTAGTTCTAAGATCGATATGTTTATATATTTTTTCGCACAGATGTCATTTTGGTTATATAGAGTTTTACTACTAAAAGTATTGTGTCCTGGCAGTGATGGCAGGTTATATTGGCTTATAGATAGTCAGAATTCTGTTGGTATGATAACGTCGTAGTCGGCGTCCAGTCTTCGAAGGTGGTTATACAAATTATCCATGTTTTTATTTATACTGCGAATATGTTGTGTTAAATAGTAAGATAGTTTGCGGGCTTGAAGAGATGTGATACGATTTTGCCATTGATAAAGAAACAGTGTCGATTGCATTACTTAACTTACCCATATTATTTTACCAAATAAGTAATTACTTCACACCAGAAATAAAACTAGAAAAAATATTACATAAAATTGCTCGATTTTTTAAAACGCAGGGCTGTTGCATACTGCGACAGATCTGCTTTCTTAATGCAAGCATTTGACTGATGTCCTAATTCACCACAATGTCCAAACGTGACGTTGGTTTCGCGACAGGTCCCTACAGCAAGTCCACAATGTTGACAATTGAAGCTTCTGGTCACAAGTGTGAAGTCACGAACTGAGCACGACGTCCAATTTATGAAGAATCACTCCTAGTTGATAAACGCATTTCTGAAGCCAGCTGGAACTTCCAAAATAAAATTGTATGTAAGTGCTTCTTTTTTACTCGACTTGTGACTTAATTTTATAGAGGAAAAAAATTCCCGTGTTAAATTAGGAAGCTAATGGGCCAAATTTTGTTCATAAATGCATCAAAAACTTCTCGTTCGCTAAGGGCGGTAGGTATTACCTTAGACTATGATCCTCTTATTCGACTCTTCCATCTTTGGACCGGAGCTACTTAGCTGGGTAGCGTTTTTAACTTCTCAATGTTGTCCTATGCTACAGTGCTGATAACAACGCCTCCATTTTTAGCTTTACGTACGTGCAATTTCAATTTATCGCGGCATATAATGTTCAAATTTATATGTACGAATTTGTATCTTCACCAGTTTTTAATATTTTCTCCGTATAAATTACAATGGAGCTGAATGTTTTGGGACGCAAGTAATTATGTTTCTTTGTATAAAATCATATCAGCAGAGGACATTTTTTCCAACAGCATTTTCGCGCAGTTTTCTTGAATTATTTCCTCAAGGTGATACCTCGAAAATTTGGTGGTTTTTCTATTTATTTATTACATATTTTTTTAAGTTTACAAACCAAATTTTGGTATATGATTTTTGACTATATGTCCTTGGTTTGGATAAAAGGAAAACATGATACTTATCATGTAATTTTCTCGATAGAAAAAAATTGCAAAGTAGGCTCCAATTATTTACATTTCTTGATGACACCACAATATTTTTACAAATAATTTCATGGAATTATTTTTAAAGCATAGTAAATAATCATATCTAAGTTCTCATAAACCAGTTTTTTAATCCATAACGAAGTTTTGTTAAAATAAATAAAAATGTTGTTTGGCGCTTATTTAGTTGCTTGCTCGGTACGGCTATCTCGTAATTACGTACTATGCGTATTGCGTACTATGAAGTCATTGCATCACTTTCATTTTGACACCCCCTGAGTCGTCGGTTAGCTTCACCGACAAAGGAATAAGTCACGCCCCCAAAACTTCGATTCATTTTCAAGGTATCCTCTTAAGAGATTTTCTAAAATAACTAAGGCATTCCATTAGGTCTTGTTTTCCTCTCAATGCTTCAAGCGACGTGTGCATTAAAATAGCTTTTTGTTTTAAAAAATGGTAGTGTACTGCCATCAGAGACTGCATTATCGACTTTTCGCGATAGGGAATTGAATCCAAGCGTTTGTTCAGAGTTTAGTTTTCCCTCCTGGGCAATATGGTAAACTTCATTAAGGTCTTGTTCGATTGAAGTCATCCAATTTTTAATTTCAGTGGTTGCTAAAACTTCAATGAAGTCTGCACCATCGTGGTGTGGTGGTTGAGGCGTGCTGGGCAGACTCCGAGGTGTAATGCTCCGGTTAAAAGAGATATTTTCGTATATATTATACATGGTTTCTCTCAAATGGTTTTTTATTATAATTGTTTATTCAATACTAATAAATCTATATATAACATTAAATCCGCCCTTTCTAATTCTTTTATTAAGGTGTTTACACTTTATTTTACATCTTATTATAAGGATTACAAAAGACGGTTTTTTACATGGTAAAGCCATGCTGCAGTTATATTAGTAGTATAGTTGTAGCACGAAAGAGTCGGCTCGACCGGGGAAGGACCGCGCTCTCACAGAATACCAGCGGCAAATAGTAGCTTAATGCTGCTGTGTTTCGTGTGGTGAGTGTAGAGAACCGAGGTATTCCACCTAAGTAAGGAGCATGAAAACACAATGTATCTCACAAGTAGTACATATTATATCAAATTCGATTGCTTAGTGCGAATGCCAAGTCATTATATTTACTTAAAACATAAAAGATTTTTAATATTGATATGGTCACAATAAGATGTTGTTATGTCAGCTAATTACGTAATAACTTAAGATAGAAGGACCCTTAAGTAGGGACTGAATTAATTAACCGACATGGATCTCACAACCTTTTACGATAGAAGAACTAAGTTACGAGACTTAGTTTTTTTACCGAGTTATGTTTTTGATGGCATCTCATTTCTTTTTACTTTTACTTTAGATATTCCTCCTTTTTTCCCTCCGGTACCATCTACTTCTTGATTAACAACAAAGTACCTATCATATAAGTAATATTCATTCACTGCAAACGTAACTTTGTAATCCTATATATTTATACGGGATTACAAAGTTATTTATGCAGTTAGTGTATCTGGAAAACTGGACCGAAATTGAAAAATATTTTAGTTTTTCCTTGATTTACACAACACTAATTGTGTTCTAAGTATGAAGCTTCTATGTCTGCTAGAAGTGTCTGAGAGTTTTGATGATCGGTCAGTCTGAGTGACAAAATTAAGAAACTGACCGATTATAATTCCTAAACTACTGGTTCAAATTGAATGAAATTTGAAATATACCGTGTCTATACAATGCCTGCAGGTTTCTAGTTTTATCCACAACGAAGTTATAGCGGGTCGAAAATGGCCTGAATTGCTTCGTGAAAAGTATGGCACGGCCGTGCCGCTTTTTTGCTCGACTTGGCGGGGGCACTGCCTTGCCCGATCATGCTATAGGCAGGAGTGCTACCAGGCCTGGGCTGATGCATCAATGTCCCGGGACATAAACACCAGCGACCTAAAAAAGAAGTATAATTTCGCCTTCAGGTCCTTCCAAACAGTCATTGCCAAGGTAAACTCAGAGCACATAGGCAGAATTGGCGAGAAACTAGTTCATCTTCCTTCTGGAAAACGTGCATTCTGGTCTCGCGCCAAGGCTGTCCAAAGGAATTTCTGTCAGCCATCTCTTCCATCTCTGCACAGGGGGGAAGACTCACTGGCCTAAGCTGCAAAGCTAGGCTCTTTCTTTGCATCCAATTCGACTCTCGATGACGGAGGGAGCATACCGTCGACCATCCCGCGGTGTGAGTGCTCCATGCTGGATGTGCGGTCATATAGCGCTCTGTTCGCAAAACACTCTTCTTCTTGGACATCCACAAGTCAAGTGAGTTTAACGGAATTCCCCCTATTGTGCTAATGACGTGTGCGCCAGAATTGGCATTGGCATCTAACGCGTCTTTTCCGGTACTCCTACTCCCTAGGCGTAGTCCCAAAATCATGGAAGACGGCTTTCGTCCACCGATCCCTAAAAAAAGCAAAGGCATATCGCCATCACTTCTTTGTTCTCCAAAATAATGGAATCCATTATAAACTGCCAGCTCATGCGGTACCTTGAGGATCACCAGCTAATTAGTGACCGCCAATATGGTTTTCGTCGGGGTCGATCAGCTGGTGATCTTCTGGTGTACCTGGCTCACAGATGGGCGGAGGCAGTAGAGTCCAAGAAAGAGGCATTGGCCGTCAGTTTAGACATTGCGAATGCCTTCGATCGGGTTTGGCACAAAGCGCTTCTTTCGAAGCTCCCTTTCTATAGGCTTCCCGAGAAATTGTGCATTTGGATCACCAGCTTTCTTGCAGATCGGAGCATCAAGGTCGTTGTAGATGGTGCATGCTCCGATTACAAGCTTATTAATGCTGGCGTTCCACAAGGCTGCGTGCTATCTGGTGATACCAACGCTGTTTCTTCTGCATAACAATGATATGTTGCAAACCGGTAACATTCACTGCCATGCGGATGCTAGCACTCTTGATGCTCTGTACACCGGCCGTGCCAAAATTTCTCGAGGAAAAGTCACCGGTTACCGGGACAAACTTGTGTCTGAAGTCGAATCTTTGCTGAACAAAGGCAAGTTCTCCGAAGACACAGGTTTGCGCCACTAAAAAGAACCCCTTTGTCGTATCTCCTCAGTTTAGTGGCACTCCCATTGTTGCCTCACCCAGTATCAGAATCCTCGGCGTTAACATATCGAATGACGTGCAGTTTCGTGGTTAATTGGAAGAGAAGGCTAATTCGGCCTCTAAAAGTTGGTGTGCTCAGCAGAGCGGGACAGTATTTCATGCCACCACACCGCCTGCAACTTTACATGGCACAGGTTCGGTCTTACATGGAATACTGTTCCCATCTCTGGGCTGGGGCTCCCCAGTGCCAGCTCCTTCCACTTGATCGCATCCAGCGCAGAGCGATTCGAATCGTCGACGACTGAGTGCTTTCCGATCGACTCGATTCACTGGCGCTGCGAAGAGATGTTGCATCTCTTTGCATTTTCTTTCGCATCTACCACGGGGAGTGCTCTGAGGAATTGTTCGAATTAATCCCAGCCGATCAATTTCATGAACGAATATCGCGGCAAAACTCCCGATACCATCCACACCATCTGGATGCTTGGCGGTCCATCACTGTACGTTTCACTTGAAGTTTTCTTGTGGAATAGTTTACCACCGGCGATTTTTCCGGACCGATATGACTTAAGGACCTGCAAGTAAAGAAAAGACCAGTAGCACACCTGCAATTCCCCTGGTGATGCAGTTATTCATGGGCGGCAGTAGTCACTTAACATCTGGTGAACCATATGCTCGTTTGCCCCCTCTCCTATAAAAAACACACACATATAAATATAGAGATTTGTTTCTTCTTTATAAGTGTATTCTTCAATTAATTGCGCCTTTTTCTGTTATACCTCTTGCGACAATAATAATTCATAGGCAAATAAAACAACACCGCTCACTTGGTGGAGGAACGCTTCTGTTTTATCATAGTTGCATCACGTATGTGTGGGCTATACCGGGAAAGGACCACGCTCTCTCAGAATATCAGCATGAAATAGCAGCTTAAATGTTGCTGTGTATCGTATGATGAGTGTGGAGTCCTTAGGGGTAACAACGCATTTGATTTTTAATCAAAGATGGGTGCAGGTAACTATGGGTCACAGAGAGATAGACTGTGTGCTCATTGGTCACCCATATTCTATAAAAAAAAACCATTGTGACTAAATTATTAGAAGTGACATCGAGCGCGCCACGCACACATCTGTCATAAACATTATGTCTAAAAATACGATGATCTTGAGTATTATAGCACTAATATGTGAACCGTGGACGCACACTACAATATTCCGGCTCTGGAGAAAACGAAATGAATTTACTCGTATTTGACACAAGTGTGTGCAACATCATCTTTGATCGCCTCTAACTACACGTAGTCAGTGTATTTGCAAATAGAAGAAAAATAATGCAGTAGGATTTTTTGAATTTCGAAAACAGAAAAACGTAAAAAACTAATTTATAGCAGTGGCTTGTAACACAAAAATTTTGTGTTATTTGTTATATAAACAGTTTAGTCGTCCAAAGTTAAAACTTACAATGGACGGATACAATTCTTTTCTTAGGCATTGCGTGACATTTTGTGGCACAAAAAAAGTTATAACTAAGAGGCCTGATATGAGTTAATTCCTTCCTCTCCCTTCCATCATATGACGATTTGAATATCGAACAATGTAGACGAGTTGTCGACATCACGGGGGAGGACCATCTGATGTCGACATACCACGCATTCATTTATCACGTGGACTCTGTGCAATTTTGTATACCAAAAGAGCACATAGTCTACCTAACAGTAAGTAGACGCTGTGCCCCATAGACACCTACACCTATCCTCAAAATGTGATTGTGGTGTACGCCTCGATACCAGTAAAAAGGGTTTCCGTTTCTCTACACTCACCATATGAAACGCAGCAGCATTAGATTGCTATTTTACGTCGGTATTCTGTGAAAGCACTGTCCTTCCCCGGCCATAGTAATAAATATGCAGCGTGAATCTACCTAGTTAAATTTTATGAATGGTTACTTTTATAAAAATGTAGATTTTCTCATTTTTGCAGTTGTGATAACTGCCTCTTTAAGAATATTACAGAATTTGTAGCACTGTTGAGATTAAACGTTGATCTTCTCTCGGCGTTGTGCTCCCGGTTTCGTTTTCTGGAACCATTGAATAGTCGGCCGTAGATTACAGAGTTACAAACAATTCTTCCTGATTTTTGGGGTAAAACTTTTACATCAGTCTGTTATCTAGTTTTGTAAGAACTATGGTATGTTTTATTTATTTTTAATTGTGAACAATCTAGACTAGGAATACTTTTTATATAATTTGATTGTGATTTTGGATTTTCCAAACTGTTTTTACTAAAGTTTCACATAACATTATCGGAAAATCAGAAGTAAGACTTATAAGGTTATTTGTGAAAACTTGTGTGTATTTAAATTACTTTACAAAATTGACTTATAAACATGAGCGGTTAATACATGGATTTATTTGGATTTAACAAAAGTTAATTTTTTTTACTTTTAATTTATTAATTTTTGTGATTACTCATCTGCAGCTACTTTATACTACTCTATTTATTCGGCTGCTAAGGAAGGGATATGTTTTTCGTGCGTATCTTGTATAGTATGTTTGTAAATTTCTTTATAACCTCGTACTTTTCAAACGGATGGATAGGTTTCGACAATTAAGGTATCGTTACATTCGTCTTAAAAACGAATGTGTTCTTAGATAGCTAGAACGAATGACAAAATGGCGGTTTTGGGCTCGAAATAAAAATATGTTAATAAAAAAAAATATCCAAACCTATCGAGTAGGGTATCAAAATAAAAGAAAATAAAAGGAGGTTACAAAATATATAACTTAATTTAATTAGGGATAATTTAATTAGGAATAATAAATTGGTTTAAAATGTTTTTGATATCATAAAACTGGCCCATGTTTGTGTTGGAACTTGTGTTACCATATGAAATTTAGAATATAGTTATAAATATCCGGAAAACTAAAGAGTCTAACATAAAGTTGATAACTGAAAAATCAAAAACCCGACAGGTAAAAAGAAAATTTGAAAGTAAAGCACTAAGCAAAATCGAAATAAGATTGAGAATAGAAAACAAAATTAAAATAAACTATAAACAAAATAAACTCTATTTCGGTTTAACAGACTATATAATGAACTGAAAGGTGTCCTAGAGAGACATCTGCAGCTAGGACTGATTATATTACGGAGCAGATTCTTTTTTTTTAAATAAAATGCCTCGTTTCCAGTAAATAGGGTGTCCAGTTCTCTAGCTCATCGTACGAAACACGGAAGCATTAAGCGACTATTTTACGCTGGTATTCTGTGAGAGCGTGGTCTTACCCCGTTCGAGTGAACTTATTCATGCTACAACGATAATATAGCTGCAGCAGGCTCTACCACGTAAGTATCTGTTGAGTATTGGTGAAATGGCATCTCAAATTCCCCTGTTATTTTTTTTTCCCCGCCATGAAATCATACAAACATTTTACCTTATTCCAAAGTGACGCAGCACCTGGTGATAGAAAAAGTCGTAGAAGTCATTTCATTAGTGCAAGTCCGCAGGTGGGGATCGGACTTAATTTGCTCGGGTGTTACGAAATCTTATATTTACTTTAATATTACAGACAACTAATTTTACGGATTTTGTATAGGTTTATTAAAATTTAAATTTTCTTGGAGTTCTGCCTATGAGTTACCTAATGGGAGATACCTAGACAGATGATGATAGATGGGCTCCTTGGCATAAAGTGGCGGTAGGTAGTAGTTTACCGTGTAGTGGTGGTGTAGGAATATCCACTACACCATATCATCCCGTGGGTGTCGTAAGAGGCGACAGAGGGAGACAAATCAGGAGATGGGCAGCAGCTTCTTCCTAATAATTCCTTCCTAATAACGATTAAAAATAAAAAAACTGCGGTTACCATCCCGTTTGCCAAGATAACTATGGCTAATATATGAATTTAAGATATAAATTAATAAATGGTAGAGCCATGCTGCTTAGTAGTATAGTTGTAGCACGAATGGGTCGGCTCGATCGGGGAAGGACCACGCTCTCACAAAATACCAGCGTAAAATAGTAGCTTAATGCTGCTGTGTTTTGTATGGTGAGTGTAGAGAACCGGCGACCCTTTTTACTGGAAACGAAGCATTCCATATTAGTCCTCACGGGTGACAATATGACAATTTTGATTTGTAATCGAGGATAGATGTAGATGTCAATTTGTCGTAGCAACCACTTACCATCAGGTGGACTGTGTGCTCGTTTGTCACCCTATCCTATAAAAAATATCCCCGCTATGAGATAGTCTATAGGTGAGGTCGAGGTGTTCAGCCAGGTGGTAGGACTTCTTTTCTACCTCGAAGTCTGAGTATACACCATCCTATTCCCTGTCCTGCCGCCAACCAGTGCGTGCATTGCTATGAGCCAGTCTGAAGGGTATAGAGAGCCAGTGTAAATACAGGCAGTGAGATATTCCATCTTAGTCCTCAAAGGCGACAACAAGTGCTGCAAGTGTGCATGGGTTGTAGAAGCCACTTACATCAGGTGGATTGTAAGTTTGTGTGTCACTTCTGTTTTATATATATATATATATCGTATCGCACTACCGTTCTTTACAACAATTTTGGTTCTACAACTTTCGAAAATTCGTTCATAAAATGTTCCATGCAAAATTAAAATGTTTTTATATCTATTTCACATTACTCTATGATTACCTACATTGCATAGTACAAGTAACGAGTTACAAGTATATCAAGGTGTAGAGTAGTAAAAACACATAATGCCAAAAAAATATCATTCATTATTTCGAAATGTCACCGTGTAGTGATGGTGTAAGAATATCCAATACCTATTATCGTCTCTTCTGAGTTGTAAGAGGTGAGACAAACAAACCAGGATACATCATTAGTAAATTCTAGAAAATGATATTTACCCAGATGGACTACTAGGAACTACTATGAAAAGAACCCCTAATTAAAAAAGCAGTTTAATTACGGTTCTTTTGTAAAATTTACTAATATTTAGAGAAAATTTAATATGTTATTATTTTTAACTAACAGCCAGCTCTGTCTCCGCCTGGGTCTATTATTGTGGTGTTATTAGATTTAAAATACCTAATTAAAAACTATTGATTTTATAAAATTTTTGATTTAAAAAAAAATCTCATAACATATACATCATTCCTGGCATTGACATAAAGACATTTATTCCAACACTTACATCTACAAACACTACACTTACACATGACAAATTACAATTAAAAATAAAACAAGTGACTAACTAACAAATAAAAAAAAATCAAGAAATTAGTAAAGAAAAGGAAAGCGTCCATTATACTGTGTGCTATGATGAAGTGGTGGAAGGGACCACCTCAGCATAAGCCGCGAGCTTGCAGCGCTGATTTTCAGACGACCCCGAACAAGTTCGGACGGTCAAACTTTATGCGAGCGAGTATTTTTTCTTTCTCTCATCTCAGTGTCGTAGACGGTAGTATGCAGCGTCACAACATTTAACTAAAAAGTTTATGATATATATATATATATATATAGTAGAATTGGAAATTATATATATTATATGTAGTTGCTTGTATTAATATATCCGGGTATCGTTCTAGTCAACGTCGTAGAGGCGACCAAGGGATTAAATAGCTGAGCGGAGCGGAGCGGAGCTGGGCACTGAGCAGCAGCTTTCAGTGCCAACCAGCCTGTCAAGCGGAACAAAAATTACAAATCTATTTACATCGGTAATAAAACATATTTAGAGCCATTAAAAAGTTTTATAGTCACTTGCGTCTCATGTAAATGCATGATTTACGAACGTATTGCAACTTTATAAAACATTTTACTTTGTTATACCATTATTTAACATGTGGCGGCGCTGTCGTCGCGCCACAGGCGAAATACGTCGATGCCTAAATCGTGTTATCAAAGTTTCCAAGTAAAAACAGTATATATAGGGTATGTTCCGAACGTTTCCAGTATACTGTCGAATACAAATGACGTCATCAATTGACACTAAATTGTACTGGCGTGCCGCCGCCATATTGTGTCGGATATTCGGTCATATTAAAACAATTTTTAATTGTGCGTACGCTGAATGAAGCATGCCAGAATTTGTTTTTATTTATTCAAATACAAAAAATTATAGAATAATTGCTGGTATCTCCATTAGAAGGATAAATGTTTTTTGGAGCACAAAATGACAAAATAATCCGCAACACTTTTCCATTATGGCGCAAATGTATGACGTCATATACTATACTATGTTTTGGAACGAATCACCAGTATGGCGTCGATTCATGACGTCATTTGCATTGGACAGTAAACTGGGTTCTATTTTGGAACATACCCTGCACCTACCCTACCCAGCACCCTGAGTGTTGGCCGCTCCCTGGGCCGATTACCTTGCCCGTCGCGTCGTGAGATCTCCCCTTTTCCTACCACGGCCACGGTGGTGACCCCGACTTGATTACACACAAATATAATATATGGTGTGTTTGAATAATAATTTGAAGCAGCTTTTAGTTGTCTGTGCCATCGTAGGAAAAGATCGTCTTCTCACAAAATACCAGCGCAAAATAGTACCTCACTGCTGCTATGTTGATGGTGAATGTAGAGGAACCGGAGATCCTTTTACCGGAAACGAGACATTCCATCTTAGTCCTCAGGGACAATGCATCTACATTTTGATTCTTAATTGAGGACAGATATAAATGTCTGTAAGTCACAGCATCCACTTACCATCAGGTGGACTATGTGCTCGTTTGTCACCCTTGTGGCCGTGGAAGGAAAAGGGGAGATCTCCCGCCGGGCAAGGTGTTCTGCCCGGGGAGCGGCCGACACTCCATGTGATAATTCGGAAATGTTCTTTAAATACTGTTTATGATTCAGAATGTTGATAGCGCGATTTACGCTTACGGCTTCGGTGTGTTTTCGCTTGTGGCGGCGACGACAGCGCCGCTACATCACCCCCTGCTCAGACCGGAGGTCGATAGTGCAGTCGAGTTGTCGACGAATGTGCAAGTGCCAGGAGATTGCCTTGTAGTCTGCGATGAGTCGAGAAGAAGGCAAGTAATCTGCGAGAGTGCCGTGAAGCAGAGGCGAGCAGTAAGGCTCAGAGCCGTGCCGAACACTGTATGGCGCAGAGAGTAGCTTGAAGGAACAGGAAGCATTATTATTCCAGTGCTGCGATGAACCTTGTGAAGCTAGATGGCTTGCAGGATATGAAGACTGCAGACGATATCTGCTCGGGAGCGAATGGGTGGGGTATTCTATGACGATGATGAAGCTTGAAGTTTCCGAAGGTTGTTGGTTGCGTGTTCAGATCACGTCGGGGTCACCACTGTGGCCGTGGAAAGAAAAGGGGAGATCTCCCGCCGGGCAAGGTGTTCTGCCCGGGGAGCGGCCAACACTCCATGTGATAATTCGGAAATGTTCTATATATACTGTTTATGATTCGGAATGTTGATAGCGCGATTTACGCTTACGGCTTCGGTGTGGTTTCGCTTGTGGCGGCGACGACAGCGCCGCTACACCCTCATTCAATAAAAAAAAACTTCAGCAAAACAGAATCACCTCGGTGTCTTTCCGTTTGTGTTTTACAGAGAGTTTTCTCTGAGAACGTTCAACGTAGGAGATTGAAAAACATAATTTTAAACAAGACTACCGAAATAGAGGCGTATCATCAAAAAATACAGAGAAAGAGAAAACAAAAACTACAAAAAAATACTTTGCATGTTAACAATTTTGTGAATAACTGTTCTAATTTCATTATTATTATTTTTATTATATTTTTTAATTACTGGCCCCCATCGTATCATCAGAAGTATCCTTGAGAGAGCTCTACAAACAATCTTGTCATTAGAAGTTATTGTATAGACTAAAGGAAAACTATCAAAATACATTGCTTCTTGTTCTATGCTTTTGATTGAAAACATTTTTTTAGGGAAAGATGCGTAAAAATGTGTACCCAATTTCTACAAACAATCTTATATCATTTCTTTTTTGTTTTGTTTTGATGTTTTATCGTCCCTATCTGGAAATGTAAATTATTCCATTATCATAGAATTTCGCAAAGATACAAAAACAGATTTGTTAATAATTTTTCTTCTTTACGTTTCGACCTTTATCAGAAATTTATATAAAAAATATATTGTGGCTTATTATCACTTTAGGATTCATTTAAAACACTATTTCAAAATAGTTGTAATAGCTTATTCACCGAAGTTACAATTTCGTGTCGTTGGGGATCGAACCCAGGTTGTTCGCGTTTACGGTGAGCACTACGTCTTTGACCTACCACGGCTCTTATATCCTTTTTTGTTTATATTTATAGTAATATTAACTCCACACTATAAATTTCTTTAAAGTATATCGTGGAGGTAGTTAACATAAATACATAAATTTCGCAATGACAAACCTTCAGACCCGGAACAATTATCGTAGGCCATGCGAATTAAATATGGTTTAAGACATATATTTTTCTCAAAAGATTTACAAATCACTTACAGAGAAAATACTTATTATAAAAAAACACATTAAGTCGATTGGCGTAGTGAGTAGTATTATAATAGGCCGCTAAAACTTATTTTCTAATTGAGTGCTTAATAATTTATTTAGTAATAATTAAACATAAATAGGGTAGTTGCAAAAGTATTCGTACCAAACTAAGCAGACCATCGCCACTTCGCTGAAAATTGAACGAATGTGGCGAGTTATTTGTTAAATACTTGGTCCGAACGGAATTCGAACTCGCGGCCCTCATTGCTACAACACATTGCTAAGCCACTCCGCCACGGAGCCGTCATATATATCTTTTATAGTGATAGATATTTTAATTATAAATTGGTACTATTAAATAAACGAGGCTGGTGATCATTGTAGCTGAATTCAGTTCGTACACCAGCTCGGATACGCGAACTAACGTTCTCGTTCTTAGACTACTGGTATATTTAGCTACGACGTTCTTCGTCTGCCAGTGCTGACGACTTCAAAAAGCAAGAGGTTCGAAATTGGACTGTGTTTAGGTGAACGGATTTGGATGATAATTTTTTAGTTGAAAGCTGGTACTTCTCATGTGGTTCCATATAAGTTTGATCGAAATCTGACCAGTAGTTTTTGAGTTATCCTTAAGGGGAAATATAATCTCAAATGGCTTAGCAAGATCCTCCGTTATGCCGAAAGTATTGCAGCATTAATTTTGAAATAAATATATGGTAAAGTTGAGGATTAATGTTAAGGTTTATGTTAGACGAAAACACGATTCCGTAAAATTTTCTCGATAGAAAAAAAAATCCAAAGTTACCTCCAAACTGAACAATAAACCGCTGTTATTCATAAAATACTTTAAATAAGATCATGAAACTTTGCATACTAACTGAACTAACCATAAAGCAGTGCTTATGTTATTTACTTTTTTTAAAATATCATTATTTTCACTGTAAAAAGAAATTACCTAAACTATCGGCGCGTAAGCTTGGTTCCTGTCGCTCCGTTAGTATTGCTCCGGCTTTTGAAGGGAGAAGTTGTGTCGCTTACGATCAGAAAACACATTACGCAACAGGAAGACGTAAAATTAAAATGGGAAATAACCGTTATAAAAATAAGAAGCGACTGGGTTGGCGTTAAGAAACAGGCATATATATGATAAACATGATGAAATAAGTATCTAACGACCTATCTACTTAGAGTATTAGTGATTACAAACATGTCGGTACATAGCATACGACGCGCGGGGAAGTGGGGGCGAAATTAGAATTTGAGCTGACTTACTCTCACCTCTTAATAATGCGTATATAAAGACTTCGCATACACTGATGACGTTCTTACTTTATTTATGATGTTCTTACTTTAACTATTACAAGCCAGTTTCTTATTCGACTATTCTCCTATCTGAAGTTAACTAATGGTGTAACCGCAAATAGTAAAGCGCACTTAATTAAAGCCTATTCACTCTTGCATTGAGATACCACCATTAATCGGATGGAAAGTCAGATACTTGCTTATAATTTCACATCTTTGCGATGAACGTCTGTTTTTCTCATTTCTCCAGTTTAATAGATTGCACATCTTTGTTTATTGTCAACCATAATATACTGGTGGCGCTACCGCGTTTCTGTTATATGCGTTTTATGCGTGGTACAGCTATATTATGGTTATAGCATGAATGGGAAAACCACGCTGTCGAGAATACCAGCATAAAAAAGTAGCTCAATGTTACTGTGTTTCGTATGGTGACCTCTTAACTATTTACTGGAAACGAGGCTTTTCATATTAGTCCTCAAGGGTGACAACGCTATTATGGTTCTCAATAGAGGATAGATGTTGTAGCCAATAGGTATCTAGTCTATGGGCCACAGCATCCGCTTACCATCAGGTGGGTAGTGTGCTCGCATGTCACCCTTATTTCATTAAAAAATAATACACACCTAATCTTTAGAACCCTACTAGGGTTCTAAAGATTAGGTGTATGTCGCAATAAGTAATTGCACCGACACTGAACGCATAATTCAAATTTATTTGTACACATCGGTGAGAAAGTGGGCCACACAGCGGATTCTGCAATAACGTTTGATGTGGCCGGTCCTTTTGATGTCCGATGAGATATCTCGGTGAATTTACAACGCAACGATTATGTTAGAACGATGTTTGTTCCGTAAGCGTTAAAATATCGATATCGCAATAGTAATAAATATAATCGGACTTTTAAGAGAGGACAAGATGATTCAGCTCCTTGAATTAGACTGGTGTTATTTTTATTCAAATATGAGGGACATTTAAGCACACGGTCTACCTGGTGGTAAGTGAATATCAGAGTTATGAGATCACCAGGGTATGGGATCATATCCTAACGAATTTATGGGTCATCATTCCCACACTTAGTACGTTCAAACGTTAGTATTCCCGGGTGGTCTTGTAAGACGGGGCGCTGTTTCTAGCCCATCTGAACATTCATCCAAAGCTTAGCATCGCTTGAGTAAATTAGTAATAACTAGTTCAATTAAATTTGTATTAAAAAAACTGGACTACGGCCACCTTTGACTACTAAGATGGAGTTTCTCACCACCAGTAAAAAGGTTTCCGGTTTCCGTCATTCTCTATATAAAATACAGCACAATTATGTTGATGCTTAACGCTGGTCTTTTCTTTGAAAGTGGTATTTCCTCGGTACCTTTGATGGTATAACAAATCTCTCGTATAGCCACTAAAATAATGCAATAATCTATTTCGCGCACACCACCATGCTTTTCTTTTGCACACATTATTATCATACTTTTATAAACTTCCACGTTCCCTTTTAACTATTATCCTTAGGACTTTTTAAATTTAAAAATTTCGGTACAATTAAAATTTAAAATTTCATTTATCTACCCCTTCATATTATTTCTTAATTGAAATTATATGTAGTATCTAGGTATCTATGGAATACAGCCTACAGCATCCATTTACAATCAGGTGGACGTTTGTCGTCCTTATTAAAAGAAAACACCGAAACGAATGTCAACCCATTTATGATCTACAAGCATTGGTTAATGTTTGGGTGACTTACACCAAATATGTCCTAAAATCCGTAATTTTCGCGCCAATACTAAGTAGCCACGTATCAAACCAGCCAAAAATAATAGGATTGAGGCCAATTTTCACGTTGGTTGTGAATGGATTAAGAAAACAGCGGCGCACGTTCGCCCCGGCTGCACCGGCGGCGTCCATCCTCTGTTTATCAAACAACGGTGTCGTGTTAACTCCTAGCTAAACGAAACCTTGCGGTCCGATACGTTTTATAAACATCCATTTAGCGTTATTACGCGATGAATACCTATTTACCATTTTATACAAGAAAGGGATGTTCTTGGTTAACTAGTATAATAATATAAACCTTAGGTCAGTATGAAACGGCAGTTTTCAACGATATGATGTGAGGTGGGGATCGTTGCTTACGCAAACCAATTCCAGTGTGACCATAACAAAGCGTGACAAACTGTAAAACGAGCGCACAGTCCATTAACAATGTCTTCCAAACCGAATTCTCGGTTACGGTGACCAGTCTCAACGGAAGCTAGCCATCTGTGCAGGTCAAGATTATAGTGTCAGAGTCCGAATGTATGCACAATAGGCGCGCTCTCTATCCCCTCACTCTTATGACGGCGTACGGCAATCTGACACAACCGAAGTGAGATCAGGCGCAGCGCCAACAGATGTACGTGCTTTCCAGACACTGGGGCGAAGCGCCGTCAATTCTCTGACTCCAGGTTAAAATGCCTCGTTAACAGTTAAAAGGGTTTTAGGTTCGCATCAACCACCAAGCGACACTCTGCAGTATTATCCTGCTATTTCACGATGATATTCTGAGCGATCCTGGTAACACATACACACACACACACACACACACACACACACACACACACACACACCGTACAATCATACCGCATACTATATACCCAGAACATCTTGATGTTTGCAAAACCACCGTCGAACGTTTTTATCAAATTTATTATCCACCAAGTTCCGGACAGATATCACTTGGAGCCCTTCAAGAAAATAGTTTTACGGATGTAAATGGCCGGCGGTAGACTTTTCCATTCTAATGAACGCGGCACACGCGTAAGCATGGTGAGCCACTTGCTTAGACCATACATTTAGACCATTGATCTAAGGCCGCTTGCTAGTTTGCCCCTAATCAAAAAGAAAAAGCAGATGGGCGCATCCGTAACAACTCGCCAAAAGTTTGATGATTGAATAGAAAAAGATAGAATAGAATAGAATCTTTTTTGTATTCAATATAGATTACAAAAACACTTCCTGAAAGTCATTTCAGTTTTAATACTCCCTCAGAAACCATCGAAACCGAACCGAAAGAACCATCAGAAACCCAGCACGAATTTTTTAACATTAATTTACAATACAGTATTTTATACAATTGTATTTTTATTGGTGTAAGGAACGCTTAGCAAACGGACAAAGAAACAAATAATTTTTTTCGAAAATCAACTCGGGCGAGCTCACAACAACTCATCAAAGTTTCATCTTATTCGTGAAGCCTATATATATATATATGTCCTCGTACTCCTGGGCACAGGCCTTCCCTCATTTTGAGAGGGTTTTAGGACAAGGAAGTGTTCGCCGCGCTGCCCCAATGCGTGTTGGCGAACTTTACATGTCTTCGAAATATATTTTTTTTCTTATTTCTCAGATATGCAGGTTTCCTCACGATGTTTTTTTCACCACCGACCACGTGGTAAATCAGCACTTAAAATTGCAACTAACAATTTCATTGGTGCCGGCGGGGATCGAACCCGGTTTGCTCGCGTACTGTGTTTACAGCGAGTGCTAACCATCTGAGCTACCACGGCTCTTATACAAACATGCGTTATTATAATTATGAATAATAATAATAATTTATTGTCTCTTGACAACGTTACTTAATTATTGTGCATATACTCGATTAATATTACCTTTCATTTTTTTGCAATCGTGTCAATTTATTGGTCGGTTAGAAATAATTGCTGACAGGAATTATTGCTCATTGTATATTTCTTTTAGGTACATACATATTTTTTGTATGTTTTGTATGTTGTGCAGTAATTAATATTAAATAAAATAATATAAATAATATAAAATTATTACGCTGGTATATCATTCTGTACGAAACTGGTGCCTTAGCTAGACTTGACGTCTGCCTGTATTTCAGAACGGCAGGCCTTCGCACCTAGGTAGTAATAACATAACAGTACTTTCATTTACATGTTTCATATTTGTAATTTATATAATGTAATTTTTTTAATAATGTTAGGTTGGGTTAGTAATTAATTTTTATAATGTGTTAGTAAGCAGCTTCTCAGTGTAAGCATAGTGTAAATAATGGAGCCAGACAGTTATTTTCTTAATATTAGATATAAGTAATCTGTGTAATATTGGATATAGATCTAATATTAAGAAAATAACTGCAGAATATAGATATTGAGAATATAGATCTTAATATCACATATTTACAGTTCAAAATAAAGTTATAATATGATGTTTGTATTAGCTTCATTCGCTTTGGTCTATCAATGAAGACTCTATGCTTTAAATTTCATACATGTTTAACATTCTTATTGAACATCCATCAATTTTATTAAATTTTTCAAATATTTTTCAATCAACAGTGTTTATTTTCTTTACATTATTTAAATTTGCTAATGAAACTACTTATAGATGACGTGATATGAACATCATAATGCAATAAAAAGTGTTTTTATTTTCTTTCATAATCAGAGTTACGAAACACGAGATTTGACGTGATCTTGACCAACGTCGGATTACTGTTCCTATTGTATCATTAGATAATGAATAATGAATTGAAGTTGTTTCGATACGTAAATGTGGTGCGATTTAGTGAACTAAATATGCGGCGCATGTCAACTATTAGCGGAAGCGATGAAATAATTGCGTCTATGGTGATTTAAATCTGCTTGCGGGCTTTAACATTATTGTCATCAACTGTTCGCTGGGTTAAGATATCGTCAAAATCTCCCACTGACAGAAAGGAAAAACTATAAGGATAAGTAGATGCCATGGCCCATAGACACGTATTTCTATCTTCCATTAAGAATCAAAATGTACTCGTAGATGCGTTGTCACCCCTGAAAACTAAAACAGGAAGCCTTTTAACAGTAAAAGGTGTCTCCGGTTCTCTACACTAACCATACGATACACAGCAGCACACATTTACGCTGTCATTTTACGCTGGTATTCTCTGTGACCGTGGTTCTTTCCTGGTCGAGTCGATCTGTTTATGCTGAACCTTTGATTATATACAGGTATACCTATATTTAAAGGCTGTAACCATAATATAGCTGCAGTGGAGCAGTAACAAATAATATTTTACAGCTTCCGAGAAACGGTGGTACTCCCTTCTCTTTTAAACTAGGTGTAAAATTTCTCTATCTCCAGCAATGGAACTGAACTGATGAAGAAGGCGGTAAGGAAGATGAAATTAGATTTACAGTGAAACATAGAGCGTAGCCTTAGTTTGATGAGCGATTTTGATCATTTACACACGGTCTGAAATTAAAAAATAAATTTTGTAGTCGTATTTTTGTGAGATCGTAAGACTTGTAAGAAATAAGAACCAAATATTTTTCATAATCAACCACAACGGCACGGAATCCTTCCCACAGTTGTGTACCTCTTTGTTTGTCAAAGAACAACACAACTATAATATAAGTACCTATGGATACTACACATATTTAACTCCTTATTAATTTATATTAACAGGTTGGTGAATATATTTACAAACCTAAGAAAATTATAATTAGTTGTTAATATGAGAGAACTCGCAACAAATCAAACCTTTTTAAAACGCTTTATATTTTATTAAATCCTTTTTCGATTACAACGTTTACCTGCTTTGTTTTGGACTTTTACAAATTTTTTAATTTTGCTTTTTATTTTAGAGTATATATGGTAAAATAAATAAGATAAAATATTGAATTTCGGAACTCGCTCTGTGAGGTTGCGAAGTGAGTCCATAAACTCAGTTGATGATATGTCTGTGGTTTACGAAACTGTCATGGCGTCTCGACCAATGGCTGGCTTGTTTTATTTACAGATTAGTCGATTGACGAGTGTTTATTGCAAGGGGCATGCGGAATGAACTCGACTCGCGAGATCTATTGCGAACGACTCCGGGTCGTCTGTTGCACGTTTAAACTCGCGAGGTGTTTCCAGCACGTTATCAATCGACGCTATGCGAGGCGTCTTGCCGAATATGCAAATGTTTGTATATGGCATAAACAAATAATCTAGAGTTGGTGATGGACACCAGGCTAAATATAGTTGAGGAATTGGTTTGCGAGCGTTTTAAGAAAAAAATCTACAATTTGCATTTTTTAAACAGTTAGCATATTTTGTATTATTGTTGTATTGGTGAAATCACACGAAAGAAGTTAGTTTTGTTTTTAGTATGAAAACATTTAAAATACAATAGCTTAAAATAGTGAGACTTGCAGAGTCGGCAAGAGACGTCCTAAATCAAAGCTGATGGATGATATGTGCTAAGTTAAATTCTGTAGTGTTAGTTAGGTAGTTAGTTTAGTTGTGGATAATATAATTTATTATATGAAAATTAATGTTTGTTTGTTCGTATTTTATGCGCTGCTATACCGTTCTTCAGATTACGCTAAAACTCTGTCAATTTTATTATACCAAGGCCACGCTCTCACAGAATACCAGCGTAAAATAGCAGCTTAATACAGCTATGTTTCGTATGGTGAGTGTAGAGATCCGGAGACTCTTTTTTACTGGAAACGAGGCGTTTCATTTTAGTCCTCAGGGGTGACAATGCATCTACGTTTTGATTCTTAATAGAGGATAAATGTAGATGTCTATGGGCCACAGCATCCACTTACCATCAGGTGGACTGTGTGCTCGTTTGTCACCCTTATCAACTCATAGGCGAAAAAGAGCATTACCTAGGAAATTAAAATATATAGGCAGGTGCATAAAATGACATGTTTCACTTTGTTGACTCATTGTATGACTAATTATTGTAAGGGTCGAGACGTTACAACGTGGATCTGTCGCGTCCCACCGCCGAGTACCCGACCCATAATTCACCACTGACGTCATATGGCGACGTGTAAACTTATTAATAGGTATCATTTCTATCGTACAGCTCGTTTCTGAATCATCGAAAATACAAATTATAGCATTTTCTTTAAAGAATTAACCATTAGAGCTCTAGTGTTAACCCTGCTTAAGAAGAACGTGGTACAGTCATACCGCAGCCATATTATGGTAACGGGAAGAATAGGTCGGCTCGATCAGGAAAGAACCACGAACGTAAAATAGCTAAATGCTGACATGTTTCGTATATTGAGTGTAGGGAACCGGAGACTCTTTTTACTGGAAACGAGTCATTCCATCTTAGTCCTCACAGATTTTTAATCAAAGATCGGTGCAGGTGTCCATAGGCCACAGTATCCAATTACTATCTGGTGGACTGTTTTTTATATAATAAGGGTGACAAACGAGCACACAGCCCACCTGATGGTAACTGGTTTCAGTCACCTATAGACACCCTCATCTATCCTCAGATATCCAGATCAGAACGTGGATGCGTTGTCAACCCTGATGACTATTATGGAGCAGATTTTAAATATTATGGAACAGACATTTCTCGACATAGACAGCCACTTAGAAACGATTCTGAAAAATTCAACTACTGAGGTGGTGAAATACCCTGTTACAGATTGTAATTATATAAGTAAGAAGTAGGATATGAGGGAGGAAATTACCTACTTTTTTCCAAAGCAGAGCACTCATTCAATACCGCTAAACTCAACATTATAACAAAGTGATAGATCAGATGATGTACAATAGTGTCACCCCTGGAGGGTTACTGCATTGCTCTCATCAATCTCTAAGAGGGATCTCCAGTTCTTTAAACTCACCATACTAAAAACACAGCAATATTAAGCTGTCATTTTACGCATGTATTCTGTCAAAGCGTAGTTCTTTCCAGTAGTTAAGTTTCGTAGTTAAGCCGACCCATTCTTGCTACAACCATAATATAGCCGCAGCGTAGCTTTACCACATATAAAACACCGTGAACTGTGTACTCGTTTACCATCCTTATTCTATGAAATATTACAAAAATTAAAATATGGGTGACAACGCATCTGTGTGTTGATTAATAAAGGATAGATAATCTCTGGGCCACAGCATTCGCTTACCATTTGTGATTGTGTGCTCATTTGTTACTCTTACATAAAAACTCACGCCTGTCACCCAGAGGGGTAGGCAGAGACTACAGACTTCCAGTTGGCACGATCCGGAAACACTTCTCTCGCCTCCTCCACATCCATATACTTACACATACATGCTCGTCGGTTAAGAGTACTCCTAATTAAGCACGTTTTCAATAAATCGCTAATTTGGTCGATAAATTTCGCCTAGAACGTCCCTTTACGACTCTGCCATTCACTTTTGCAACATAAATTTTCTTTGTCACTCTTTCCTCGTTCATTTTTTCCACATGACCAAACCACCGAAGCATTCCTTTCTTAATCCTGGTCACAACATCATCTTGCAAACCACACTCTTCTCTTATCATACAATTTCTCACCCTGTCATTCAGATTCAGCCCTAACATACTCCTCAACGACCGCATTTCTACTGCGTTTATTCTACTTTCGTGCTTCTTCTGCATTGATTTATATAGGTATTACACTAAATCAGCAATAACCGCGCCAAAGCGTTCCCACTGCACATATGGCCACAGCCATATGCCTAGCTAACGTTAGTTCAGTGTTCAATGTGACGCCGACAAAGTTGAGCCGCGACAAAAAATGGGTAAATGCATAGTGAAAGAATGCTATTCAACGTCACAAAAACGTAATAAATCAAGCGGAATCACTTTCAACACATAATTTTTAGTTCTTGTTTTCATATAAACGTAAAAACCTTAAATAATTAAATAAAATTATCGAATATTGCCATTTAGGTTCAATGTTGCCACTTTTCCGCATTTGTGATTAACCTAAATTAATGGGAGACTATATAATTAATGGAGTAAGTTAATTTGGTACCTCTAATTTTAAATATTTAGGAAATTATATTAAAAACTACGTTTTAACTTTCATACAAAATAATTAATTATTCTTTTTTTAGTTTATTCATGAATTATCTATTAAATATATTTTATTACCTATTTTATAATATTAATAATTTTATATTAATTATAATTTCATATACAATTTATATCAATTATATTTTATTACCCATTTTATATTGTTTGATTTATTAGTACAATAAAAATACTTATATAAATATGTTTTATTTCATCATTATGTTTACTTCTATTCATCTGATAAGCTTTGTATCCCTTTTTCTAATGGGACGCAATAAAGATTTTAAAATAAAATATACTTAATGATTTCTTATATTTACGCGAACATTGCACATGATTAAAACTACTTTTACGGATTTTATCGCGTTTATTTTTACTTTTAATTACTTTTATTTTTAATTCCCGACGTTTCGGGCGCTTTCCAGCACCCACGGTCACGGGGGACTGAGATGACTGACGTCCCGATGTCATTGTTAAACCCGGAGTACCTTCAGCTTTTTTAATTATTGTTTATGGTCCGATCTATGCAAAATGAACTGACTATGTCTTGAGGTCTTGCAGTGGTATGCTTGGGTTTAGTTTTAATTTTATTGATTATAGGATCCCAAGCAGGTGGTAGTACCCAGCCTCCTTCTCTATTGAAATTAGGATGTTTTTTAATTTCAATAGCCTCACGTATCATCCTTGGTAGGAATCGGTGTTCTTTCGCGAGGATTTGTGGTCTATCAAATCTGATGTAATGGTTGGGGCCGTCCAGGATATGATCACAAACTGCAGACTTCCCGGAACGTTGATGCTTCACATCAGCTATATGTTCTTTTACGCGGGTTCTAATTGATCTTTTTGTTTGTCCTATATAAGAGAGACCACATTCACAATCAAGCTTGTACACTCCTGCATCTTGTAGAGGAATATGACACTTGACGGATGGTAGGAACTGACTAATCTTCTTCGGCGGCTTGTAGAATGTTCTAATAGAAGCTCGCTTCAAGATATAGCCAATCTTGTCCGTGACACCTCTGACATATGGTAGTACAGCAGGCACACGCTCGACTGTGGCCGGCTTCACTCGGTCACTGTGACGTAGGCGCGGGACCCGAAGCTTGTTGTCGTGCAGAACTTGCTTGACGTGCTGAAGCTCGGCGGCCAGGTGTTTGCTGTCACAGATCCCTCGTGCTCTCTGTAACAAAGATTTGCCCACGGTAGCTAACTGTGAAGGATGGTGGTGAGATTCACCGTTTAAATATCGGTTTGTATGGGTCTTTTTCCTATACACAGTGTGACCAATGGTGTTATTAGGATTTCGGATGACTAACACATCTAGGAAAGGTAAGGAATTATTTGCCTCTAACTCCATAGTAAATTGAATTTTAGGGTTTATGGAATTAAGATGTTCTAAAAATGCAGTTACTTTGTCTGATGGTAAAATTGTGAAAGTATCGTCTACGTACCGCTTGTAGATCCTTGGTGTAACAGGTGCAGTAAGGAGGGCTTTCTCCTCAAAGTCTTCCATGAATATATCGGCGACAATGGGAGATACAGGTGAGCCCATCGCAACACCATCTACTTGCTTGTAAAACTCTTCCTTCCAATTAAAAGCAAAAATAAACGCGATAAAATCCGTAAAAGTAGTTTTAATCATAAAATATACTTTTTTTTAATATAAAAATAATTAACTTCGGCTTAAAAAAACTAATTTTTATTGCATGTTTTAGGTAAAATTTTATATGGTAAGCCACACCAATCCCCCATTGCATATTTGTGCGTCTATCGTCTTTGGGACGTCAGTCATCTCAGTCCCCCGTGACCATGGGTGCTGGAAAGCGCCCGAAACGTCGGGAATTAAAAATAAAAGTAAATAAAAAGTAAAAATAAACGCGATAAAATCCGTAAAAGTAGTTTTAATCATGTATAGTGTTCGCGTAAATATAAGAAACCATTATTGAATATAAACTTTTATAGATGTTATAAGGGCACATTGATCCTGAAATATTGATCATAGCTTTTGTACTAGTGGGTATAGCTTATTTCTTTCTAGAAGTCCATGTCAGTGTGGATTTGTGGACCTTTTTTTAGATTTTGTTAGCAAGCGTGAGGTGCATCTACAGCTAGGTTCCAGTACGATTGAGATAGAAATCCTCGTACCCAGTAAAATGGGTCTCCGGTTCTTTAGACTCTCCATACGTAACACACTATTGAACTGCTACTTTAAGCTGGTAGTCTGTGAGAGCGTAGTCCTGCACTGATTCAACCAATCATATTATAGCTCTATAGCGAAATGACTACGTTTAGCAGTGAAGTTATGAACGGTTGTTAGGATGATGATACCGGTAAGATTAAAAAAAAAAACTGACGCTGAAAACTCACTTTTTCTCTAATCTGAACGGTATAGGTTTGTAATACGCTAAATGTGATTTAGCCAGGCTTAATTTCGGAAGCGTCTGGTCAATGTACAGGAGGCGGTCGTTCCTTTCGTATCGCGTCACGCAAACGCACAGACAGACAGATGGTGCATCGTGTTGTCGCGGTTTATTTCGGTTGAGTTTATACATAGCTTGCGAGATTGCGACGCCGTGTTTGCGTTATAAATAAATATTGTATTTAAATTCGATATATTGCTGTACGTGTTGATCCGATTGTCGTGTACACGAAGTGTTTGGTGCTGTTATGATCTCACTTTAATTTAAGCGCGATTATATTTGAAGAATTGATATACATAGTTTAGTTTGTAATATAAAACTTTTTTTATGGAATAGGGAATATATATTAGTAGTATAGTTGTAGCTAACTAACTATAGTTGTAACCAGCGTAAAATAGCAGCTTAACGCTGCTGTGTTTCGTATGGTGAGTGTAGAGAATTGGAGATATTTTTTTCTAGAAACGAGGCATTACATCTTCATTCGGGCTTTTGTCAAGTCAGTGCGCTTCACCATCTTAAGCTACATCACCACTTACCATCAGGTGGGATTGTAGCTAAGCGCTGGCTTAGAATAGGGGGGATTAGGCAGGGGGCTAGGTGTGTAATAGGGAGGGGTCTCTTGATAATATCAAAAAAAAAAATTGGAGAGTGAAAAAATTGTAAATGTATCTCTTAAGGTAGTACCTTACTACACGCTATGAAGGATTATATACACGCCTCAGATTCTATATGCGATTTCTTACGTGGTAGAGCCACGCTGCAGCTCTATACCTGACGCATGAATAGGTTCAACAGGGTTGGGACCACGCTCTCACAGAATACAGGCGTAAAAAAGCAGAATAATGCTGCTGTGTTTTGTATGATGAGTTTAGAGAACCGAAGACCCTTTTACTGGCAACAAGGCATTCCATCTTACTCCAAAGGGGTAACAACGCATCTGTATTTCAATTATTTACTGATGATAGAATTAAATTTCTGTGGGCTATAGCATCAACTCACCATTAGATGGACGATATTTTTACTATTAACGCTTGTATCCTATGATAAGAGTGATAAGCGACATCATAATCCGCCTGGAGGTAAGTGGTTGCTGTGGCCCATAGACATGTACATCAATTCTCGTTTGCGAATCAAAATGCAGATGCGTTGTCACCTGTGAGGACTAAGATGGAATGCCTCTTTTCCAGTAACAAGGATCTCCGGTTCTCTACAGCCACCATATAAAACAAGGTAGTATTAAGCTACTATTTTACGCTGATATTCTGTTAGAGCACGGTCCTTCCCCGGTTGAGCCGACCCATTCGTGCTATAACTGATACAATTGCAGCATGGCTCTACTACGTCACTGGACTTTTAAGACATGTAAGGGACGAAATATGTCTATCTTAAGCAGCTACCATACAGTTGTGTACATATATGCAAATAAAATTGAAGTGACTGTCTTTTGAAATAAGTATGTTAAGCTCGTTGGGTTTGTGGCCTTGATAGAAAAGGGGAGATCTCCCGCCGGGTAAGGCCAAAGCTCCGAATGGTAGTTCAGAACTATTTTATATTATAAATAGTATATTATTTTACTGCAGAACTTTGATAGCGCGATTTAGGCTTCGATGCGTTTCGAGACGACAGCGACGCCACAGGTTATTTTCATGCTATTAAAACATAAGCCTATTTTAATAGTTTTGTCAGCCTGTATGTGTGTGCGGGCTAATATTTAAAATGGCTGAACCGATTGTGATAAAACTTTATGAACATATAAACAGCAATACCAGGAAAGATCTAGACTATATTTTATAAGAAAAACTTGAAGTCTTTAAAAAAAGAAACTAATTTCTATATATATAAAAATCATTGTGTTTTCGAATGGGTTCTTGGATGGCTTAGACCTTAGATTAATAATTGAACCCTGGTAGGTGGTGCTGTTGTCGAGATCCAAATACCACCAGGGTGAAGGCGGGGCGGATTATTATTATTATTAAATTAATTTTTATATTATATTTAAATATACAGTTAGATAATATATTATTAATGATATTTTTCTATAGGATAGGGTGACAAAAGAGCACACAGTCCACCTGATGGTAAGTAGTTGCTGCGGGCCATAGACATCTACGTCTACCTTCGATTTCAAATCAAAATGCAGATGCATTGTCACCCGTGAGGACTAAGATAGAATGCGTCGTTTCAAGTAAAAAGGAACTCCGGTTCTCTACACTCACCATACGAAACACAGCACCATTAAGCTGCTATTTTACGCTGGTATTCTGTGAGAGCGTGGTCCTTCCCCGGTCGAGCCGACCCAGTCATGCTACAACCATAATAGCTGCAGCGAGGCTCTATCACGTAGAAAATACATCTGAATAGAATATATAATACAATTATGGATTCTATTTAGATGAAGTTTGGAAAGAAAGTCGTTAGTTGATGTATATAGTTTACCAAAAGTTAAATCTACTTGCATACCTTAGTATATTAACACACACCACATACCTTTTTTTTTTTTTTATATTTTTTTTTTTTTATATATATATATATATATATATATTTTTTTGTTTACAACGTTTTCTAATAATAAATCTGCTAAATGATAAATAATGCGCATTCGCATAAAATTTATCTGGGTTACGCATTGATTGTATAGTCTAGATCGACTTTAATACCTGGAAATGTCCAAGGTGAAGCTTCAGCGCTGACCTGCTCGTAAATCTCTCATCGGTGCGAAGCGAGTTGGCAGACCGCGGTGGCAAAAAACCAGCGGGCAATAAGGAAATATCAATAATGCGGCAAAGCACTCGTCGCTTCTCTAAACAAACTTATAACGTATTAGAATCTACGTTATAGGAAATCAATTTTACTGTTTCTGTTTTATGCATTCCTAGTACACTCATTTACCATGTAGTGGCGGTGTAAGAATATCCAATACCCCATATCATCCCGTGGGTTTCGAAGGGGGCGACAGAAGAAAACGAATCAAGAGATTTGCAGCAGCGTCTTCCTAAAAACGACTAAAAAACTGCGGTTGCCAATCCCTTTGCTTGGCGCTATGGCTTTACGGGGGAGGCCCTATATTCAACAGTGGACTTTAAGAGGCTAAAAACGTAACTGTAACTACACTATTAACCGATGTTGCCAAAAGTTTCAGTAAGCTATAGTGGCAATCAACTGAAAATATAGAAAATATTCGCATGATATGGATTATGGAACCGTTAGTGGAGAAAGGTTCTTGAGTGACAACCTCGTACCGATAAGAGAAGTGTATAGTGGCATCCCACTAGATTGAGTGACGATCTGGTAAGACTGTCAGGTGGTTAGATAACTCACACACACCCCACAGGTAACATGAAAATTAGTTATTAACCAAATCATCATTGTCATAATCATAACCATTCCAGGTCTATGTGAGATAAAGCTGTAAAAGAAAAACGCTGATAGCACTAACATCTCAGAACAAAGGGAGTACAGAAAGTTGATGGATGCAGGTAGCATTGCTCGAAGGAGGCCTATGTTCAGAAGTGGATGATATGATGGCGATGGTGGCACATGATAGAGCCATATTGCAACAATATTACGCTTGTAGCATGAATAGGTCGATTCGACCGAGTAAGGACCACACTCCCATAGAATACCAGCGAGAAATAGCATCTTAACGCTGCTGTGTTTCGTTTGGTGAGTTTAGAGAATCAAAGACCCTTATACTGGAATCGAGGCATTCCATCTTAGTCTCCAATGTTCATGAATCGGGGATTAAAGTAGATGATTGATGAAAAAAAAAACAAGACAGGGACGGCATGATGTATTCTTTTACGCTGCCATCGCATACTGGCGATGGGGAGAAGCGTCAAGTCATTCTAGACGTCTGGTATTGTAATCACTTTTAAGTAGTAGGTTTTGAAAACCGCAAATCAGCTAATTGGTTACTATGGAAGACCCATGTATAACCATATAATACTATAATACATACATATTAGAATGGGGGTGTGGGCGGAGCCCGTGTAGCCACTAACATGTCAATAGCATGCAAATTATTTAAAAATGGCAAATTGTGCAATAATTACGTGTCGTAAGAATAGCTGGAAATTGAATTTAAATAAAGGAGACATATCCTACAACCAGTAAGTCGAAACTATTTATATTTTGTTAATATTAGAAACAAAAATAAAGAAATATTGTTGTGTCAAAAACAAAAGTCTAAAATGTGTAAATTCGCTCAGTCTGTGTGAACACAGCGAATCGGGTTTGTAGTAGTGATAATACGACGTAATTGCTTGTATGTGTGCTCCCAGCGACACCGATTCTCGTACAAAATAAGATTGACAGTCATTCTATTGTATATTATAGTATACTATGTGTCTAAAAGTGGACTATTGACGGGTTAATTAATTAGATTAGAGGTATTAACACTTGGATGAGTTTTGCGACAAGCACGGAATGAGATAAGTTACGTTTTTATAACGTCCTTCGGAAAAGATTTTGGTCACGGCATACCGTCTCAACGTAGGTACACATCGGAATAGGACCAGACTATACTGTCCGAGTAAAAGCGCAAACACAGGTGCACTCTCCATTCTCTCTTTCTCGTAGTCCGATGAAACAGCATTCCGACGCAACCAGAACAAACCAGGCGCGGGACCAACAGCTTTAGGTGTATTCCGAGGCACGAGTGTGAAACCGTCAAAAAAACCTATTTTTTATAGCATAAGTATGAAAAACGAACAGATAGTCCACCAGATGGTAAGTGAATGCGGTCCATTGACAAAATCTTCAATTAAGAATCAAAATGAAATTGTCACCTTATAAGTTCTATAACAGAATGCTACTTTTCAAATCGAAAGGGACTCTGGTTTTCTGTAGTCACCACGCGAAACACGATAGCATTTTAAGCTGGTATTCTGTGAGAGCGTGGTCCTTCTGCATGCAACCCAACCTATTCGTGCTACAACCATAATATAGCTGCAGCGTGTCTTTACCACATTTACTCTTACAACCACGTGATTCAAGCTACACGTATAAAAAACAGAAGACAAAACGGCCGTGGCCTAATGGACGCGGGAACGCTTGAGGAGGAGGTCAAGCAATAAATATGAGTCCGGTTTAAGCGCGCTATTAATAAGCCGTTTGTTTCAACTAATACACGTACACACTTCGTAATTAGCGATGCATCTTGGCTTGTCGCCCGTATGGTCACGGATCAAGATACATGCTTACAGAATTGTAAGACGGTTTTCTGGTTAAGATTTGCGTTATTTCACATAGTCATATGCATTTAATAGTTGCAGATATTATATTCTTAAATAATAATTTAATTCTTCTTAAGCTGTGAAGCGGCGGTGTAAGAATATTAAAAGTTCAGCTCTTTCAGATGCCGCAAACCGCTTTTCGATCGGACACTTCGTTACAAAGTTATGAGATGTTTATACACACACATACACACACACACACAAATAACACACACACACACACACACACACAAACACACACACACACACACAATCATCACACACACATCTTATCTTAGTTGTCAGAGGTTCTTTATTATTATATATTATTTTTTTCTATGCAGTTATCTCTATTCATACCATCAGGTGGACTGTTAGATCGCTTTACTTCAATTTCATAAAAAAAATTTTGTTATTCAAGTTCAAGATAATTTTGACAGATTAAACTACAAAAATGTTTCGTGATGGATCGACACGGAGTGAAACGAGACGTCGTAAAAATAGCAGAGCTATTGTTGGGGATTTGTGTCAATGCTGGCGCGACTCTTCCGTGGTCACGTGTCCAGGGCTGTGTTGGAATTTTTACTGTATCGGTACACAAATATTGAAATGGAGTAACCTACATTACAACCGCTGTGTACTAATATAGTAATTAGAAACAATAAACGAAAGAAATACCTCTATTTGGACATATACTTGTAATACATTTTTATACGTGGTGTATAGCTTGACATAATGTATAATTGTAATATATTTATATAGTTTTACAGGTGGTAGAGCCACGCTGCTGATATATTAGAGTTGTATCACGAATGGGTCACTCCGACCGGGACAGGACTACTTTCTCACAGAATGCACGCGTGAAATAGCTGCTTAATACTGCTGTGTTTCGTACGGTGAATGTACAGAACCAGAGATTATTTTCACTAGAAACAAAGAATTCCATCTTAGTCCTCAGGGGTGACAACGTATCTGCTTTTCTATTCTTAATCGGGATTGGATGTAAAAGTCTATGTGCCACAACATCCACTATTACACCTTTATTCCATAAAAAAAATACATTTCATTAGCTGTGTACAGATAAAGTTATTAGAAAGAAAGGAACATCTTTATTTGGACATAATATAGTACGGGAGGGTAATATGATCACCCGGTTAATATGGTCATTTTATTATTATTAAAAACTACAGCCTTGTTTGCATACAAGGCTATATGATACGTTAGTTCTTCATCAGTCAATCAAATAATAAAGAGTCAAAAGGACACAGTTTTATCGACTTAAATGTTAAACGATTTAAATGTTGATATTATAGTAAATATTTTAGTTGATTTTAGTATGGCGTAATATAGTTAGTTGTTATTAATTTGATTATCGAAGTGTTCCTAATTATTGTATATTGTTATAGTATGCGACTTTGTGTTTTTGTATCTATCCTCCTCCTAGTTTTGGTTTTATAGGGTGACCAACCTTACGGTGACAATATTGCCCTCACATACTTTACATATGTACTAGTGGTTGTGATAGGGCGGCAGGTGGGACTTATGGTGTAACTTTACTTTACTTACAAATTGTAAGACATATATTACATTATCATTATTGCAGTAAGAACCAAAACCCGAAGGGGAAGATAGGTTCTCGAGTGGCAGCGTCGTACTATATGTAGTGATGATTTTGTAAGAGCTGCATAAAGTAAATGTGTGAAGGTGGTTCAGAACCATGCTTTGTGGCATTCCTTGGGGGAAATCTATAATAATGAGATGAAGAGATGATGATCATTGCAGCTATAAGCAGCCAATGATGTAGTTTCAGTGTGGTTATAAAGTGAGACAGACGGAGTGCTACGGTTATTTCAAATGAAGAAGAAACCACGCTTAACTTCTTGATACTCACTCACACACACACGTATTTCTTCCTTCTCTTTATATATTTATCAACCCGTAAAATTTCATAGTTGGACATATGCACCTAAAACCATGTTATATTATTTATACACAAATAGGAGAAAGAGTTCTTCTTATAAACTTTCTATACCAAATATCACACTCTTATAGGATTAAAAAGGGGTAAAGATTTCCTTACACGTATTAATATATGACGTATATTATTGTATCAACGCGTACAAATTTGGGCTACTTGGAGTTCACGGTTTTTATTAATCAAGAAATTGTTTTCTTGCCGGTATTTCCAATTAAGTTTGCTTTTACGGATATAAAGTGAGAGTAAGGGAACATCACTGATATCGCTTTCGTGTCCACCGGCTTCAAGTGGCAGCACATTCCAGCCTTCGATCTCCGATAACCTATTCGGCACCATCGACCCCGGTGAACCGCCGCCCACGGTCACCAAGTCGTTCTCCTTCCTAAGTCCGGAAGAAGTTCGATTGGATGTAAATTATTTTAAAAGCTTATGTGCACATGTTTGAGTGTTCTTACAATAAGTTAAGCATGGTCTTGCCTTAGTTTTTGTGTCACTTAAAATGTACGTAGCGCTCCACCTTTCTTTCTTTGTTGGTATAACGCTGCAGCGCAGTAATTCTACCGTTTTCATTGTCAAGAACTCTCAAGCAGTCACGAAGTATAATTTTGTCTATGAGTTACATTTAAGAGGATACCTTGAAAATGAATCGAAGTTTTGGGGGCGTGGCTTATTCCTTTGTCGGTGAAGCTAACGGACGACTGAGGGGGTGTCAAAATGAAAGTGATGCAATGACTTTATAGTACGTAAATTATGAGATAGCCATACCGAGTAAGCGCTCGGAAAAACTAAGTATGCGCCAAACAACATTTTTATTTATTTTAACAAAACTTCGTTATAGACTAAAAGACTGGTTTATGAGAACTTAGATGTAATTATTTACTATGCCTTAAAAATAATTTCATGAACTTATTCCTAAGAATATTGTGGTATCATGGAGAAATGTAACTAATTAGAGCCTACTTTGCAATTTTTTTCAATCGAGAAAATTACATGATATCGTGTTTTACTTTCATGCAATCCAAGGTCATATAGTCAAAAATCATATACCAACATTTTGGTTTGTAATCTATAAAATTTAAAGAAATATGTTAATTAGAAAAACCACCAAATTTTCGAGTTATCACCTTAAGTGAAAATAAAGAATGGAATAAAATAGAAAATGATAATTGAAGTAATAATTAAACTAACATTTTAGTTAAATAGTACAATACTTTATCTGTACGCAAGATTAATTTTTTTTTGGTAAAAGTAAAAAAGTGGGAACAAGCGTTCGTCACATCGTAACTTTTGACAACAACTACCTGAGGACAAAAAGCTATTTGTTTATTCTTTTAATAAACGTTACCCCACCCCCCTCTAAAAGAATTTCCTGCATCGTGGAGGCAGTTTATGTACATAAATTGGCGTAGTGTAGGGCGACCCCCCACTAGATGAAGTGACGATCTGGTAAGACATACAGGAAATCGAGCCATTGCATCAGCAGATGGCTCAGGACCGTGCTTTGCGGCATTCCCTGGGGAAGGTTATGTTCAGCAGTGGACTTGTGAAGGGCTGTAATTATGATAATGATGATGATGACAGTTGACCACTTAAGGCAATAGCAACACCTATAGGTAAACTAATTTCATTAGTCACTGCAATAGTCGTTAAAGCCGGGTGAAAAAGTTAGCGTTGCAAGAGGTTTGGTAGTGCGATCATTAATCCAACTGTGTAGAGAAAACAAAAACTCCTTAAAACATTAAAGGCCCACGTGAACTTTTACTGCCTGATGATGATGAAGAAATAAAGATGATTAAATTCGTAAATCCTAAATCGTCTACACGCACCCTAGTCCTACAACATGTCTTACGTGAATAGTCCTTAATCTAATTCATAATTCTTACATAATTCTTTATTGCATGTCAGAAAGTATAATGTTGGAACAATATATTTACAGAACATGTGACACCTGTACGGGCGTTGCATATTAAGACAGAGTTTAAATTTTAATTAATATGGAATTCATTTAAATTACAGTATTTATGGTACAAAATATATAAATTATTATTAATTTATTTATAAAATGTCAGACTAAATAATACTCACACATTTATTTTAAAAATTATTTATTTACCTACCTATACACTTTAAATACTAACAGTAGTGTCCATTCATAAAGCTTATAAAATTAGATTAAGTACAGAAAACTAAAATTAACCGTGTATTGGCGATGTAAGAATACGAGTGTCCACCACCCGATATCGTCCAGGGGGTGTCGTAAGAAGCGACAGAGGGAAGAAAACTAGGAGACGAGCAGCAGATTATCCTGATATATCCAGATATTCCTGATAAAAACTAGAAAATGAAAAAAAAAAACCGCGGTTTCTAACCCCCTGCCACGCGTGGCAACCATAGCAAATATCCCCCTTATAAGCATATGTTCAACAATAGAATTAGATAAGCTGTAATATTGAAAAAAAGTACGTAAGTAAATACGTTCTCATTCTCTTGTAGCTCATTTTCATTAACAGCACCACCTATAATAATCAAAAAATCATCCAGTATATTATTTCAATTGATTGAATTAAATAAGATGATTATTATTTGAATATAAAAAATAAAATTAATGTAAAATATAGATTTAATAAATACAGGAATATACAATAGCAAATTAGAATTATATATAGTCCATTATTAAACTCAAGGGAATCAAATTACAAATAAATTCTCAGAATAAAATGAATAAATAATTAAATAAATTAATAAATAATTAAATGAAGTTAATTAGTTAACAATTAAATTAATTAATTATTAAGGGTTTCAAAAACTCAAACAAGACGCATTGATCATAAACCGTGATTATCCTGATAACTATTTTATTACATGCTTGTTATACTGAACAGGATACGAGGATAAAGTAATTAAAATATTGTACTATCACTGGTCGTTAATACGAGTTCAATTTTTAAAATCAACCAGTCGTCTACAAGTTGATGAAAATTACATCGAAAGATCCGTTACATATTGATAGAGAGAAAGATAAAAAATACACGCGAAGCTAAATCATGCGTTTTAAAAATACTTACAAAATGTAGAAGTAAAGTCAATATCAAATTAGGTACACACGTTATTTCAAATACTTCGGAATTTATTACAAAGGAGTCATAAACAATCAGCAAATGGATCTAATTCGTAGTGCTTAACGTGTACATCCTCGATAACACAGAGCACGAATAGTGGTAATAGATGTAGTCACAATGAAACGGTCTAGGTTACATGCTCTAATGATATTTATACAACCTCACATAGTTGCCCAACTCCAGACAAGATTGCACAGTAAATTGAAATCGGTCGACTATTATTAGACTCGATTCCGTTAGTATTAGCGGCTAAACGTGCCATTAGCTATACTATTGTTCAAATCAGCGTTGATCTTTGATAGTAACGTGTTGTCGCATTTAATCTGCATTCATCTTGTAGTCGCGCTGTAAGAATATCCACTTCGTCAAATCGCCTCGAGGATGTCGTAAGAGGTCATAGAAGGAAGATGAAACAGGTGATTGCCAGCAGCATATTTCTGATAATAATTCAAATTAATAAAATCTGTGGTAACCAACCCTAGTGCCAAGCGTGGCAACTATGGCCAAATCCCCATCAATTACGAAGCAATGAACGGAACCTATGTTCTGCAGTGGACTTTTATAGGATGTAATTCATGAATGTAATGACATTTAAATTTTTGATTCTTGTACGAAGTAGAGCCATTCTACAGCTACTACACAGACAGAGGAAGCATCACGCTCTCACAGAACCAGCGTAATATAGCAGCTTAATACTGTTGTGTTTCGTATGGTGAGTGTAGAGAACCGGAGATCGTTTTTACTGGAAACGACGCTTTCCATCTTATTCCTCAGTATTGACAACGCATCTGCATTCTGATTCTTAATCGAGGATAGATGTAGATGCCTTTGAGCCACAGCAGCCACTTAAAATCAGGCGGACTGTGTGTTTGTGTCAAATTTTTCTATAAAATAAATTCTAGACTAAGATTTGCAATTGAGTGTAAATGTAAATATTAGTCGCACGTCTTACAGGCGGTAGTTCATTTAGATCAATCGTATTGCGAACATATCTAGATATTTTTCCGTAACTATTTGAGCTGTCGAAAATGTGTAATGTTGTGTATCGATAAGATTAAATTATATTTATTCTCGTCATTTTTCCGGAATGACTTGGGTCAAGAAAAGAGCTTACTCCTTTCTAAAAGGCGGCGACGCATCTGCAATTCCCCTGGTGTTGCAGTTTTTAATAGGCGGCGGTAGTCACTTACCATCAGGTGAGCCGCTTGCTCATTTGCCCCCTATTCTATAAAAAAATAATTGAAAACAGATTTTTAATATTTTACTATGACCGTAATATGTATAAAAATTTTTTTCCTGACCCATTATCCTTTGAAGCTATGGTTGCAGATACTTATAAATTTGTAGAACTTCATTTTATTCTTTATCGTACTGAAAACTCCACACATACATGGGCCTCCCTGTTTTATGGATTTGCTTTAGTCTTACGCTCGACAGGTAAATTGAAGATCGAAGTTCTTGACGTATCCATAGTAAAAATAGAATAGTAGGCTATCTTTTAAGAAATGTACCGAATGCCGCTAATATGTGTGCGTGCACGCACACAACGGCACTTCCTAAGTCGGGAAGATTGGGCCGAAGCGGGGACGCCTATCGCCGCGCTCCGCAATCACCTTTGTTTGAGACTTAACAAAGTCTTATAATCTATATTTATTTATACACTTTATAGTACTAAAGGTACAAACGACGGACTTAATGGCATATTAAGAAAGTTAGTGGGAGAAGTGTGAAGTGTACTACAGTGGATTAGGGTGAAAAACTTAAAATTCGTAAAAAAATCATACATCACACATACACACGCAAACTCACATCATACTTATTAATATATATGGGGATATACCAGATTTTATATACAATATATTTCTTAAATTATTTTGGTATATATATATATATTTCAGATGAGCCTAAGTAATGTTCTCTTACTTTTGTTTTAAAAATATATTTGTTAGGGGATTTTCTTATTACTAAGGGAAGCGCATTCCAGAGTCGTACAGCTATAACAGCGAAAGAGTTTGAGAGAAAACCAGTACAGTGAGAGGGAATTTGCAGTACGATATTGTTATGTTATGCGACCGTGTATAATAATTAGCGGGTTTCTTAAACCTTTTTTTACTATAATTTATTTCTTGTAATAGACTCGTGTAGACAGGATTTCGTTGATTTTATCTCCAATAGATGGCGGTACTACCATCTCGATTACGCCACACGTAAAATACCCAGATCGGCGATAGGAAACAGTGTCAAAGTTGCGAGACGCCTAGTAATGCCATCACCAAGTTCCCCGCCAAGCGTGACGTAGACAAATTATCCCTACCGGGATAGGTTTATATTCGGCGGTGCTCTATTACGAGCTAATGAAGAAGATGGAGATATAAACGTGATAGTTAAGCCATAGTAAAAACAGAATAGTAGGCTATCTTCTAAGAAATGTACCGAACGCCGCTAATATGTGTGCGTGCCTGGTACGTGACAGCACGGACTCGTACGTACAAGCCACAGCACGCACACAACGACATTTGTTAAGTCGGTAAGATCGGGCGGCGTCAGAGACCGCCACCAGCGCTCTCCGCAATCACCACTGTTTGAGACTTTGTTGACTTTTAATGAAATTTTGCTAGCTAGTTTTATTTTCTCTTTTTATAAAATAAATTAATATATGCGTTTTTGTATTAGATTTTTATTAATGGGTTATACATAGATACATACCTCATGAGTATATTAATCATCATATCATATCAGATCAAATTGATTTTAAACATTAGATTTTAGCTGACACCATATGCTTAGTGTTAATTTACTCGTATTTTAGTTGTTTAACGTTTGTTGCAATGTAAAGTTGGATTTTTTTTGACAAACATTGACTATATGAGAGTAAACTAATTATTAACAATTTGATGCATCGGTACGTATTATCATTGTAAATATTATACTACTTAAAAACAATTAAACGAGACTTAGCTGTTAAACAATAAGACAGTGACAATCCTGCAACAGTAGGCATTTAAATCTCGCGCGGCGCGGGAGTAATCCCACTATTTTGATTTTACTCTGTCGTAGCGCTCCCGCAACTAAATAAAAAAAAAACATTTATTCCTAAAAATAGAATTGCAGACTTGGACACTGAAAAAAACAGTAACTTATATTAGATTATTTCTTATTACATATAAAAAATAACTGGCGGGCCCCAAACTAGGCATAGCTTGTATCTTGGGGACCAAGAGTACGGTTATCAGTTTTACTTACGTAGTTAAAAGTAACCAAATTCTCCAAAACAACACATTATTTCTTTATTTAGGAAGATAATTTTTAACTTTTTGTCGCTTACATTATTATTTATTTATTATTTTCCTTGATAAAATCTGGACACAATATTTTTTAGTGTAAAATGTAGACATGAAGTTTTCAGTGTCATTATACGAGTAGTTTAGTGTGCTGAGATACCTTTTTTACCATTTCTTTAGCTTTCGATGTGGTGCAAGTTCTGATGTCGCAGATTTTAAGGATTTCGTTATATTGATTAAAACTTTAACGTATTTTATCGCGTTTTATTTATTTTATTTTTAATAGCCGACGTTTCGGGAGCTTTCCAGCACCCATGGTCACGGGGTCTTAGTTTTCGTTATAGATATGGGGATGACTAACATCAAACACAGGAGACAACAAATGCGTCGACACCCCTAAGGACCACGATGGAATACCTGACAGCCTGTATTTATACTGGGACTTCAAACCCTACAGACCAGAACACAGGAGCACACGTACTGTTGCTTTAACGCAGAAATAAATATGAGGGTGGTTTTGGTTCCTTCTTACACTGACTTCCAAGCAAAAAAGTAGTGTCACCAAGTAAACTTATAAAATAAATAAAATTACAAATTTTCAAGACCCCTAAATTGATAAGACCCATAAATCATTCAATTGTATATTTTTGCACAAATGTTGGCTCGCGATACGACTGAAATTTAGCTCTTGATATATTGATCTGAATATATTCTCTTGACTCTTTATGAGTAGCGGCTTTAAGAAGTGAATTTAAACATAAACATGTTTCATCACAAAGTAAGTTGAAGTAAAACCAATTTTACACATTTTATCGCGTTTAAATTTTAACTTTTTTATAGGATAAGGGTGACGAACGAGCACACAGTTCAGTTCATAGTTAGTGGATGCTGTGGCCCGTAAACATCTACATTTATCCTCAGTTAAGAATCAAAATGCAGATGCGTTGTCACCCCTGAGGACTGAGATACCTCGTTTTCATTAAAAAAGGTCTCCGGTTCTCTACACTCATCATAAGAAACACAGCAGCGTTACGCTGGTATACTGTGAGAGCGTGGTTCTTCTTCGATCGAGCCGACCCACTCGTGCTGCAACCACAATATAGCTGTTGCATGGCTCTACCACGTGAACTTTACAGCACCCAAAGTCTCGGGTTATAGTCCAATTTCGTGTGTAGTATTCGCCTAAATATAAGAAAACATTATCCTTTAAAGATACTAAAACGTTTAAAAGTACATTTTTAATTCTTATCTCGACGCGCATCACTATCATTGAATACCAAACACAAGCCGAGCAGAAATAAACGACGGAAATGGCGCATTTTAATCATACAAACAATGAACGCACCGAGGCGTAATTTTAGACAACACTCGAACGTATTCGGCCGCGTCACTTGTGCGTAGGAAAAGGGTACAACATTAATTTCACGCATTAAGGATCGAATGTTCGACCGTGTATTGGGTAGTGTAAGAATATCTTCTACCCGTTACCGTCCCTTATGTATAGTAAGAGGAGTCAGAGGGAAACAGGAGACGGGCAGCAGTGTCTTCTCATTTTTTATGGAATAAGTGTGACTAACGAGCACACAGTCAACCTGATGGTCAGTGGATGCTGAAGTCTATAGACGTCTACTTCTATTCTCAATTAACAATTAAAATACTAAAAAAGGGTCTCCGGTTCTCTACACTATCCCTACGAAACACAGCAGCATTAAGCTGTTATTCTGTGAGAGCATGTTCGAAGCCCTAGTCGAGCCGTGCTATAACCGTAATATAGCTGCAGCATAGTTCTAACAAATTCGACTACATAAGCACTTACTTGCGAGGTTGATCGCCGCCGGCACCAGGGAAAGAATTGTTAATTGCAATTTCCAGGGCTGATTTACCCCGTGCTCGGCGGCGAAAGAAAACATCGTGAGGAAACTTGCACTTCTGAGAAATAAGAGAAAAAATTATTTCGAAGACATGTGAAGTTCGCCAACACGCATCGGGGCAGCGCGGCCGACACTTCCTCGTCCTAAAACGTCACTCAAAAATAAGAGGAAGCCTGTGCCCAGTTTTGAGACGTATATTGGATAGGCTGTATTTTTTTTAACTTTAAGTACTTGCAATTGGTTTAGTCCTTGTTGCAGATGCTCAGAAGCGATAATAGTTACGTGCTAGGGGATCGTATTATCTTTCGCTCATATTCTATAAAAAAGTGTAATGCAGAGTTCTGCAAGCGCCGTGTTTATTATTTTATGTCGCACATCGCAACGTTCATGCGAAATGTTTTATGAAACGCTAATTCAATGTCCGTTCATTGTAAACTATAGGAAACTGTTAGAATTGTTTTAGTTCGCAGTGCTTCTAATGTCAAGAAATTTATAAACTTTAAGGGATATGTGTTTAACTTTACCTTTTATTTTATTACTGACAGGAGATTTACTTAACTACAGTGTTTATTTAATGTAGGTACTTGAGGGTAATATTATGTTCATCGGGTTAATAGGATCACTTTCTTACAGCTCAAAAATTACAGCCTTGTTTGCATAGATGGCTCTGTGATACGTTAGGTCTTTATTAGTAAATCAAAGAATAACAGAGTAATTACATACATACTCTGAGTAATAATAGGTCGAAAGAGCGCCATTTTGATGGTTGACATAGTAAATATGGACATTAGCTGTATTTTTATTTATTTTTCGAAGGGTTCCTGATTATTGACAAAGCTTGATTGCTATTTTTTTGTTAATATACTAGTAGTATAGCATACGACTTTGTGTTTAGTTTTGGTTTTAAGTATATGGCTGTTAAGCTTAAGGTGACATATTACCCTCACGTAACTTATTATTATTAATGGGTGCGTTTAAAAGCGCTCAAGCGCTTTATTTTCGGCCATGTTACAATCGCCATTTTGCTTTTTAATTTGTTTGTTTGTTGTTTTGTGCATTTAAGTAATATGACACGAAAAAAGGTTAAATGTAGGTTGTTTTAAATCTTTACAATTTTTTTATTGTTAGATCCCTTACGATATATTAACCACACTTTTTGCAAATAACGCACCCATTCTCTTTATTTACATTATTACATATATTATTTTTAATCCACGGGATGTAACGGGGGTAGTGGATTCTTTTCCGCTGCCATTACGAAGCGACAAAGGTCATAAAAGGCGGTAGAGGAAAATAAACCTGAAGATGGACTGCAGCATCCACCTGATTATCATTATCGTTGCAGTGCCTCACAAGTCCATTGTTGAACAGAGGCGTCATCAACAACCATCGACTTCCTGCATGTCATAGCAAATCGTACTCTTTGTAGTAAGGGGCTGGCTTTTACTACTCGTGCGGTTAAAGAATAAGGAAAAATGGCGTCGCCCATAGATTTAGTAAATCTATGGCGTCACCTCTATTTTCCTCTCGCTCGCACACTCTCCCTGTCTATACTCACACCCGCCGGTAGACACTACAAATAAATTGTGTTGCGATATGCGTTTTTCGTACTATATGTCGGCTAGGATGTCGGCAAGCACACATGTTTTAGCATAGTTAGTTAGTTTAATTAATTACAATAATAACTTTGTAACCAAGTAAAGAATTAGTTCCTTGATATGCGACCAGCTGGTCCCATGCTATTATCTACTACTAAAAATGAATACGGAAGTGACACGAGCTCTCTGTGTCGGTACTGTAAGTCATGAAAGATTAATTCGGACGTTTTATGAGCTCCGTGGTACAAATCTGAATTTACGACGCTCCGAGAAGACGCATCTCGTGTGCAACACTAGCTTTATAGCTATTTAATATATAAATAATAATAATAATAATAATAATCCTTTAAACCGAATTTCAGTCACGGCTACTGCCTCAACGGAGACTAACCATAAGTTCAGGGCAGGATTATAGTGCACAGTGTATGCGCACACGCAGTTGCATTCTTATTTTCTCTCATAGTCCTATGTGACAGTAAACCGACACGACCGGAGACAGATCAGGCACAGAACCAACTGCTTTAAGTGCTAACCGAGGCACGATGGTAAAACACCACCTCTCATCAACCTGACTCCAGGCTGTTTATGAAAATTTCTTGACAAAAAAACCCAGTATTTAATTTTGGTCCGACCCGAGATTCGAACCCGTGACCTCATAATCGATAATCACGCTTACGACCACTTGTTCAACGAGGCAGTTAAAACTAATTAAACTCATTACTTCAATAGGGAATGAAGCAGTCGAATTATTACCCAAATACGATAAGGAAATAACTTTGTAACTACTTGATATGTTTCAAACATTTTTTATAGTGAACATAGATCATCATTCTACCCATCATCAATCATGTCATCAACCTATCAAAAGTCCAGTGTACATAAGCGTACCCCATAGTTGCCTTGCTTGGTAGCAAAGTTTAGCAATTGCATTTTTTATTATTTTAAATCGTAATCATAAAGATATTAAGTACTGCCCATCTCCTATGTGATTTCATTTCCCAGACGACTCTCCTACGACACCAACGGGTTCCGGTAATAATATATGATAGTGGATACTTCTGTGCCGCCACTCCACAATAAACATAGATAGAATATAGGGTACATGAGGGTAATATGGTCAAAACTAGGAGAAGGACAGAAACAAAAACACAAAGTAGTATGCTATAACTAATATATTAAGATAAAAATTGCAAACAAGTTTTGTATTAGGAACATTTCGAAGAATCAACTTAAAAAAAACTAACTACACTACACAAAACTAAAATTGATTAAAATGTTTACTATATTGTCCACCGTCAAAATGGCGCATTATTTGATTGACTGATGAAGAGTTATCGTATTACAGAGCTATCTACGCAAACAAGGCTGTAGTAGCTAGGGTGGATACTTTGAAAAGCGTGTCCGTCTATCCACCCCAGACGGGGGGATAATCAGAATTCGTATATATTATTTTCTTCCGACTTTACCCCTCGGCTGTGTACAGTCATTTACAGAAACATGATAAAAACTGGCTCAAGATACAAAGTAGACATTACCTATAGATATACATACATCTTGTTTGTAAGGTAAACGTTGCAATTAAAGGAGTCCCTCAAAGATTACAGATTACAGATTTTTCTTGGAATAAAATAATTTTAAATAAACTTAAAGACAAAGTTCCAAACGTAACGTTTTTGAAATGTTTGCAAAAAAACCGCCCAATTCTTCCCTAACACGTCTGTGAGCAAAGAAATTTAAAAAACGATTGCAAATATACATTAAAAGTGGCGAATTTATCCAGGTTATCAAATTATGTCTACTCAATAATCAAATAAGAGTTGGTAATTGTCTGGACATATTGCAGAATTTATAAATTACGCAATATTATTATTTAAAACGAGAAAGTTTAATTTAATTTAATTTAATTTTATTAATAAGGCACACAAACAGATTAAAGACAATACTAAACACATTTACAGTAACAAATACTTGGGTGAAAAGTCAGAAGAACAAATAAAGTGAGTTCCAATTATCCACCCCGTCTGGGGTGGATAGACGGACACGCGTTTCCGAATATCCTCCCTAGGGTGGATGAACGGAATAACCCTAGTTTTTGAGTTATAAGAAAGTGACCATATTACCTTCACGTACTATAATACTAATTTAGAGAAGGTATTTTTTCGGTAAACCGTAATGTATCAATTTAAAGTAAAGGGAGTTCTACAATTAATTATAACAATTGTTTTAATAATAGCTTGGCATCGATAACTTATCCAAAAATGAAATACTGACTTTATTGGGTCTTTTCTCAATAACAAGTGGTAAAATAAAAAAAAAATTGTACAACCGACTTCAAATAAATACAATGAGAACATCATTGATGTAGTCGAAGTCAATTAAATACTAATTATTGAGGAAAACTCAAAAACTACTGATCAGATCTTGATCAATTTTTATGGAACCACATGAGAAGCACCAGCTTTCAAATAAAAAAGAGTCATCAAAATCGGTTCAACTAGAAAAAAGATCTGAGGTAACATATATTAAAAAAATACAGTAGAATTGAGAACCTCCTCCTTTATTTAAAGTCGGTTGAAAATCATTCTAGTAGTGTCGAAGTTGTTTTAAAAGTTTAATTCGGCTGCGTCTGAAGTAAGAGAGTAACGAAGATAAAAATAAGATATGCACGAGTTGAAGCCGGGCCATTAATTCGCGTCTGTGACTCAGGCGTGACGAATAGCCCTGATGAAGTCCAGCGTGACACGGTTGCTTAGTGTGCGATGTATGTAGCGATCAGTAGTGTATACGTCATCATGACCACAGAATAAATAATAGTACTACGTATCATGACAATGTGATTGTGATTTGATACAACGCCATCTGTTTATTGACTTGTGTACTATTTATTTATGACTTAAGTTTTACCGACGATGGAGTCACAATTTACGTAATAAAATTATCAATTTTTAAACTTTAACATCATAGTTTCAACCAAGTTCATAAAACAAGGAGGTTCTTTACTCGATAAGTGTTTGTGTTTGCACCGATTTCTAGGAAACGGCTGAATCGATTTAAGTAATTCTTCTTTTATTGTACAAAGCTCGAGATACCAACATACGAGTACTTAGGGACTTTCAAGAATAGAGCTTATTCTTTTTTAAAAGGCTGGCAACGCATCTGCAATTCCTCTGATGTTGCAATTGTTCATGGACGGCGGTAGTCACTTACCACCAGGTAAGCCGCAAGCTCGTTTGCCCCATCTCATATAAAAATACGAGTATATAAATAAAAAAGCTTTTGAAATCGGAGCTTTACTCGTAATTGTTCGATATACTAAGTGTGTGTCCTAAGCATGGCGATTATGGAAAATTTTGCGCCTGGGTAGGTGGTGCTACCCTCTTACTCACATAGACACTTGTCCCTCAAATAACTTTATTTGCTTTAAACATGTTACAGTACAAATTATCTTTTTATTCAATAAACGAAACGTCATTAAAATAGCATGCAAATATTTATGTTTATAACTTTAATATATTCCGTTACTTATATCTTGCTAAATTAAACTTACTTTATCTAAATTATTAAATTATTAGTGCAATTAAATTAACTATTATTTAATGTTTAAAGATTCTTCAAAACGCAAAATTGTAAAAATGTGTTGAAAAAGCTAACTGTGGAGCGTTTTTTATAGAATAGAGGTGATAAACGAGTACAAAGTCGACCTGATCGTAAGTGGATGCTATGGTCCATAGACATCTACATCTATCTTCGATTAAAAATTAAAATGCGGATGCGTTGTCTCCCTGAGTACTAATATGGAATGCCTTGTTTCCAGTATCTCTAGTCGCACCACACGGAACACAGTACATAGCTTTAAGCTTGCTAGTTCACACTGGTATTCTGTGAGAGCGCGGTCCCTCCCCGGTCGAGCTGACCCATTAGAATAGAATAGAATCAATTTTATTCAATATAGATAACATGTAATACTTATTGAAAGTCATTTTTTACTTTTACCACTGGTTCGGAAAACAACCTCCGTCCTAGTAAGATCCCAGCAGGAAACCCAGCGGGACTTTATTTTAAAGAATTTTATATTTGAGGGTGATCTTATGGGTTTTTCGTCCTCCGTTGTGATTTGATTTTGTTGTGGTATGGGGGGGGAGCTGCGGCAAGCTAAGTAATCTTAGTGGATATGATTCTGTTCCTTCCATGTTCAACGTGTCCAGAGTCTCCAGCGTCAAGATTATCGAGCTAGTCATTTTTTGCAGAAGAATCCTACGAAAAATAAGGGAAGATGAAAGTTGATTTAATACAATTTTGTAGAGCAATCAATCTTCTTAACGCAAAGATGAATAATTAAACCTACACAATTCACATAGCTGACAGTTGAAAAACCACACTTAAAAAGGAAGGAAAGGTCACAATAGCAATTTTAAAATAAATTTGTGGTCGGGCATAACTGACGGACAAGTAATCGGACCATTTGAATGAATTGCCTGAAACTCTTAATGCAGGAAGTTATTAAATTTTTTTTGACAGTGAACTCCCTCTTCTCTTAGAGAATGTTTCATTAGAAACACGCAGAGGAATGTTATACTATTATATATAGTCAGAAATAATATTCAATAGAAAAATACGTTCTCGCTATTTCAATGGAATGAATAATATTCAAAATTTTACACAATAAGGTATAGGACATATTTCCGATAAAATCATGAAAATTAGAAAATTTTGAAGACTGTAATAGTTTTACTAAATTTTTTTTGGCTGTTCTCATAGGGTACGATCTCATATCACGCCACATTTCATTTGGCGAAGACAAGACAAGAAGACACTCTGTATACAATAAGCAAAGGAAGTAAACGAACCTACATCTTTATTTATATTTATTAAAGAAACACAAGCGTTTCAAGTTTACCAGGAGTGGTCAAAAGGAATGTTAGTTATGTTAATTAATAAGATTACTATTATTTAAAAAAAATTGATTTGATAAAATATATTACATGAAAATGTATAACTTTTATTACATTATTCTTTTCGCGCTATGATATGAGCGAATACTTCATGTTGCGCAGTGGAAAACCATAACGGCTTAACTTTTTGTTAACAATTTGACTTTACTACTCTTTTCATACCACGCGTTATATATGAAACGATTCACTTCAATAAACTACAAAAACTGTTTTTAAATTTATTGTATGGCGTTATTTACTTTTATATGTATGTAACATATGTTAAAATAATTATTTTTGATACTCGACGTAACAGGCACTTCATCTAGTACAATTCTACTTGGGTTTCTACAGTTCTTATGAAATATATCATTGGCTTATTTGAAATGATATTGGTGCTGCGATTCGAGTACTAAATTTTAAATCTAAACCATTATTGTGGAAATTTTTTTAATTTATTTCCTAGGAAAGACAGTAATTTGTAAACATGCCTTCATTCAAATCTTCACGGAATGTTGGCGCCAGGAATAATTAATCTTTACGCGAAAGATTTTAAAGATAAATGTTTGCTCAGTTATTATCGTTAGTGTATTGTTTTCTTCACTAGCTATGATTCAACTATTTAATTTTTATTGATTTAGTAGCTGTGCCTGCCTGCTATTTCACACAAGCAAAAATATAATATTTTATAATTTAAAATAGATATAATACCTAGCTACATAAGTGTAATTTGTCAAACTAAAAATCAAATGAATTATTATTTTTATTATCTATGCAATCTAGCACGTAATTTTTTATTTATTTGTTTATTCATTCACTATGTAAGTCTATCACATAAATAAATAATCATTAGGTATGTTTAACTATTTCACAGTTCCGTGAGTCATGTATGAACATTTCATTAAATTTGTTTAACTACTGTGTGTTTTTTGACGAAGTTGTTGAAAATGGACTTCACTACACTTTGCCAGTTTCTCGATTGATGTAGTAAAATCAAAGAGCCAACATGTCTTAATAACGAGCTTACTTAAGCTGAAGATCGTCTGTCTATACGGGGTCATTTTTCAAAGAGTAGCCGAATTTTGAACTTGGGTTCAAATATATAAATAGTGTTATACCGTTATTGCGGTTTCTGAAAATATGAGTAAATATAATAATATGAGTAAATAGGCTTTTATTTGAAATTATCCGAAATCAAATGTGATTTATGGACAACAACGGTTTTTCTACCGATGGAGCCTTACGAATGTGTGCGTGTGCAGTAAAACCAGTTAAAATAATGCGTTACAACGCATTCTGAATTTAAACTATTAAAAGGGCGGAATGTTTGGGATTTTTTTTCTTCACCATTTGCCCATATAACATTTTCCGAACCTTTTCTGCAAAATTGGCCGGTTGTTGCAAAATAAGCCTGTACTAATATGTAAAAAGAAAACTGTACATTTTTCATAGAATATGGGTGACAAACGAGCACATAGTTCACCTGATAGTAAGTGGATGCTGTGGTCCATAGAAAACTACATTTATCCTCGATTAAGAATCAAAACGTAGATGCGTTATCACCTCTGAATGCTAAGATGGAATGCCTCGATTCCAGTAAAACGGGTTCTCTACACTCACCATACGAAACTCAGCAGCATTAAGCTGCTGTTTAACACTAGTATTCTGTAAGAGCGTGGTACTTCCCCGGTCAAGCAGACCTCTTCATGTTACAAGCACAATATGGCTGTGGCATGGCTCTACCACGTACAAAAAATTAAAATATTATTTGTATTTCTAAACGTGTTCGTTTAGCTGGATCCGGCTGACGTTTACGCGTTATTTCATATTGTTGGTTTATTTAAGTTTTTATTCGAGCTAAAAATTTGTGGTTAGATCCTCGTAGACGATTTCAGACGGTAGTCGATATTTATGAGGTTTGCGTCACATTGCTAAAATCGTCGGTTCGTCGTACAATATTTGTTTAGGTTTCGTCCTGTTCCAAGGGGGAGTTTTGATGCACGAAAAACATATCTTCCTGAGGTGATTTTTGTAGCGTGTTTAGGTAACTTTTGGATTATAATCGGACGAAAATCATCGTCGTGAGGAAATCTTTACGAGTACGTGATAGAGCCACACTGCAGCTATATTAGTTGTAGCAAGAATGGGTCGGCTCAACCGGGGTAGGACCACGCTCTCACAGAATACCAGCGTAAAATAGCAGCTAAAGACTGTTGTGTTTCATATGGTGAGTGTAGAGAACCGGAGACCCTTTTTTACTGGAAACGAGGCATTCCATCTTAGTCCTCAGTGGTGACGACGCATCTGCATTTTGATTCTTGATCGAGGATATATGTATGTCTATTTTGTTTACACTACTATGTCTATTTTGTTTAATTAAAAAGATGCAAACATGGGGGACCCCGTAAAAAACATTTTGTTTTATGTTCTTTTTAATTAAATTAAGGAATATTTTAAATTTTTTCTTTAATAGAATGACCACGCATCATGAGGTGTCATGAAATTGTACTTATTATTTTTATTTACTCTTATCCGCCCGTTTAAAGCTGGACATAAATCAAACTTAATAATAATTTTATTGTTTTTTATTTTTATAAAAGGATGGGGTATATATAGGGTATAGGGTATATATATATACAAACGAGCACACCACCTGATTGCAAGTGATTGCTGTGGCCCATAGATATCTACATCTATTCTCGATTACGAATCAAAATGCAGATGCGTCGTCACACCTGAGGACTAAGATGGAATGCCTCGTTTCCGGTAAAAAAGGGTCTCCAGTTCTCTACACTCACCATACGAAACACAGCAGCGTTAAACTACTATTTCACGCGAGTATCCTCTGAGAGCGTGGTTCATCCCCGGTCGAGCCGACATATTCGTGATACAACTTTATTACTAAGATAACTACAGCATGGCTCTACCACGTATAAAACATGTAAAATAATCCCTGTGGTTTCCGTTAAGTAAGTCATTAAAATCTTATACTTGAATATATCTTATATATATATATATATATATATATATATATATATATATATATATACATATATGAAGAAGTTAAATTAAATAGAAAAATGCAAATTTTACCTTTAATTAATAAACGCTCATCGGTAAATCATAAAGGGGTCTTGACAATATTCTTAATTAGCTAATGCAGAATTTCTTAAATTTAATAAAAAGTAGTTTAATTTAATCTTTTTTTGATCGAATTTTCTAAATTAAAGTTATTTATATACGTACGGATACCGATCCTGATAACCACATCCCGTAACCACAGGGTTTATCATTACATGTCGCATAATATTAATAAGATCGTATAAGATTTATTTAGATGACTTCAAGCAAAACTAAAAGAAACGAAGTGAACAAAGAAATATAACTAAGTGCATGATTTAGTAGAAGAATAAAGTTATAACGAATGGCTGTTTATTGATAATGTCTGTACGTTCATAACGAAAATGAATTACGACTGAAGCAATGCAGACTACTATCATAAAATTTTTATGTACCATTGTATTTATACGCTTAATGGATCCGAACTAATAATATGGCAAATCGTACGTTGTTATAAATTTCTGTCACTACTGATCCAAGTCAAGGTTAATATCAGCCGTATGAGAAAGCGCTATGGTACATAGCTATTTCTCTGTATGCAAAAATCCGTTACGAAATTCGCAGTACTATGGCAATGGACCTGTGGCCGTGGAAGGAAACGGGGAGATCTCCCGCCGGGCAAGGTGTTGTGCCCGGGGAGCGGCCAACGCTCCGTGTTATACACTCACCGGCACGGAAACTTGGCCACTCGTGAATTTGCTGATTATTTGCACTGAAACGTTTTTTTAACAGTAAATTAAGGGTAGATGCATTCAATAAGTGTCTCTAATGGTTTTAGAACATAGAAATTTAATGTTTACTTCACCGAAATTTTTCTTTTCAAGATAACATGTTTTCACTAAAATTAACATCTTTCCATTGTCACTTTAAAACACTACAAAGTTAAAAATTAAGTTGTTTCTTTATTGTCTATCAGTTTTAATATCGGGTGTTTCCTCCTCTAGCCCTGATAACCGCTTGCATTCGATCTGGCATGCTTTGAATGATGTTTCTGATATCAACTTGCGGTATGCTGTCCCAAGCGGCCAGCGCTGCATTTCGGAGCTCATTTAGAGTTTGTGGCGGTTTGGAGCTGGACTTTATCTTTCTTTTGAGCATATCCCATACATGCTCAATTGGATTTAAGTCCGGGCTACGAGCTGGCCACTGTAATTTTTGTATTCCAACCTCTTCCAGATATTCCTCTACACAATGTGCGACGTGCGGGCGTGCATTATCGTGCATGAGGAGGAATTGGTCGTGTCCAATGAATCCCGAATAAGGCATTACGTGCTCCTGAAGAACTTCCTCGATGTATCGAGTAGCTGTAAGCCGATTATCGACGATGACCAACTCTGTACGTGCGTCGGAACTTACACCTCCCCATACCATTATTGAGCCTCCATGGAAACTCACAGTTTGGGTGGTGGTAATGGGTAGAAACCTCTCTCCTCTTTTTCTCCACACTCGTTCTCGACCGTCTGGAGCACGTAAAGCTATTCGACACTCATCTGTGAACAACACTCTAGCCCATTGCTCGTGGGTCCAATTGACATGTTCTCTTGCGAACTGAAGTCGGGCTACTCGGTGCTGTCTGAGAAGCTCTGGACCTCGTGCTGGTCTACGAGCTTTTAAATTCACTTCCTCCATTCGTCTTCTCACCGTAAGCTCACTAACATTAACGCCTCTTGCGATTTGGAGCCGCTGGCGTATCTCAACAGCGGTCAGGTAGCGGTTTCTCAAAATCTCCATAACAATAAAACGATCGTCCCGGGCCGATGTGCACCTTACGCCACCACTGCCTGGCCTGCGGGTGTAGCGGCCTGTCTCCTGGTATCGTTTCAGTGAATACTGCATTGAGGACCGTGGTACGTTAAGCACAATAGCAACTTCACGCAGTGTCAGCCCTTGGTCAATTGTGCAACTTGTGCTGGTGTTAATGGCATTTTTATTGGCTTTAAAGCACCTTTAGTTACAGGAAGCATTATTATTCCAGTGCTGCGATGAACCTTGTGAAGCTAGCTGGCTTGTAGGATATGAAGACTGCCGTTTATATCTGCTCGGGAGCGAATGGGTGGGGTATTTTATGACAATGGTGAAAGCTTGAAGTTTTCCGAAGGTTGTTGGTTGCGTGTTCAGATCACGTCGGGGTCACCACTGTGGCCGTAGAAGGAAAAGGGGAGATCTCCCGCCGGGCAAGGTGTTATGCCCGGGGAGCGGCCAACGCTCCGAGTGATAGTTCGGAGATGTTCTATATATGCTGTTTATGATTCGGAATGTTGATAGCGTGATTTAAGCTTCGGTGTGTTTCGCTTGTGGCGCGACGACAGCGCCGCTACAGACCGACCATATAATTTTTGACGACTGAGTTGAGTGAATTCTGCTTCTTAAAGGAGCATAATTATGAGCTACCATGACTCTTAACTTAAGAGCCGTGATAACTCAGAGTGGGAAGTTAAAAAAAGAGACTTGAGAGTCTTAAGTCTCTTGTTTTAACTTCCCGCTTTGAAAATTAATAATTATCATAAGTAGGAAGTTATAGGTTTCGATCCGATTTTGGAAATGCGAGTTTTCATCAGATCTCCTCGTTTTGAGGTCCTAGAAAACCGTTCCGACTAATCCCGGCTGGACGTCCGGCCGCGTATGTATGTGCGTGAGTGCGGGCCTGCGTGCGTGTGTATGACACGCGTGTGTGTGTGTGTGTGTGTGTGTGTGTGTGTGTGTGTGTGTGTGTGTGTGGGGGGGGGGGGGGGGGGGGGGGGGGGGGGGGGGGCGGCGGCTTGCTGCGGGTGGGGGGGGTGTGTGTATGTAAGTAAATACAATCTTGTCGTATGATATCTTTAGAACGAATTAACCGATCAAGATGGGTGATACGGCGGTTAAAAGTGTTCATAAAAACTTTGAGCTGATTAGAAATGAAGTCAATCGGTTGAGCCCTTTTAAAGATTTTCAAAAAATAAGGACCAAAAAAAACATGCAACGCCACGCCAAGGGAAATACAAGTGCGTTGCTGGCCTTTTAGAAAAGGAGTAAGCTCGGTTCTTGAAGATCCCTAAGTCGTACGGAATCATCGGCGGTGGCAAACGATTCTACAAAGAATTCGTGCTAGTAAGAAAACGTAACTTCAGATTAAAGTAATAACCGACTTCTAAAACTTGGACATTGCCATAATAACTTGTGAGATTGATATTTTTTAGCTTTTGAAGTTGGTTTTTAATATTTGTCAATTTTTCACATGGTAAAGCCATGCTGTAGCTTTATTAGTAGTATAGTTGTAGTACTATCTATATAATATATAGAGTGAAATGTTTCGCTTGGTCTTGGGTCGGTAGAATACCAACCCATAGTAGTGCTTAATATTGCTGTGTTTCGTATGGTGAGTGTACAGAACCGGAGACACTTTTTACTGGAAAAGAGACGTTCCATCTTAGTCCTCAGGAGTGACAACGCATTTGCATCAGGTGGACTGTGTGCTCGTTTGTGAGGTAGTGAATGTTCTAATACTTAACAACACACACACACACACACACACACACACACACACACACACACACACACACACACACACACACACACAACTTCTAGTGGAGCCATGCTGCAGTTATATAGGAGGTATAGTTGTAGCACGAATGGGTCGGCTCTACCGGGGAGGAACCACGCTCTCACAGAGTACCAGCGTGGAATAGTGGCTTAATGCTGCTGTGTTTCGTATAGTGAGTGTAGAGAACCGGGGGCCTTTTTACTGGAAACGAGGCATTTTATCTTAGTCTTCACGGGTGACAACGCATCTGCATTTTGATTCGTAATCGAGCATAGATGTAGATGTCTATGGGCCACAGCAACCGCTTACTCGTACTAAACTGTGTGTCTGCCCTTTTTTTTTAACATGGGGAAATGCCTACGCATACCCGCCTCGCGGGGGGCAAGGACGGGTTATGTCGGACTCGCACCGACTAAAACCCCATGGTGTTCCACCTTCGTCGCATATTGGCAGGGCTACGGGAACGCTTTCGCACACTTCCGCGGCCCCACCAGCGACTGCCGCCCCATGGCAGCACCTCATCGGGAGAGGAATATTCCTCCCCGTTCTCCTTCCCAAGTAAGGCGCACCAGAACACATGGCACGCCTTCCTCCACGGCCTCCAATTACATCTGCGCAACAGACGCCCCCGCGTCCGATGCGCGAAGGCCATGGGGCCAGGAAAAACGAGCACTTAGAAGTACTAGCTTTCCCGACCCCAGCGGCGGATCTGGTCTATGGCTCCGCCGCCAACCAAGATTCGGCTGCGGAGGATAGGGAGAGTGGCGCCTCGCAATACCGACAATCCTCTCCCCCCGCAGCCCCAGCATCACCCCGTTTGAGTCGCGGAAGATAGGGCGAGTGGCGCATCGCCATACCAACACTCCTCTTCCTCCGCTACTCCACCTCGGCTGCAGCGGTAGGTGGGGAGGACACACCTCTCACCGCAGTCCACCAACACACATCCGAAGTGGACTTCCCAAGCCCACTCGAAGTGGCCACCTCGGGTCGGCCCTCCACCTCGGACCAGCCATATGGGTTCCTCTTTGTTTCGCCGTGGGTGACCAAGCCACGGCTTCTAAGCCCCCCCGCCACGACAAGGCGGGAACCCGTTCGGGGGGGGGGGTCGTTTGACACCCTATCGTATAAAAACAACACTCACCATACAAAACACAGCAGCATTAAGCTACTATTTTACGTTTTTATTCTGTGAGAGCGTGGTCCTTCCCCGGTCGAGCCGACCCATTCGTGCTACAACTATACTATTAATATAACTGCAGCATGGCTCTACCACGTATAATACCTTATCTTTTGAAAGTCAACAATATTTAATGTTACATTTAAAAAGAAAACGTAATCATAGACCGTAAACCAATGTTTAAATTTTAATGGCTACTTTCGTCATGCTAATGGTTACATTAGATAAGCTTGTGACTTTAAAACCTATGCATCAACGAAATCACGTTGAAGATAGAACAATAGAAGTGATCTAAAAATTTAGAAAAATATCAACGTAGCAGCGAAATATCTTAACTTCTAGCGTTAAGAAATGGACACAGAAGATGTTAAAACTAAAATTTAAGACTATTCCATTGAGCTATTATGTACTACGTACTAGAGGCGACACTGCATTCAGCTACTATGTTCCACTCAACTGCGGTGCATACACCGCACTTTAATCAGTCACTCGCTAGGCGCTTGTAGAGTTGACATGTTTTGTGTTGATTTAATAAAAAATCTCGTGATAAAAATATGTCGTCGTGCGTACTTAGATATTGCACAAATAATTCAAGAAATGTCAGTAAAAACCAAGGAACTCGTGTCACGTAATATAGATTATGAAATTAATTTGTTCAGATGCGACATTTCTGTGGGTACTTAAGTATAGGACGAATATATTATTATACACATTTTTTTGTAGAAACGTATGAGATCACAATTAGGCCAATTTTTTATATTTAAATCTGCTAATTATTCTTATATTTTATTTTTAGGTTACCACATCAGTCAAAGTGGAATAAATTCGTCAATTTTTAACTCTCGCGTGCTCAGTATTTATAAACGACTCTTATTCTAATTTAAATAAATATATTTGTAATTTAAATGTTATATTAACAAGTTTTGTTGAACATACATTTAGTATGTTTTTTTGATATTTGAGATAGATAACTTTTAAAATATTGAGATAAAAATATCATTAAAATGTAGTTGTGATATAATATGTAATATTATATTAAATAAGCAAATGTAATATACAAGATAAAGGACATAATTTAAAAAAATGTTCTCCATATAATTTACCTGTTTAATAGTGCAATCTATATATTTACCTACGGATCATTCTACCTATGTTTATTCTATGATAAAAAAACCAACCGCAGGAACACAGAGTAGCGCACATTTTTTGTTTGAAATAGCTGTTCTAGTACTTAAGTACATATTACTTCAATGGACTATTCCAAAATATTCGAGCTCACGTAACCGACGTTTATGACAGATTAATTGAATCGAGCGTGGTAAAATGTGAAACGTTATTGCCAATTGATTTAGGAATAATGGCGAAATTAGCCAGTTTATTTCTCATCCGATATCGGCCTAATTTATCAAAATAGATTGCCGTTTTCCAGATTTGGGTGAGGGTGCGCATAGCTTGACTTAATTTCTCTTTTTACTATGGGACAATAGATTAACTTATTTAGTCTCTCTGCGACCGGTCTCTTTTGCTCCATTGCTGTCGATAGCGTGATTCGCTACTTTTTGTTTTATTCTTTTTTACATATTTTCTTTAGCCTGCAGTTTCTTCTCGGCCATTATGTTTAATATAGTAAAAAACAATTTTAATTTAAATTTGCTAAGGTTGCTATCGCATCACAGAGTCATCTATGCAAACAGGGATGTATTTTTTGAGTTATATAAGAAAATGACTATATTAACCGGATGACCATGTTACCCCCACGCACTGTAGTTTTGTATTTTAATATTCTAAGCCAGTTATTGTCGGCTCCGTGGCGCAGTGGCTTAGGAATGATTGAGGCTATGGGTTAAAATCCCGCAAGGAATAAGTATTTGTATGGCATACAAATAATTGTTCTGGGTCCGGATGTTTGTACTTGTGAAATTTGTGTATAGAAACTGCTCCCACGATACAGGAGAAAATCCTGGTGTGGCAGTAACGTTTAAAAAATAAATAAATTGAAAATAAAACAAAGTGCTTGACTACTCTCTCACCTGATGGTAAGTGGTCAAAATGGTAAAGCGTCACTCTTGCATTTTACAACCTAAATTGTAATCGTATGAAAAGACAGATGCTGTCAGATTTTATACGTGGTAGAGGACCACGCTCTCACAGAATACCAGCGTAAAATAGTAGCTTAATGCTGCTGTGTTTCGTATGGTGAGTGTAGAGAATCGAAGAGTCTTTTTACTGTAAACGAGGCATTCCATTTAAGTCCTCACGGGTGACAACGCATCTGCATTTGGATTCATAATTGAGGATAGATGTAGATGCCTATGGGCCACAGCAATCACTTACCATCAGGTGGACTGTGTGCTCGTTTGTCACCCTATCCTATAAAAAATAACTGGGAGTTTAACCCTTAAATAACAAAAGAGAGGTTTGTTGAACACTCTGTATCCAGGTACATCGCACTCTCATGTACTTTTAACATCACGCATATTTGTTATGTATTAAAAAGGTCGAATATGTAAAAATACATCAAGGGATACCCTAATGGTTAAGAGTACGGACTATAAACTTGGTAAGTTGTGGGTTCAATTCCAACATTCAACTACTCCTAACACAACCATAGTAAGTTACTTGGACTCTCCAAGTGTATTAGTAACTACACCACGCTGACTCAATTCCATGCATATCTTAACTCACATATTTGCTAACGGTCAATTTTGCGTATAGGTCATATAGCTCGAAGAACCGACAACCGATGCGAAAAAAATGTTCTTGAGTGAAAGCCTCGTTTCGGTAGCCGTGTATGGTAGGGCGACTCCCCACTTCCTGCTTCTTTGGGGGAGGCCTATGTTCAGCAGTGAACTTGTGAAGGGTTGTAATGATTATGATAATTAAGTTTACGTAGTTCTTAACCTTGTAAAAGTATTAGCTGGGTTAGTTCTTAGTAACCATTTCCTGAAAAGCTGTTGTATAGACGCCACGAGCTAAGTTCTTTGAAAGTACTTCATCGTCTTAGTAATAATAACTCTACATACTAATGCATAGAAGTAGCTTAAACGTGACAAAATGAAACTTTTCGAAAATTGAATTGTTTTTTATAGAAATATTGTGACAAAGGAGCACACAGTCCACCTGATAGTAAGTGAATGCTGTGGCCCGTAGCAATCTACATCTATCATCGATTAAGAATAAAAATGCAAATACGTTGTCATTCCTGAGGACTAAGATGGAATGTCTCGTTTCGAGTAAAAAGAGTCTCCGGTTCTTTACATTCACCGTACGAAACAGCAATATTAAGCACTATTTTATGCTGGTATTCTGTAAGAGCGTGATCCTTACCCGGTCGAACTTAGTTTTGCTCCATCACGTAATAAGTATATATAATAATCAAAGTTACATCAATTTCTTATTTCAAAAATTAATATTTATCTTGCTGACCTTGTAGCAGTGTCGTAAGAACATTTATTACCATATTTTTTACACATTTTCTTTAGCGTGCAGTTTTTTCTTGGTCGGTATGTTTACACAATAAAAATTCAGAATGAAATTACAGTTTTAAGCGGTCCAATACAGCGCCTATAGAATAAGCGGCGATATTTTCTCATATGTGCTTATGCTGTTCATTTTGGTAAGTAATCGATAACCATATTTTCGCGCCAATAACATTCAAAGAAATAGGAAAAGCATATTACTTGCCAAAACATTCTACGACTGGATTGACAGAATTAAAACATAAAAACATGTTTCCCGGCAAATTACAAATCTCAGGCAATTAAATAATTTACGAACATTACGCGAAATGTGATAAATGTTGAAAAGAGAAGTATGCCAATTAACACAAAAAACGAAACTAGAGCTGGCTGGCAACGTTGATTAAATATCAAAAGGTGGTCGTATGACGACGCAAAAAATATTGTTTTTGCACTAGTGGAAAGAATAATATTTGAAGTTGCGGTTGTTGTCACATTTTATATCACGTTTACTTGTTAGTTTTTTTTAAACAGAATATATGTATAACAAACAAGCAACTGTCTAGTTGATGGGAAGTGGATTCTGAGGCAGAGATTCTTTTTTGAGAGCGTGGGCTTTCCCTCCTCGAGCTAGCCCATTCGTGCTACAACCATAATATAGCTACAGCGTGGCTCTACCGCATATAAAAATGAAACAATTTTCAGACGAAATTATGAAAGTTGTCATTTGTTTCTGAAGAACTCGAAGAACCAAAAGGGAAATTTTTACTGGGTACGAAATATTCCATCTAAATCCTCAGGCGTGACAACGCATATCTTCATATTGATTCTTAATCGAAGATACCCTGTGTAATTTATGTATGTAAACGCATCTATGTTTTAATGGAAATGTTAGTCTTTTTTTTTTCAATTCTAATCCACTGCTACATTTTTAAACCTAATGGCAAGTGGTCGAAGATGGTAAGGCGTAAGGACTTATCAAAGCCTATTTACTCTTACCTTGAAGAAACTCACAATGTAATCAGATGGAAAGGCATGCAGGGAACTGGTATTTTAATGCTAAAAACAAAAGAAAGGCTTGTTGAACACGCTATTTTTATCATGCATATTTGTTATATATTAAGAAGCACAATTATGTAAAAATATATAATGGGACAGTGGACTGCAAATGTGGAAAGTCGTGATTTCAAATCCACAATTCTTCTACTGTGGTAAACCACTCCTAATACAAACATAAGCTTACTTGGACACTCCAGGTGATTTAGTGGACACAATGGTTCGGTTCGTTTCGGACCATAGCTCACACTTTTGCAAAGGGTCATCGATTCGTTTCGGATCACAGCTCACATTTTGCAAAGGGTTATCGGTTCGTTTCTGATCATAGCTCACATTTTTGCAAAGGGTCAAACTTACGTAGTTATTAGCCGAGTAAAACAATTAGCTATTAGTAACCTTTGTCCGAAAAGCTGTTGAATAGGCGACACGATCATAATTATTTGAAAGAGCTTCACCGTCTTCAAGATACTCTACAAACTGATAGGTAGAAGTTGTAGCTTAAATGTAACCGAATAAAACATTCCGAAAATTAAATCTAGCTACATTAGTTCCTTTATTGATAAAATTTGCAACTGCGGAACTGGCGGAATAAGACTGTCAACCACCCCATATCATCCCGTAGGTTCGTAAGAGGCAACAGATGGAAAAGATGCAGGAGATGACCGGCAGCATCTTCCTGATAACAACTCAATATAATAAAAAAATCGGAGTGTGGCTGTATCGTGGACACGACCGTGTGTGAATACGTGTACGTAACGAAACGAATTCAAAATGACGACGCTCCCTCCTCAGAGTCCTAACTCAACATTTTGAGTACTCAACAGTTTGAGTTAGTTTACATTTTGAGTAGTGACAAGTGCGAGTAGCAAGTGCAACTGACAAATGACAAGTGCTTAATTCGTATTTTTCTCCCACTTGTCACTTGCCACTGCCTGTTCACACGCACTAAGCACTTGTCATTTGTCATATGTCAGTTGCATTTGCCACTTGCACTTATCATTTTTGAAAATGTAAACCGGATCTTAACGAATTCTTTGACCCTTTAGCTATCGAGTGGCGTAATTAAATTTTGGATGTAGATGATAGATATGTAGCTGCAATATTAAACTTTATCCCCCAATTTTGTAAACGTCAGTTTTCTGAATTGTCTCCCACTATGGAAGTCAATTTAAAGTTCCTCGCTAAAACTGAACCTATGGGGGAGGTCCATGTTCAGTTGTGGACTTTGATAAGTAGTGAAGAATGAATTAATGAACCTTGAATCAAAATTCTATACTATATGAGTAAGTCGGTTTCCTTACTCAAATAACTATATAGCTTATTTACTTATCAATGACTCAATATAAACATACATAAACCCTCACGCTTGTTTCGTTTAAGTATAAGCAGAGACTACCGGCTTCCTTTTTTAAAGAATATAACTAATTTAAAACACTAAAAAGTTATTTGTAAGTGAGCGCATGTGTGTGTGCGTGCGTGCGTGTGTGCGTGTGTGTGTGTGTGTGTGTGTGTGTGTGTGTGTGTGTGTGTGTGTGTCTGCGTGTGCACGCGTGCGTGCGTGTTTGTGCGTTGTGTGCGTGTCGAGGATAAATGTAGATGTGGTAAGTGATTACCGCTACCCGTAAACAACTGCAACACCAGGAGAATTGCAGATGCGTTGCCGGCCTTTTAAAAAGGAGTAGGCTCTTTTCTTGAAGGTTCCTCGTCGTATTGGTCCGAAAAAATCTCTGGTGGTATTCGATTCCACAAGGAAGTTGAGCAAGGAAGAAAACTGATGGTATGGATGGTATTGCGAGTTTTATCACGATGTACGATGGTGAAATTGTGCTGCTGTAATTAGTCCGAACAATTCCTCAGAGCACTCCCCGTGGTAAATGCGACAAAATACGCAAAGATGCAACATCTCTTCGCAGTGCCAACGAGTCAGTGAGCCCCAGCCCAGAGATGGGAACAGTATTCCATGTGAGACCAAACCTGCTCGTTGTAAAGTTGCAGCTCTGGTTGCCAGCATGAAATACTGTCCCACCCGCCGAAGATTCAGATATTGGCTGAGGCAACAAGGGAAGTGCCTTGAAACTGAGGAGATTCGACGAAGGAGTTCTTTTTAGCGTTACACGTGCAAACTTGTGTCTCTTGGGGATTAAAGTGGAGTAGATTTAGTCGCCCCTAGTCCGAGACTTGTTCAAAAAAGTCTCGACTTCCGGGACAAGTTTGTCCCGGCACTCGGCGACGTTTTCCCGAGAAATATTGTCACGGCCCTGTGTGTAAAGCATCACCAGTGCTGTCGTCCGCATAGCAATTAATGTTAAAGATTCGCAACATATCATCGATATGCAGAAGAAACAGCATTAATTAATCCGTTCATAATCGATAAAAGATAAATATTCACGAGATTAACCTTCTATTTTTTTCAAGTCAGTTAAAAAAATAGCACGCGGTGTCAGTTGGAGTTCCATTAGATAGCAGTAGTCAGATTTGTCTTAGATCAAACTGTTTGAATCGTGGCCCGAGTATAAAGCAATATATTTTCGTCGGAGTCTTCTTTCTGTGCCAAGATTCCCTGGCAAACGGACGTTCTTGTAATCTTGTAGTTTAGGTTCGTTATCCAATAGGCCAATTTCGCATGACCACAGCGGTGTGAGGAGTCGTTTATTCATGATTTTATTTTGGTAAACATCTTGCGTAATTTTTTTTTACATATTTTAACTTTCCATTTGTAGATTGTTAAAATATATATGTAGATTTTTATTCAATTTAATAGAATCGGACATTTTTCGGAAGGCCATTATGTTAAAGTTGTTAAAATTAATTGCCGAGATTTTATTCTATCAAATTAAAGTTATTTAAATTCATCAATTTTTAGATTTAATATCTCGTAGATGATCAAGCTATTTTAAAGAGTATTGATCGTGAGCGAAATGAATGATCGCAAATAAATATGGAAAAAGAGCGCGCATTTTGACCCAAAATTACAAATTTACACACTGTAACTCCGTTGCTGATTAGCTAATAGTTTATTAATATTTATTACGACTCGAGACACCAGTTAAAGTTGATATTATTTTGCATAGTTTTGGAGTTTAATTGCCATGCAATATATAGGTGACATATAACATTTTTACGACGCCACTGTTTTTAATAAATAATAAGTAAAAATAAGTAATACGTACACTTCACGCCCTCACGGAATAAAAGCGTAAAATAGGATAGCGTAGAACAGCGTAAATTTCGTATGGTAAGTACCGGAGACCCTTTTAACTGGAAACAAGGCATTCCATCTCATTCCTCGGCAGTAACGACGCATCTGAATTTTGATAATTAATTGAAGATAAAGGTAAGTCTATGGGCTACAACATCAACTTAACATCAGGTGGACTGTGTTCTCGTTTGTCACCTTTATTCTATAAAAAAGTAATCAGTATAATAACTGTGACGGTTTTAACTTTATTAACTTTTTTATTCTTTTTAGTTATTTTATATTTTTTTAAACATATGAAAAATATCATTTCCAACGTTAAATAAACTCTGTCTTTTGTGTTTGGGGTCAATTCATAACGTTTTTTTAAACTAACAGCTTTCCTTCATAGTTCTTTTTTTAATTAATAAAGTATTAATAAAGGAGCACTTAGAAATTTTCTCCATACTGCTACTAAAGATACGCATGCTCAACTCTAACTTCTGCCTCTTCTTGACTATTCTGATGTTTGATATATGAACGTTCATATATCCGAAGGGCAGTTAAATAAAATTAAGCGAATTCAAAATGTATGCTTACGATTCATATTTGGACTTTGTAAATATGATCACGTTTTATAATTTCATAAACGACTCAAGTGGCTGCCGGTTCGCCTTCGCTAGAACACTCACATCCTTTCTGCTTTATACTGCATACTGTTTAATCCCTCCAATCTTCGTTACCTGAAAAACCGCTTTGAGTTTATCTTCTACTCTCACGATTGTCATTGTTCCACTAACTTTCCGAATCTTTTGCTTTATATTCTGGTACATTCATCCTCCTACTTCAATAAATCACTCTCGGTTACGGCTGTACGCTTATGAGACTCCTTGCCTTTATATAATTATATTCGACGTGTTGAGTCCCTACTTTCCTTCAAAAATCTATTCATAGCTTATTACTTATTGCTCTAATATTTTCCATCATACTTCCCGTCCTTAATTGTATCTGTCATACCTTTCACTGTTATCATCTTGTTCGTATATTTTTCCTTTTATTTAACTATATCAATTTCCTTTCGCAATTTATTGTAAGCAACAGTTCTTTACGCAAAAAATGTTGTCTGAAAGACATCACTTCCATAAAAATATGACCGCCTATTGTACCTTCTTTATAATTTATTTCAAATTGTTTTCGTTTTAATGTATATTAGTGTATAATAAAAGCTATATTGATTAATTGATTGAGCACATAAAATATAAGATAATACATAATGATTTCTTATATTTACGCGAACACTACGCATTGAAATAATACTGAATGTGGTCTCTCCTACATAGGACAAACTAAAAGATCAATTAAAACCCGCGTTAAAGAACATATAGCTGATGTGAAGAATCGACGCTCCGGGAAGTCTGCAGTCTGTGAACACGTACAGGATCGCCCCCGTCACTACATCAGATTTGATAGACCACAAATCCTCGCTAAAGAACACCGATTCCTTCCAAGGATGATTCGCGAAGCTATTGAAATCAAAAAACATCCTAATTTCAATAGAGAAGATGGCTGGGTGCTACCATCTGCTTGGGATCCTATAATAAATAAAATTAAATCCCAACCCAAGCATACAACTGCAAGACTTCATGATACCATAAGTTCATACTGTGTAGATCGGAACAAAAGTTAAATTTTAATCTATGGTAACCGCGGTTAACTATGACATCTGGACGTTGAACATCTCAGTCCTTCCCGTGACCATGGGTACTGTAAAGCTCTCGAAACGTCGGGTATTTAAAAAGTTAAATATACGCGATAAATTTCGTAAAAACTAGTATTATTTCAATAAGATAATACATTTAAAGAAAACCTGTGCTGCAAAATAAGACTCCTAAACACATTGGGTGCGTTTGGCAGAAAAAAGCGCTAGCAAGCGCTTGTAAGCAAAATGGCGATCGTAAGCGGTAAGCGCTGTCAAATCGTAAGTAGCTATTTTCCTCCAGGACACGATGTTAGTTTTAACCGGGGGAATCTAACCTAATTTAAATATATGTTTGTAAAATATGCATATTAAAAACTTACCAATCATGAGTTTTTAATAGCATGTATATGTTTATTCATGTCATTATATTACTTAAAACTAATATTGCACAAAACAACTTATAAACTCTACTTCAAAACAAACAAATTAAATTAGCAAAATGGCGGTCAGCGCTACTGAAGTAGCAATCGTGTCCTGGCCGAAAACTATTTTAGCGCTTATAAGCGCTTGCTAGCGCTTTTTTCTGCCAAACGCACCCATTCTCAGTTTAGCCCGTACCCCGTGGCAACTCGAGCGGCTGTGTGTGCTCTTGCTCCCGAAAATTCAAAAATAATTGTAGAACTGCATGCATACTACATTAAACCTTTTAAAAATAGACTAGGATATTAGGATATTAATATAAAATCTATCTATATAGTACGTGTGGGTAATATAATCATCCCGTTAATAAGGTCACTTTCTTGTAACTCATTAACTAACCTTATTTGCATAGATGGCTTTATGATGCGTCAGCTCTTCATCGCTCAATCAATTAATAAAGGGTAAACAGGTCGATCCTTTATCAACGCCATTTTGACAGTTGACATTATAGTAAATATCTTCGTCGATTTAGTATTGTGTGGTGTAGTTAGTTTTTTTTTTAGTTGATTTATTGAAGTCTTTCTAATTATTACCGAAGCTTATTTGCTAGTTTTTTCTTATTAGTTATAGTATACGATTTTATGTTTTTGTCTCTGTCCTTCTCCTAGTTTGGTTTTATAGGATGGCAAAGCTTAAGGTGACCACATTACCTTCACGTACCATATTTTCCATTATTCCAAATACGACGTGGATGTCGGAAGAGGCGTCAGAGGGAAACGGAACAGGAGATAGGCAACAGTATCCTGATGTCAGCTCAAAATAATTTAAAATAAAAAACTACGGTTTCCAACCCGATGGCCAAGCGTGGCGTTAATGTCAAATACTATGAGACAGCCTATGAGGAAGCCTATATCCAGCTGTGGACATTTGATGAATTATAATGATGATGATTTAAAATTCCTTCCTGTTAATTTTTTATGGGATAATGTGAATCAAGCTAAGGTTGAATAACATAAACACGCCAAGCCATTCGTTGTCTATAAAATAAAATTAGCTAATTCGCGCAGAATTAATGATTGTTTATGTATTCAAGCTGTTAAATTCATCATATAAAGTAATAGATGCTAAACTATGGATTTTGTTTTTTAAGCTCCTTTTTACTAAATATTATTCATTGTTACTTCGTCTTAACCAAAATATTTTTGTTCATTCAGTAGTAATTTATATTTATTTTAAACTCATTAATAAATTGTTGTCATGCTCCGCAAAAAGAAGGCGACAATTTGTCCCAGCACTTCGTTTCATTGTATTTATTTTTCTTTTTCTTTATTGGGGGCAAACGAGCATACGGTTCACAACACTAAGTAAATTACAGGTGTGTTGCCCGCCTTTTAGATAGGAGTGAGCTCTTTTCTTGTAGGTGCTAAGTCCTATCGGTCCGGAAAATTACCGGTGGTGAACTATTTGAAATTACCTCTGAATTCAACAGAGCGGCTTACTAATTTTTGATCAATTGTAAATTTCTTCATAAGATTCATATTTAGGTACCGTGAATATGATTACATTTCAGAATTTCGTAAACGTCTCAAAGGGCTGCCGATTCGCCCCTACAGGAATACCCTACCTATCTTACACAGTAGAGGTGTCGTAAGAGGTGGAAAAAATATGAACCAAACGATTGGCAACAGCATTAAATACATATCAAAATATTGAAAAATGCTCTTATTGCTAGCTCGTACACTGAACGATTTTGCAAATTATGTGTGTATTTAAGTCAATGGTTTTGAGTTACAAGTATGTGCCTCAATAAAGGAGGAGGTTTATAATTACAATTTGGGTCGGCTAGATCGGGGTAGTAAATATGTAGACTAGATCTTTAATCTTCTTTATCAATAATTCTTCATCTAGGATAAATGTAGATGTCTCTGGGTCACTATGGCAAATTCACCTTTTGTGGCAATCTTTAGGGGAAACCAAAGAATGAGCTATAAATGAGTGAATGAATGGTTATTAAGTTTCGTGTATTGAAGTCCTAAAAGAATCCTTCACCCCATTTCATGCCTAAGACGTGACTTTTTTTTAAGAGTTAGGGTACCAACGAACATACATTTCCTGTGATGCTAATTGGATGCTACATCTATTCTCGATTAAGAATCAAAATTCAGATGCGTTGTCACCCTTAGGAATAACATGGAATGCCTCGCTGCCAGTAAGAAGGGTCTCCGGTTCTATCTATCCTTGATCAAGGATAAAAATGCAGATGCTTTGTCATACCTGCGGACTAAGATGGATTTTCTTGTTTCCAATAAGAATGTTTCTGGTTTCTACATTCATACGAAACACAGCAGCATTAAACTGTTATTTTACGCTGCTATTCTATGAGAGCCTGGTATTTAGCGTCCGAGCCCAGCCATTCGTGCTACAAGTGTAGGTAATATAGCTGCAGCGTGGTTCTGATATTTAGGTAAGCAATAATCAACGATTATGACTAAAACTATAACCGTAAATTTTGGCAGTTTAAGAGTCTCTTAAATAATTTGCTGAAATACAAGGGAGTGAGTTATTAAAGATATTAATAAAACTGGCTCACATTCGTTTATTTACGGGAGCCCTGCGTTCTGTTACAGTCAACAATATTGCGATAAATTAGATATTCTGTTTATTTGGTTCTGCTAACATACGTGATACATGGTAATAGTACGTGAATATCGATATTTGTCTTACGTTATTTTAGTATGAGGGTAAAACCAAAACTACGAGTAGGAGAGGGACAAAGAGGGATACTATAACTAATATATTAAAAAAAACAGCAAACACACTGTGGCACTAATTAGGAACACTTCAAAAATCAATTAAAAAAAACTATTACCTAATCACCTATTGTCAACTATCAAAATGGCGTCCATAAAGTAGCGCCTTTTTGACCTTATAATAGTTTATTGACATATTTAGGACTATCATGTCACAGAGCTATCCATGCAAACAAGGCTGTAGTTTTTAAGTTACAAGAATGGGACCATATTAACCGGATGACCGTATTACCCTCACGTGCTCAAATTATCAAATGAGAGCAATGAAATTTATATCACTCGAAATTTTGGTCACAGCATACACTTACTATCAGGTGGACTGTGTGTACTATGCCATAGATCTGTAGAAAAAAAATCATTTATTTATGTTGTTGTGATAGGTAATTGTTCTTAATTATTTTATAGAATAAGAGTAACAGGCGTGCGGACAGTCCACTTGATTGTAATGGATGCTGTGCCCCATGGACATGTACATCCATCCTCGATTAAGGCCGTTTTCTAACTTGTCGATGCGGGAGCAGTGCGGGATCTTTAAGGTCTGTACCAAAATGATACCGCGTTGCCTTCAGCTACTCACTTATCGGTACAAAATCCTGCAGTACCGAAGGTGTCGTCTTCAAGTGATGACGATATTTTGGCGTGCTGTTGTATTTATCGCTTAGTAAAAAAAGAAAACGTTACTGCCGTCATCCATATATAGAAAATAAAATTAATTGCCGACTTTTTGTTGCGGCCCAAGAACTTTCCCAAGATGACAATGATTTGACAAAAATGACAAGAATTTTTTTTATTGATGTATAGAATATCAAAAAAAAAACTTATGAAGAGCTTTTGAATTTGTTGACTACAGTATTAATAAAGCAAAATGCAAGGATTAGATAATGTTCAATTTCTAGTACTAAAATGACGTGAATATATCGCTCCGCCATCTTGCTTGCAAGACCGTGCGCGGTAAATGTCAAGCGGCTGCTGGACACGCATTCGAGACGCGGTAAAACGAAACGATCCCTCCCCGCTCCCGCACATAACGCGCCAATTTGAAGACGCACATTAAAATATGCGCTCGGCAAGCTTTCGGTACCTCGTATACCGAGCGAAACGAATCCTCACCGCTCCCGCACTGACAAGACAAATGGCTTTAGAATCGAAATACAGGTGCGTTGTCACTTATTAAAATCAGTTCACAATTGACGAAGATATTGTATAACACACATACATATAATATCCATCTTTTTCGAAGTTGGCTAAAATTATGTGTTTTCTGTCTCATCTCTGCCACTATGGTAAGTTTATATATCGTCCTTGCTTGAATGCGGTGCGATGCGGGTGCGGTGCGGGTGCGGTGCGGGCGCGGTGCGGTTACGATGCGGCGTTCTCAAATATAACACATATTATTGAGTGTACGTCACATGAGTAGATATTCCGTTTATCTACTCATGTGGTGAATGAAGTGACGCATGGTCGCAGTTAGTGCAAACCAATCAAACGATCTAATTTGTAATGAGAACGTCATAAAATAGAACGGAATAGAATATTAAGAATGAACAATAATAATTGCTAGACAGCAACAATACAAAATAAGACATCCCCATTTACGTTCTCATATATTCAAAAAAATTTCAAGTTGTATCGTTGTGATAAGAATTGACAAATAATCATCAGGAAACCTACATGTCTAAGAAATAAAAAAAAATCGAGCACATGTGAAGGTATACGGATTAGTATGCTGAAGTGGCGTTGAAGTGAAGAAGGTTCTTGAGTGCCAGTCTCGTACCCGTAGGTGAAGTGTGGGGCACCTCCACACTTCGCCTACCGGTACGAGGTACCCCCGGACACCACAAGTCGATGGATATAGGTGGCTGAGAGTCACGCTTTGTTGCATACCTGGCCTGGCTTATGAACAGCGGTGGGCTTGTAAAAGACTGTAATATGTTATATGTGGGCTTGTAAAAGACTGTTACATGTTTAAAATGTATGATTTTATAAATAGCGTCTATAAAATACTTCCTTGCACATGACATCGCGTACAGCTCGGATTTAGTGCGTGCATCTCAACGCCGCCATATATTTAGCCGGGACAATGACTTTGTGTTACGATCATCGCAGGTTTAGTACGTAGTGATAATATGTTAGGGACGCATCGATACGCCTATTTCTACATATCGATACGATACCGATACGGATATTTTTATAAAATTGTCGGCGATACCGATACCGATGCGCTTATTTAATTTAAATTGAGGCAATATAAGACACAAGATAGATTAAATAATTTTTGATTTAATATACCAAATTACAGATGAAGAGTGAGATTATTAGTAATTAAAATTATCAATAATAAGATTTTTGTATGACAAACAAAGTATTCTTAATTTTTGCGAAAAAGGCGATTTCGTCTGTTTGAATATGACCTGCAGTGAAAAAAAAAGTTTAACAGATGCAAAAGATCGTTTGGAAATTTGTGCGCCATTATCTTTCAAGTTAAGTTTAAAGAAATTTATTTCTCATAAGTAACACAATTTCACTTACAAGAGATACACAGTAAATTACATATTAAAAAATCAGACTTTGCCTCCAGTGTTTAATTAAAATTTATGATTAATGGACATAAAATTGATGACTAAATAGTAGCAGAGTAATGTTTTGTAATGTTAATGTTGTAATGTGCAAACATATTTTTTAGCTTACTTTTAAACATATCAACATTGTCACATTCTATTAATGCAATTTGGTAAATATTTTATAGCTGTACTCCTTAGTATGAAATTTTTTTTCCTTGAGTTTGTTTCTTAACGAGTTCAAGTTTGTGTTTGTTTTGTAGGTTGTGCGTATTTATTTTTCATAAATGTATATTGGAGTAAATGTAGCTTGTGGTAGTATTTTTTGATTAGATTGCATTTATAAAATGTATAAAACTGAGTTACATTTAAAATTTTAGTTTTTTCATATACTTGTTGTGTTCGAGTAAGCGGATTGATCTCATTTTGAGTTCTTTGTGTACATATTCTTAAGATTTGTTTTGCATGCCAACCCCATACATCTTTTAAATATTATAGATGTAATTTAACTAAAGAATTATATATTGTATTGCGCACAGAATTTTGAATGCAATTTGATACCTTACGTAAAGCCCCCAGTAATGTTGTTAGTTTTGTTCGTATATGATCGATGATGATCGATGTGATACTTTCAAGTTAGTTTTTCATATATTCATAGCCCAAGATACGTTTCTCGATTCTTGCATTATATCACACTATTATTTATTATAAAAGGTGTGATATTTGGTATATGCTTATATTTTTTTCGGTAATAATCGTGGTAATATTTAATAAATAATTATTTTATTTATCAATAGACTTGTCAAAGTAAAAAGGACAGGTATCATCTGACATCAAAACTTTAATGTACTGACGATTAAACATTGTGAAATGCCATACCTGACATTTCGAGGAGCACTAAAAAGTTATCAATCTTTATGACTTGACGCTTATTTTGTAAGATGTAAACACGTCCAGAGCCGTAGCTGTTACTCCTATATTACTTAGTTTCTCCAGTAACTTTTGGTTACTTACCGTATCGAAAGCCTTTATCAAATCTACGAAGATCCCTAAAACAAAGTTTTTATTATCAATATATGTTTTAATTTTAAGCTATTGCATAGCTTCTATCGCGGGCCTTGAGCGCGGGGACAGAATCCAGATATTCCGTAACGAAAAAAAACCTCACGCTCCCCACTCTGACGGGCACGGAGGTGTGGCGCTGAAAGCCGTGCATTGTCTAACGTCGTTTCAGTTCGGCAGACTTCGGCACTCGGCAGTCTTCGGCACGGTGTTTGTGTGCGTGCGACTAGACGTATGCGTGTACACTAGCTGCTAACTCAATGATAAAAATTCCTGAATAACCTACATGTATTGTAAGATATTAAAAATATTTTAAACAATAGTTTGTGCCGCGCCTGCGTGGAATACGTTCGTGTGTCTAGTTGCTATAAATTCTGTTATCAAAATTCGTTCTTAAAAATTTTTGATTGGCCAATTTGTCAAGTTTCAATTCCTTATTACTCTAGTGCAGTATATATGGACTAACTCCGCCCAGTGGGAGGTTTTAGAGTGAAATAGTACATGTTTGCGCAGTTCCTAAGTCGAAAAAGTGATAACTTGAGGGTATATACATTCGAGAGTCTCGAACCCCGTTCGTTTTGATCGTGAATAACCGCTGTACTAAACGCGCTAAAGAGTTGCTTAAGCGCACTACAAAATTACGCTCGACTTCGTGCTCACTACTGACGTCATCGACATTCATAACTTCGTTTAATTTGAACTCCTTATAAAATATTAACGCTAGAATGTCGAAGTGCGCTGCTTGCGGGAAATTTGTGAGTCCGGCTGATATTATTAAATGTAGCAGTTGTGCTAATATTTATGACAGAATATGTTTAAAGTTATCCAAAAGTTATAAAGTATCTCCAAAATGGCTTTGTCCGGGCTGTACTTCTAAACAACCACGAAAAGATAATACGGAGACTCCGATTAAGGTGCAAACAGAAATAAGCCAGAGTAGTTCCTCGAACTCATCACCTTCTAGTTGCAGTGGCTGTGATGCTACAAGTAAGATGATAGAGGCGTTACGTACGGAAATTGTCGCTATACGCAATGAATTTGTAAACCTTGGAACAAAGTTCGACAGGCTTTGCCTTGCCGTCAGCGACTTAAGTAAGCGAGTTGATGGAATAGAGAATCGGGTGGCTAATCTCGAAAAAGACGAATGCATGGAAAAATATAAGGATGAGAACAAAAAGCTAAGCGACACATTGGAGCGTCTTAAGTTCGAGTTGAACGATCGTGATCAGGAACAGCTCCTTACTGATGTAGAAATAAGTTGTATATCTGAGCATAAGGGTGAGAACGTGACTCAACTTGTTATGCTCATTGGTAAAAAATTAAATGTGAAAATTAAAGAACAGGACATTGTAAGCATCCAGCGAATGGGTCCACTGCGAGGTTATATAGAAGGAGAAGGCGCTGTTCAGCCACGACCACTTGCTGTGCGCTTGGTGCGCCGACCGCTGCGCGACCGTCTGTTACAAAACGCGCGTGTCCGTCGCGGTGCCGATACTACAGGTTTTGGCCTGCCGGGTTCACCGAAGAAGTTCTATATAAATGAGCGCCTTACCCGTATAAATCGCCAGTTATTCTTCAAGGCCCGTCAAATGGGCTCTAAGAGCGGTTGTAAATATGTGTGGACACGAGACGGTCGCATTTACGCGCGACGAGATCAGAACACGGAGGCACGCAGAATAAGATGTGAAATCGATCTTGTCAAGTTTTTTGGCGAACCGGTGGTTGGCTGAACTTGGAGCTTTTGCTTTTCTGTTGTTTTTTTAACTGTTTGCTGAACCTATTTTTTAAACTATTGGTGCCTGCATATTTAACAAAATTTTTGAAAATGATTTTTAGATTAATATGTCTATGCCCTACTCGTTTTGTCATGTATCTGCTTATGTCGTTTAATAATACTGTACTACACTTTTTAACATTAATGAACAAATTATTTGTAAGTGCTGTGACGCTGATGATACATAATGCATATTATTATGTATATACGTATATTATACATGTTATACGTTTTATATTTTCTGGTTTAAAATGCTCTCTTTATTTTTGCCCATATTTTATAATATTCTATATTATCATAATAACTTATGTCATAAACAAGTATTTAATTTATTATATAACACCGATATTCAATTACACTAACTATATAAATTATGATATTCAACTCTTCAGAAAAATATTAGATAACACGAAATTTGATTTATTATACGGTTATAGCTATAGCTACGGTGCTGCCCTGTTTGTTTATATGTGTGTATGTGAGTATGTTTGTATAAGTATGCGTACGTATGTTTATATGCATATACTGAAGTTGCTCGTGTCCCTGTGTTCAGATATATATTATACTATCTGTGCAAAATGGCGCCTAAAAATCAAAAGCTGAAGGTTGGTTTTTTAAATCCGGGTTCTTTGGGTACAAGGCATGAAGACTTCATTGTGGCAATGGTGCAGCATGATGTAGATATCATGGCTATAAACGAGACCTGGCTACGTGATGGAGAACAAGGTCGCGCGCCATCTATCCCCGGTTACCGCTTGCGTCATATTCCACGTTCAAGTACCACGCGCGCACGTGGTGGTGGGGTTGGATTCTATGTACGTCATGGACTCGCCGTAAAAACGTGTGTATTTCCTGCCGCAACATCAGTTGAACAAATGTGGCTTAATTTAACTGTTAACGGCATAAATCTGATAATAGGTACTGCTTATAGACCACCATGGCTTGACGTAGACATATTTTTTGATGCACTTACTGATTCAGTATCATCTTTTGCCCATCGCGATAATATTGTGCTCTTAGGTGACTTTAATATAAATTTACTGGTAACTGACAACAATACTCATAAATTTGACAATTTTACAAAATACCTAAATTTAACCCAATATGTAAATGAACCTACACACTTTACTCCTTACAGTGCTACATTAATTGATTTAATATGCACCGACCTACCAATCTCTAACGTAACCGTCGATTACATACCAACTCTAAGTAATCATGCTTTCTTAACATGTAACTTTAAAATCAATAAGCCAAAATGTCAACCAATTCAGTTCATGTATCGCCCAGTGAAAGACATAAATCGTGATAGTTTTAATTTCGAAATAGAAAGGATCGACTGGGATTCTATAGCCCAATTACCTCATGTAAATGATATGGTTTCTCAATTCAATTTAACATTGTTAAGCCTGTTTGACCAATTCGCGCCACTAAAGCTCAAGCAAGTAAAAGAGCGTACATATCCATGGATTACCTTTACTATTCGAGAAATGATAAAACTGCGGAATGAAGCACATAATCGTTTTCGCTTAACTAGATTAGAGAAGCATAAAAGTTATTACAAAGAACTTAAGCATGCTGTAAACTCAGCGTTATACCGCGAAAAACAGGCCTATTTTAATCAACATATAAACCACAATTTAACTAATTCTAAAGCTCTTTGGATCAATCTTAAACGGACAATAAACATATCAGAAAAATCTAGAGACTATGTAATTCCTGACCAACTCAACGATCCGGATTTGATTAATTCTCACTTTTGCAATATACCTGGAAATGATTCAGCACCCGATTCAGAACATGTTTTCTTTGACTCCCATCGATTTTGTTCTTCAACATTTAAGTTAAGTGTTACAGACGAAAACACAATAGCCAAAATAATTAATTCACTTAAGTCAAACGCTTTGGGCGCTGACGGCATATGCCTGGATATGGTTGTTTTAACACTTCCTTACACGCTAAAAGTAATCACCGCGATAGTTAACAGATCGATAACCACGTCTTATTTCCCTGACGTCTGGAAAACCGCTTTGGTTACACCAATTCCAAAAACCAATAGCATTATAAATTTCAAAGACCTGCGCCCTATCAGCATCCTACCTTGCTTGTCGAAAATACTGGAAAGAGTAGTATGTACACAGCTTGAAGAGTACTTGGAGAGTAATCACATACTACCAAAACTGCAGTCTGGTTTTAGAAAGCATCACAGCACGACAACAGCACTATTAGACGTAGTGGACAATATTTTAGCATCTCAAGATATAGGTGAAGGAACAATCATGACACTACTTGATTTCTCACGAGCTTTCGAGTCTCTTAACATCGAATTATTATTGTCCAAGCTTTCCTATTATGGATTCGATCCCACCGCAATCAAGTGGTTCTCCAGTTATCTAAATGATCGCATGCAGTTGGTTAAAATAATTAAAAAAGATGGTACACATACTCTATCAAGTCCTTGTCCTGTAACGAGAGGAGTTCCACAAGGATCCATACTAGGCCCTCTTTTATTCATACTGTATATAGCAGATATTAGTACAGCCATTCAGAACTGTAAATATCATATGTATGCAGACGATTTGCAGGTATATCTTTCCTTTGTACCAAGTCAAACTAACTGGGCTGTTAATAACTTAAATAGAGATCTAACGAAAATCGCCCAGTGGTCAGAAGCCAACACTCTTGTACTCAATCCAGCAAAATCAAAATACATAGTATTGGGATCAAAGCGACAGATAAATCAAATAGTTGCAAATAATCCTGATCTGTGTGTCCTCGGGGAGAAGATAAATCGTGTGACTGAAGCTAAGAATCTGGGATTGCTTATGGATGACGCGCTTCGCTTTGAGAGACACGTGATCGAGATCGCACGTAATTGCTTTTACAGACTAAAAGTATTATACCGAATACGTGACTTTTTGAGTGAAGATCTGCGCATTAAGCTTTGCAACTCCCTTGTACTCTCCAGGCTAAACTATGCCGATACGGTATATGGACCAAGGCTACTTTCGAAAACTGACCGAATAATTCAGAGGATCCAAAATGCTTGTGCCAGGTATATACACCACATTCCCCCACGAACGCACGTCAGTCCCTATTTAAATAAATCAAAGTTATTAAGAATGTCCCAATTAAGAGAACTACATTTAGCAACACTAATGTTCGGTGTCTTTCAAAACAAAAAAGCCCGGGTATCTATTAGAAAAACTAAAATGGCGCAAGGACGGTAATTTTAAGGACATTCGAACAAAATCAAATGTCCTTTCAATACCAAAACACACAACGGCAGCATTCCGTGGTAGTTTCCGATATGCAGCTACTAAATGCTGGAACAACTTGCCCCCACCTATCCGCCAACTAAATACCATCAGCCTTTTCAAGGTAAAAGTAAAAGAATATTTTTGTCACGTTAACATTTAGGGCGGATAAAATAGCTGCATTATATTATATTTTCATAGTATAATATAAATATCTATATTGTTTTATTGTAAATTCTCATTATATTATTTATTATATACATTTATATATACCTACTGCATAAATAAAGTTCCCATCCTTTTTCATTACCATTTTTTTATTTTTTTATTTTGATAACATCTTTCTCGAAAATAGAAATAAAGCGAACATACTATTCCTCGCAGGCGAGTCCAACCTCAATGGGCATTGCTGAAAACCAACGCTACCGCAATCCTGCGATAGCATTATGTTGAGTCAGTGCCCTTTTCAGCATCACATCACTCATGCAATTGGATCATTTTATGACTGTTTTTTGTTATTTACTTTTATCTTTGATGTTTTTATGTATTATTTTATTTTCTGTATCAAAACTGTATGAGTGTAAGTTGCTGAATAAATGCATGTCTATGTCTATGTCTATGTCTATGTCAATATTAACTTCTCATTTATTCAATAAGAGAAAAAAATTGTTTTCTTATTGGTCACCACGCTCAAAAAGTGTAACTTGATTTAATATCAAAGACTGAACTGCATAAATAAAATAAATAAATAATTATAATTGCATAAGTTGATAAAAAATGCTATGCAATAGCTTTACCGCGGCAGTCACCGAGTGCCACACGTATTTTTTTTGACAAAAATTATTGTTGCTGTAAATAAGCCAGATTTAGAACGAAAGCCATACTCTTAAAGTAGTAAAGTAAAGTTACAGCCTATATACGTCCCACTGCTGGGCTTAGGCCTCCCCTCATTTCTGAGAGGGTTTAGGGCAAGGAAGTGTCCGCCGCGCTGCACAAATGCGTGTTGACGAACTTCACATGTCTTCGAAATATTTTTTTTCTTATTCCTCAGACATGCAGGTTTCCTCACGATGTTTTCCTTCACCGCCGAGCACGGGGTAAATCAGCACTTAAAATTGCAATTAACAATTTCATTGGTGCCGGCGGGGATCGAACCCGGGTTACTCGCGTTCTGTTATATTTACAGCGAGCGTTAACCACTGAGCTACCACGGCTCTTACCATAGAATACCATAGAAAGCCATACTCTTGATCAATAAAAAAATTCTTTTTCCGACAAATAGGTGTTTAAATAATTATACAAAATTCGAAAGAACTGGCAAGATCGATATGGGGCTATAATTATTTCGGCCAGTTCTACTTCCGGATTTATAAACAGGACTTACCTTGACCACCTCGAGTGTATCGGGAAAAACACTGCTCTGCAAATACACGGTAATACAATATATAAGTTTGTCAACAATAACGCTCACTTTGCCAGAAAACAAGCGAATCTGCGTCTCTCGATATATTAGGAAACTTTGAACTTGGAAGGTATCGTTGTATCGGCAATAAAAGTATTGGCGAATTCGATATATCAGCAAACCCAAAGTATCGCCTATATATCGGTATCCCTATAATAAATGGACTGACGAAACTTTGCTTGTAGTAGTCCATGTCATAGTAATTAAATTTAGACATGCGAGCTAAGAGCGGTAGTAGCACGAGGACTAAGCGCTCGCTGTAAATTTTACAGTACACGAACTCGATCAGTACACGACCAAGACTTCGATCTCGTTAGTAGTAATTTTAAGTGCTGATTTATCACGTGCTCGACGGTGAAGGAAAACATTGTGAGGAAACCTGCATGACTGAAAATTTTAAAAAAATGTTGCAAAAACCTGTGAAGTCCGCCAATTCACATTGGGGCAGCGTGGAAAACATTACCTGGCTCCAAAACCCTCTCAGGGATGAGAGGAAGCCCGTGCAGCAGCAATTATTGCCTATGCCAGTGGAACAGGCAGGCAATTATTTCACAATCTATTTATTACTCTACTATGTCAGCCAACTATATTACTCTGTCGTTGGTTGTCGAATAAAATTACAGATGCGTTGTCACCCCTGAGGACAAAGATCGAATGCCTTTTTCTTCTGGAGCCTACCCATTCGTGCTACAACTATACTACTAATATAGCTGCAGCATGGGTTTACCACGTCTAGAATATAAAACCTGATTGAAACCCTGAAGAAAGAAGACTATAAAGCTTATTTTAAGTCAAAATTCCATTCATTACACAAGTTTCATAAATACAAGGAACATTATAAAATAAACTAAACAAGCGACACGAAAAGCCAATATAGCCGATGTTTCACCATCTAAAAAAAGTGTGTTTGGTTTTAATGCATAATAGAACTGTCATCGTAGGGGACGAGTCCGCAGGTAGCACAGCAATGTGTCAACCGCTCTACTTGGAATGTGGAGAATTGGATAATTTTCCAAACACAATTTCATAGAGTTCTTATATTATATTTAAACGGAGACTCAAATTAATTTGACACACATTACTAATAACATTGATGCTATCTATTCCGTGAAAAACTAAAAAATTGAAGTCACCTAGTTTCCTTTCATTATTTACGTCCAAACTCATTTTTCTGTCTCGTTTATATCATAATTCATAGCTTCTCTATTTTTCTTTCAGTTCACGAGTAAAACATATGTAAACAAGGGTATTTTTTTTGATTTTATTATTTTTGAAGAATTACCGCAATTTTTTTAAATGGCATACAACTGTTTGAAATATTACTGTACCTAATGTTTCGTTGTATTTCTTACCAAAAATCCAATTAGAGAAATGGATTTAGCGTGGCGGATGGTAAAATGAAAGAAAGAGTTTTCACTCTCAAACGACTCTTACATTACTAGACCCATTTTACTAGAAACAAGGTATTTCATCTTAAACCTCGCGGGTGACAACGCTTCTGCATTTTTCTGTTTCTGTAGCCTTTTACAGTCACCTCTTAAAAGCTTCCAGTACTACTTACTTACAGTTACTACCAAAAAGCCGGTATTCCGGTTCTCTACACTCACCGTGCGAAACACAGTAGAATTAAACTGCTATTTTGCGCTGGTATTCTGTGAGAGCGTGATTCTTCCCCAGTCCAGTAGATTTATTATGAGCGTGCTGCAATTATGATATGTTTGTAGCATGGCTCTACCATGGTAGGTACTGAACTTATGAATAAAACAATTGGTAACGCTCTATACGTAATATTTTTTTTGTTTTGTCACTAATAGTGACGTAGATCTTTTTTCGATTAACAATTAAAATGCAGATGCGTTGATACCCGCGAAGACTATGATGTAATGCCTCGATTCCAGTAAAAACCGTTAAGCTGCTATTTTACACCAGTATTCTGTGAGAACGTGGTCCTTCAGCGGTTGAGCGGACCCATTTATGCTACAGATATACTAATAATATAGTTGTAACATTGCAGAGATTCCACAATGAAACCGCGTAAAAGTTATATAAAATGCAAATGTTTATTATTTTTAGGTCATTTGAGACCATATTTTATTTTTGTCTTATGAAAGAAAACCGTTTAAGCGTTCGGGCCCGCGACGGCATGGCCATTATCCACCGAGACATTTTCGAGGTCAGACGTACATTGTTTTTACCAAATTTTCCCCGCTTTAGTAATTTCTAGTTTCAAGATTTTTGTACCCTTTTGACTATAAAAACTCAACTGCCAAAGTGTGGCAAAGATGAATTTGACAAAAATGCCTTATTGCTTGCAGCAAAAGATATTTTTTGGTTGAGGCCAATGTTCAGCTGTGGGCTTTGATAGGCTGTAATGATGATGATGATGATGATGAAGGTATCACTTATATACTAAAATGTCATCTAAATAATTGTAATAAAAACTTCATCAGGGTAAAATTTTTCCCTCAAATCTAAACGGGACAATCCTTAATGTATCTAGTTTTGTAATACTTGAAAAAAAAATTTATGAGTTCTGCCCTTTCTGAAAAATCGGTGAAGATACATGAAAAAAAAATCATTTATTAATTTATCAATTACAGCTCGTCAAAGCCGCCATTGTTTTTCAGATTTTGCTTGTTTCATTTTCCCTCTATTTCCTCTTACGACCACAGACGAGATGATATGAGGTAGTGGTTTCTCATCCTCATTACCTCGAATATAGAACCTTTTCCTTTTTAGAAGTCAACTGAAAACTCAGAGTCATCGACCGTCATAAACAGTAAAACATACACGGGAGTTTGGCCTTGGGCCAAAGAACATTATGGGCCACTTAATGGATATTTTTATCGTAATGCATTTTTCTCGAATGCAATTGGTTTCCCATGCGGTTCATGGACTGATTTTCACAGTTATACGAGGGGATTCAAATAAATTGGTTTTTGTTTTTATAGAATAAGGGTGACAAACGAGCACACAGTCAACCTGATTACATCTACATATACCCCCGAATAAAAATCAAAATGCAGATGCGTCGTCACCTCTGAGGACTAAGGCGGAATGCTTCGATTCCAGTAAACAAGGGTCTCCGATATTTACACTCACCATACGAAATACAACAGTCTTTAGCTGCTATTTTAGGATGGTATTCTGTGAGAGCGTGGTCCTACTCCGGTTGAGCCGAGCCATTCATGCTACAACTAATATAGCTGCAGCGTGGCTCTACCACGTAAAAAATGTATCGTGAAATGTAGACCAACAAATGTTATGTACATTTGGACTTCAATTGGTATGTTAGGAAAGGGGGCGGGGGCGCTCTAGACAAAACACAGGATGAATTTCCTAGTTAAGCTTCAGATGGCTACGTAAATTCGTTTTATGTTATTTATTTATTTTTTATAGAACAGGGGGCAAACGAGCATACGGTTCACCTGATCTTAAGTGACTACCGCCGCCCATGAACATCCGCAACATCAGGGGAATTGCAGGTGCGTTGCCGGCCCTTTAGAAAGGAGTAAGCTCTTTTCTTGAAGGTCCCCAGGTCGTATCGGTCCGAAAAAAATCGCCGGTGGTAAACCATTCCACAAAGAGGTCGTACGCGGAAGAATTTTATTTTAACGAATAAAGTTAAAAAGCCTGTAAGTTCATTTGTAACTGGTTTGTTATGGAAATAAACAATTATTATTATTGTGGGATATCTATATAGTTTTCTCATCTGGTTGGGTTCTATAAATATATAATTATAAATGAAAATGAAAAGATGAATATACATAAATATCAATAACATAAAATAAATATAAAAGTACATAAATAAATAAAAGCCCAACCAGATGGAGGCCCTCGGCAGGGGAGACCAAACGGGCGAGGGTTAGGGGGAAAGGGAAAGAAACCGGCGGACGATGCGGGCGGTATCGAGGAGCACCGCCTTCTGCATTTGAACCTGGAGCGGTCCGCCACGTAGTCCCAGCCGCCTCAGATGACCCGAGAGGCTGACTGGGATTAGCCCGTTTGCAGAGACGACTACAGGAATAATTTCGGTCGGCAGACCACCCCACATGTCGGTCACCTCGTGAGCCAGGTCCAGATATTTTGTTTGCTTGTCTGTTTCGGCTTTCACGAGGTTCTCGTCATACGGAATGGTAAAGTCGACCAAAAATATCCTTGACTGTGCCCGGTCCATCAGCACAATATCAGGCTTATTCGCAAGAATAGTCCTGTCTGTGATGATGGCCCGGTCCCAATAGAGCCTGGCGCGATCATTTTCGAGCACGGCTTCCGGCAAGTACTTGTAATACGGCAATTTCCGATCCACGAGACCGTATTTCAGAGCGAGCTCCTGGTGTAGAATTCTGGCTACTAGGTTGTGCCTGTGCAAGTACTCAGAGTTAGAAAGCGCCGAACAACCGGAGATAACATGCCTAAGTGACTCACCGGGATGGCGACAAGCTCGACAGATGTCCACAGTGCCATCCTTTAGGATGTATCTCCGATAGTTGTTGGTCTTAATAACCTGATCCTGTATTGCACAGACAAAACCCTCGGTTTCCCCCGAAGAGATCACCAAAGCGTAGCCAGTGGAGGGAGGCTACTGTGTCTACGAAAGGCTCATGTAGAGCCTTGTAGAACCTCCCGTGGAGCTCCTTCTCCTTCCATACGGTCTCCCGGTCGGAAATGCTCTGCACTGCCGGGTCTTGCCATTGCTCGTTGGCTAAGGATAGAGGGGTAAGCCCTTTATCACAAGAAATGACGTCCTTATAGAATGGATCATCCGATCTCGACAGGAAGTAATCACGGAGGCTGCACACTTCGCGATTATGCATGGTGAGCGCGCTCAAGAAGCCACGACCACCATGCTTCCGCGGCAAGTACAGCCTCATTACCGACGATCTCGGATGATGCATCCTATGGGACGTCATGGTAGTGCGGACTTTTCTATCCAGGGCGTTAAGTTCAGTCTGAGTCCACCTGAGTATGCCAAAGGTATACATGAGGACAGGCATGACCCAGCCGTTATATGCGTGTGCCTTATTCACACCGGACAAATGGCTGTTAAGCACTTTGGTCAAGCGTGCATAAAACACGTCGCAAACTGACTGTTTCATACCAGCCTCATCGATACCGATGTTCTGTGACATACCCAGGTATCGGTATGTTTCAGCCTCGGAAAGGGTTCTTAAGTTGACGGGCATAGATAAGTCTATGCCCTCAGAGTTAGCAACCCTTCCCCTTTCAACAGAGGATCGCACACTTATCCGTCCCCAGCTCCATTCTAATAGAATTGCTAAATTCACACGTGATGTTTAGCAATTCCATAAGATGAGAGCGACTGGAGGCGAATAATTTGAGGTCATCCATATAGAAAAGGTGGGTCACTTTTTTACCTCCTTTCCGAAGCTGAAATCCCCTCCCGGAGCCCTCCAGTAAAGTACTGAGAGGGTTCAAAGAGAGGCAAAACCAGATTGGACTCAGACAGTCGCCCTGGAATATACCCCTTCTTATCCTTATGCGGCTTTCCGCAGCCGTCATCCGCTCGCCTAGATGACAGAGGATCGTACTCCACTGCCCCATACACCGCTCGAGGAAGTCTCGAACTGTACAGTCAATCTTGTACAGCTCGAGGACCCTCTTTAGCCATGTATGGGGCCCCGAGTCAAATGCCTTTCTGTAATCTATCCAGGCGGCGGAGCAGTTCCGACGGCTGCGTTTCACCACTTTGCCAATGACCGCGTCAATGAGGAGTGGTTCCTTGGTTCCACGACCGCCGCCCCGACATCCATTTTGAGCGCGCGACATCACCTGATTTAAGTCCAGGTGACGAGCGATTCTTGCGCTCAAAATGGATGTTAGTGTCTTGTATATGGTCGGTAGACACGTGATGGGGCTGTATTTGCTCGGGTCTGTGGCACCCTGATCTTTAGGAACCAAATGAGTGATCCCAGTAGTGAAGAGGCTTGGGAGCGACTTCTGGTTGAGAGCCTCTTGAAACTGTCGGGCGAGCACAGCGTGACACATCATGAACCCCTTCAGCCAGTAGTAATGCAGCCCGTCAAGCCCCGGACTTTTCCAGTTCGGGGCCCTACGGACCGCCTCAGCTACGTCATCCGGCGTTATGATGACGGGGTCCATGGGCGTAATACCCGCACACTGACTCGCCACAACTTCCGTCCAAGGGCCCTCGTTGTGGTTTACGGGCTCTGACCACAGGCTGCGCCAGAATGCGACCGTGTCGGCCTGATTTGGTGCAGGGCCCGTTCCACTTACTATTGGTCGCTCCAATGATTTATAAAGCCTCTTCTGATCACTCTGGAAGAGACGATTCTGGTTGAACCGTGTCGACCTCTCGGTATATCGCCGAATCCGCTTTCCCCAAGCAACTATTCTTTGCTTCAGGTCGTCTATGCGCTCCGTCAGTTTTTGCATTATATCCGGCTGGGACAAACTAACATTTGTCCCAGCAAACGCCATCCTGACGGTGCGCACATTCCTTGGCCTGGTATTGCCTGACCTGAAGCATATCAGTCTGCCGATGAGGGCCCTAGCCTTTGCGATACGTTCTTCAATTCTTATTCTCCAGGCTGGGATAGCACTACTTTGTCCAGTAGCGTGTCCAGCCGTAGAAAGATTGGCACCTATAATACGGGAGACTGCCAGTGCGGCGCCAAAAAGAATTGAGTCCGTCTCGCAAAGGTCCCGGCTGGCTTCCAAATAGGTAACCAGCATTGGGTTCAGAGCCCTCACGACAGCCCGATTCCGCTTGCTTAGGGCTAGCGGGGAAGTCGCGGTCGATTTTCGAGAGTCGTACTGCGCGTTTCCACAATCGCCTCTTCCAATGTACTCCTCATTTGCTCTAGTTCCAGTTCCTGGGTGACTGTTCCATCATCGTTTGAATCAACCACAACTGGCGTATTCACGGCGGCATCCACATTTGCCGTTTGCTCAGCAAGTTGTGGCGCCGCATCCTCAGCCGCAGCATTTTCACCCGATGAAGAAACAGCCTCACGTCGTAGCCGTTCGAGTTCGGTGACATCAAATGTATTTGAGCGCAAGATATACCGAACTCGGTCTGCCAGGTTTTGCTCGGTGACACCAAGCCAGCTGGTGGGGATGATGGATGCGAGGAGCTGCTGGGTGGTCGTGCAGCACCTCGCGCTCGGCTGGCGGTTCGCATGCTGTCGCATCCAGCGCCAGCTCCAGACGCGCCCTGGCGACCTCCAGGCAGCGGCCCTTTGCGCGTTCCATTTGATTCCATCATCCATTTTAGGGCGTCATTTAGCGGGAGACGCCCAGACCCGGCGCCGTTTCATGGTTAGGCCATGTGCACAAGCGGGCCTTGGCACCTTCAATTTTTGCCGAGGCACGGCACTAACACCTCTTGGCAAGGTGCTGACTGACTGCGCTGACGTAGCGGTTTTGTCACATAACCGTTATATCAGCGGGCGATGGGGTCGTCACTTCCCTACGCCTATTTATTTATTATTATTATTATTAATTTTGCACGATCCTGTCATTCCTTTCTTCCATCTTTCAAATTCATATATCTACGCATGCATACCGTTACCGTTACAGTGTATTAAAGCCTACTGCTGATTACTAATTTTTCAACTTCTTCGACTTTTAAAGTAGTTGCTACGACGAGCTGTGGGATCGTCTTCCAGCGAATCTGTTCATTGCTTAAAGTTGTAGTGCTGCTTTAGATTGTAAGTAGTAGTGTCACTGGTAGGTTTTCGAATGTTTCTGAGTTTCAGATAGAAAGATTGTGACATTGCAATTTGCCTTGTTTAATATATAAGTACATCATTGCGACGTCCCTTGTTCTTTAAAATAAAGAGTTGTTGTGCACCCTCGCATTCCCTACGCACATCAGCCAAATGGATTAGGGTGCTGTTACACTAGATCTATTACCAAGTGCGAAAAGTTGAGAGAGTTTTATTATTTCATTGGCACAGATTATTTTAATATTAATTTTTATAAAACTGAAGGGGCAAACAAACAAACCTCTTGACGTGGCTAACTTGATGAAGATGGTTGAGGATGTTCATGAATTATTCATGAACATCCGCAGCCATCTTCACACAAAGGATGTTAAAGATGCTTTATCATCTCTGAAGGCTCTACTATTCTTTTAGGTATATATTAGCTATAATTGGGATTTACAATCATGGTTTCCCTAGGACACCAGTCTTCGAAAACGTAGGATATCTTTATCAAAGTTGTTTCGTTATTTTGTATTTTCTGATTAAAACACATATCTATAAAAATTCTTATGAAATTTATGTATTTGCGTGAAACTTGCCTTCAGTTTTTTATGGACGTACTGACTACAAACTAGCACACATTTAACCTGGTGGCAAGTGAATGCTAAGACCTACATCTATCCTCAATTAAGAATCAAAATGCAGACGCGTTGTCATCCTTAAGGTCTAAGATGGGATGCCTCGAAACCAGTAAAAAGGGTCTTTGGTTCGCTACAACTCAGATACGAAACACAACAACATTGTGCCGCTGTTTGAAACTTTACAATGTATACAGTTTTGGTTAATTAACAATTAATAGTTAATTAATAATTTATACGCTGCCACGCTGCAGCTATATTATGGTTACAGCACGAATGGGTCGTCTCGACTGGGGTGGGACCACGCTCTCACCGAACATCAGCGTAAAATAGCAGCTTAATACTGCTGTGTTTCGTATGGCGAGTGTAGAGAACCGGAGACTCGTTTTACTGGAATCGAGGCATTCCATCTTAGTCCTCAGGGGTGACAACGCATCTGCATTTCGATTCTTAATCGAGATTAAATGTAGATGTCTATGGGCCGCATCCACTTACCATCAGGTGGACTGTGTGCTCGTATTCACCCTTATTCTATAAAAAAATCTCCGTTATATCATCCCGTGGGTGTCGGAAGCGATAGAAATGACACAGAAGATGGGCAGCATCATCTTCCTGATAACAATATGGTTGCGGTTGCCAATTCACTTGCCAAGTTTGGCAATTATAGCAAACATAACCCTACGAATTATATGTTATATGGAGCGGACTTGTGATAGACTGTAATAAATCAATAAATGAAATAACTTATATGCAATTCCGACTATAAGTTTAGATTTAGATTATAAGTTCAAGTTAGAATTCTAGACAGATCGTGTGCAATATCTGCCTTGTTTAATATATAAATACATCGTTGCATCGACCCTTGTTCTTTGAAATAAAGAGTTGTTGTGCACCCTCGCATTCCCTACGCACATCAGCCAAATGGGATTAGGGTGCTTTTACACTAGATATATTACCAAATGCGAAAAGTTGAGAGAGTTTTCGCAGTAATTAGGTAATTGGTGTTACAGAAAGGTACTACAGTAAGTAATTCTAATTTTCTGTAACAACTTTTATACCTGTATTATGCAAATAAATGAATTTGATTTGATTTGAAAATCAATAACTGTTGATTAACTTTTTGTTATATTCACTAATTTCTTACAACGAAATTACGATGGATAGACACCTGGGCTAGATTTTTATTTAACACCGCCAAAAATATATTATATATAACATAGCTTATTTGCAAAATACGTAGTTATAATCTATAATATAAAGTCGCCAGATGGGCGCCGCTGTGGTGCTAGCCTAGGGCACTGTCAACATTTAATCCACCTCTGCACAGTAGCTGACCCTAGTGATCTATATCAAGAGTTAAAATTTTCAGAAACTATTAATATATCTCTATTCTATTCTACTAAAAATTATGAAACAAGAAAAATCATATATATTTGCCAAATTTCATTGCAATACCTCGACAGTCGCAGATGTTAAACTCATTTTAGTCTTAACAAAATTTTAAAACATGTCCCAATAAAGTATTACAGGATTTGAGACTTATAAATATAGGATTTTGAACTTACGATATTATACGTAAGAGATAGATATAGATGGAGATAAGATAGGGAAACGAGCACACAGTCCACCTGATGGTATGTGGTTGCTGTGACTCATGGACATCTACATCTATCTTCGATTACGAATTAAGATGCGGATGTATTGCCACGCGTGAGGACTGATGAAATGCTTCGTTTCCAGTAGAAAGGGTCTTCGGTTCTCTACACTCACCACACGAAACACAGCAGCATTAAGCTACTATTTGACGCTGGTATTCTGTGAGAGCGTGGTCTTTCCACGGGAAAGCTGACCCATTCTTGCTACAACTATACTACTAATATAGCTGCAGAATGGCTTTACCACGTATAATACCATTCTTGAAACGGTTCTCTGTCCAGCGACAAACTAAGAAAGAAAATGTCACAAAAGCGCCTAGTTTGTTCGGTACACATAAATACATAATTATGTTACGATAACGAAAAAATTATATCTTTTTCTTTACCTGTCCGCAAAAGTACAATGATGGACATGGGTCTCTCCCTTACTTTTGAGCATTTTCCTTAACCGTCACGTCCGTTCGATTTACGATCGCGGTATCAGACGTCTCGCAACTTTGGCAAAATTTTATGTTTGTTATATCTATCATATAAGCACTAAGCGAACGCACATACTTGTTACGCCCTCATGTGAGAACACCTTAACAAGTGTAAAAATAAAAAAATTCTTTCGTTTCAGATACGCGCAGTGAGATGGAGCTGTTGACGGATCGCACACGTCTACAGCGCGGAGCATCCGAGCGTGCTTCGGGCGCGTTTGCGTGACTTTCCCGCTTTTACTAAGTGCAATGTGACATTCACTTTGGTATAACGAAAAAAAAAATTGATTATGCTATATTGAACTTGTGTGTAAAGGAATAATATATCCTCTAAAAATTGTTTATAATCGGTTTAATTTTTTACAGCGGTTATAATAAAGTGAATGTCTACAAATCTGTGAAATGTGATGCAAAGTGAAAACAGTGAACGAAACAATTATGTAAAGTGATATAGTGATGAGGAAGTGAACGTGTTTCCCCCGGCGTCAGTGGATCGCTGAAACAAGTGACGCTGAAACATGAAGTGATCTTCATCTAGTCAAAATTAAACATGAAAATGCAAGTGGAGAATAGTGTAAATTATAGTAGTAGTAGTACATGTAAGTCCAATATTATTTTTCTTTTTCATATCATGGCGGGAAACTTTGACAGTTCAACTGTCATATTAAATATTATATCATTGATTGTATATATGTATTGTAAATGACCAGTATTTTAGCAATACATTTCAAATTGATTAGAAAAAAAAATATAACTTTTAATATAAACGTGAACACACTCTTAATGCCATTTTAATGGTTTTAATCAAAGGTTTCGTGATTCCGTTTAATAAATTGAGATATACATTTAAATATGCTATAAATTAATTATAATGCATTAGATTGAACAATTTGTACCATGTTTGTTTACATAAAATCCTCCAGTAATGGTATTTCAGTAAGAGTAAATAATAAACGATGGAAATAATAATTTAATTTAACGATTGTTTCTTGTTATTATAAATTTTTGTTAAATTGAACATAAATAACACTTCATTTATCATTTCAGTAGGACTAAAATATCTGAAATATGGAATCACTGCAATCCAAATTTATTAGCAAAAATTTGGTGTTTACAACGAATTGTTTACATTTTTCTTTAATTTACGATATTCTAAATAGATTTTGTTTATCAAAATCATTTTAAGGTGTCAATTCTTGTCTTTCATATCAGCGAGATCAAAGTCGACTATTGGAAATTTTAGCCATCATTTTCCCATGCTTAGTAAATAAATACTGTAAATTACTTAACTACTGTTTTGTTATTGCGTAAGGTTTTCATTTTATTTATCCATGTAAGTTCAATGTCGTTGTGCGACCTAGACAGAACGAGAACGAGTGCAGCGAATCGGTGAGCGATAACTTCCGATCGAATTGGGCAAGGAAAACAAATCTAAATTTATTTGGGACTTGGATCGATCAAAGCAAAATGCACAACTCAATTGCAGATCGATTTTTACACGGTCAATGGAAGCTGAAATCACTTCGAACATCATGGAAATTTTAAAACAATAAAACAGACTATTTTACGATTTTGCTGAATGAGAAATACGTAACAGTACAAGTGCAAGATACGTTGAGTAAGAAAAGAAAACTGTTACACGTTATCACTGAAAAGCGCTGCCACAGTGGCAACTACATAGAGTGAGACTGTGAATACGAGCTATACAAGACGTGACAGAACGTATAGATAAATAAAATCTGAAGTACTTATAATGTAAAGTATTATTACAAATTACAATTAAGTATTATACTTCTCGTTAAGGATTTTAAGTTATAAGACACTTATAGAACACAGTAAGCAGTAAGAAGGAAATATAAGATAAAAATCAAAACTGTACAAAACGTAATAAAATGTATAGATAAACAAAACGTTAAATACTTACAATATAAAGTATTATTACAAATTACAATTAAGTATTAAAATTCTCGATGAGAACTATAAGTTATAAAACACTTATAGAATACAGTAAGCAGTAGGAAGAGAATAAAATCAAAACTATACAAAACGTAATAGAACCTATAGATAAATAAAATGTCAAATACTTATAATATGAAGTATTTAATATTAAAAATTGTAATTAACTATTATATTTCTCGATAAGGACTTTACGTTATAAAACACTTATAGAACACAGTAAGCAGTAAAAAGTAAATATAAGATAAAACATAACAACAATCTTTTGGCTGTGGGAAAACCTTCAAAGGAAACAGCTTCAAAGCGGCGGATTCGAAAGGCCGATGAAACCCTACAGTGTACGTATCTTCATAAAAGTCATAACTACGTGAACTTCGCATACTTTAGCCACGTCGCGATTTACAGAAAAACACCTCCTTAAAGCGTTAAATTCTTGCATTTAGCTATTTTCACTGACTTATTAATTCAAGTTCTTCTAACTAAAATCATCATATTACAGAAAATAATTTAAAGTCTGTTTCTGGTTTAAAGTAGAATGTGTCCGACAAGTTCCCCGGTAACATTATGCTAATTAAGGTGGATGGAATTGGGCATCAATAAAAAAATTCGTTAAGATTGTCGTACCATGGCTGAAAGGAACTCTTCTTAAACCAAGGGTTATTAATAAACCACTTTTTATGACAAGACAGCATAACTTTTGGTTTGCGAATTAGTAGATATTTTTGGCACCTTTAAGATTAGTAAATTAAAAAATCGATTAATATCAGAAAATTTATTACTCCATTAAAACTGTTTAATATTATTTTAGGAATGATTTCTTAGTGATTTTTTAGTTTGTAGTAAGTTTCAATAACTTATCCCTAAACTTCAATATCAAGATAATAGCCGAAATTATTAAGGGCTAGATTTAAAAAAACCAGATACGCAATGAGTATTAGTGTCAAAGTCTCGACAACTAGTTCTTTGACAAGTGTGACCTTTAAGGCAATAATAACGTAGAAGTTCGTTTAAAAATTTAGTTTAAATTTTTTTCCCCAATACACTTATTTGTAACTAGCGTACCGCCCCGGTGACTTTATTTAGATTTATGATAATCAAAAAAACGTTTTATTTTTATCAATTTTTCGTTTTTTTTTTTGAAAATGTCGAGTTGTTGGACAAAATAAAGCCTAGACCATTGACTTGCGCCATCGCTTTCATTTGTTCGCTAAGTTTCATTACAATTAGTTTTCCGGAGATTGGTCCGGACAGGAAGATACGGACCCACATGCAAATACCCCCCCCCCCAGCTATAAATCAGCTATTTCAACGTTACAGACAGATACTTCAATTTTATTTTAATGTATGGGCGAATTTCTTGTTAATAAGTTACCGTAATGAAAATTCTCAGGTGTGTTGCCATAAAAAAGCGGTTTTTAAGTAGGAATAACTCTGACATAGAATACTCTAGGAGACGTCTTTTGTATAGTTAATTTTTCGTGAATAGACACTTTATAGGATTCATTTTAAGCCTTTAGAGCTTAACAGTGTATAAATTGAATCAGTCAAATAATCACATTCACAGGATATGCAGTAAATACATTGTACTGGGAGATAATCGTATTAAAACCGGATTAGCAAAAATTTTAAAGGCTAGGAAAACATAACTATTGATAGAAGTGAAAAACTAACAGTGACGAGTAATACTCCAGCACAAGAACCTATAACAAACCTTAAGTAAAAGCCCTACAGATGCGTTATCATCTTTAAGATGTAAGATTACAATACAAATACAAATGACGATCATTATTTGTCCCTTTAGCTCCGCTCTCTCTCTCTTCCTTCTCTTGTTTATAGTCATTGATCTACCTAAAGTATGTTGTCATTTTACATAACATTACATAATAATAGTACATAAGTTAGTATTTTTTTTCTAATGTAGTGCACCCTACTCGTTAATCTTTTTTTGAATTAATTTCTTCTTCTGGGTTGTCTGGAAGAGATTGATATGTATATAAAACCGCATTTTGTTTTTCCCTCATTATTTGTTCAGTTTTTTGTTATATTTATCTTTTATTGGTGTACAATAAGGAGTATTGTATTGTATTGTATTGACGTAATTCAAAACGTTTTTCCTAGGTAGTACAACTCCTTTTGTGTCCATGAGCCTATCAGGATTCCCTCTTACGTTCCTGCCACGAAACGGCTGTGTGCACAGATTTGTTCAGGGAGTCAGTAAAATTACAGGTTGTAAGTCATTCTACCTGGACCTATATAGGATCAAAGTGATAACGAAATGCAATATTCTTACGTGTTTTCGAGGATCGACCACGCTGGCTCAAAATAAACAGCAGCAAATAATGAAACAGCATTATAGTGCTTCATACATGAGTGATAAGAATTAGGGGAATTATTTTTAAAAAGAAACTTACAAAATGGCTGGCAACAAAATGTTTTTATGGTTTAGATGAATGTACTATAACTTAAAAGTAATCTACAATAATGGTGGCATTAAAATGTTTTTATAATTTAGACGAATATATGACTTATCTTAAATCTACAATAATGGTGAAATATGGAAAAACTGATAACTTTTTTTGACAATTAATATAAATTTTTTGACAATTTTTTTTAGATATTTGACGTTTATATATAAACATTTACATAATAAATTAAATTTTTGACATGTATTTATTGTAATTTGACACTACAAATTGTTCGTATTATTAAATTACAAAAAATTTTACACTAAAATATTTTTAAATAATCATATAATTATGTTTTTTTTTTTGATAGTTTAACCCATAGAATACTTTATGTATGTATTATAGTATTCTATTGTTTAACATCATTAAAATAATATTTTTTGTATATTGTAAAGATATTGCATGCTATTATTATGGTAAAGCTCTTTAATAAATAATAACATCACAATATTATGTAACATATTCTGGCAATAAATAAATTAGAATTTGAATTTGAGACCCGACTAGCAACGAGTCATTTCAACTTAGTGCTCGGAGATTAAATTCTTAATTATAGAACCTAGTGTCTATAGGCCACGCCATACACCATTAAACAGAAACAGAAACTCTCTTATTCAATATAGATTATAAATAATACTTAATGAAAGTCACTTTTTTAATTTACCATTAGGTGGACCATAGAAGGCCATAGGCCACATAAGCCAAAGACCACAAATCCTCGCTAAAGAACACAGATTCCTTCCAAGGTTGATTCGCGAGGCTATTGAAATCAAAAAACATCCACCATTTGCTGGGGATCCAATAATAAATTTATTAAATCCCAACCCAAACATACAACTGCAAGACTTCAAGATACCATAAGTTCATACTGTGTAGATGGGAACAAAAGTTAAATTTTAATCTAGGGTAACTGCGGTTAACTATGACATCTGGACATTTAACACCTCAGTTCCCCCGTGACCATGGGTGCTGTAAAGTGCTCGAAACGTCGGGTATTTAAAAAGATAAATATACGCGACAAAATCCGTAGAAACTAGTATTATTTAAATGTGTAGTGTTCGCGTAAATATAAGAAATCATTATAAAAGATACATCGTTTAAATTTTAATATATATTTATTTGTAAACAGTGTGCAAATGATTTACAAATAATTTACATGCAGCGACGTTTGACACGAAAATTAGAAACGATTGTAACGTCAAAAGAGATGTTGTGTAGACATTTATAGGTGTGAATTGACACGTAAGTGGCATGTTAGTGGCTACACGGGCTCCGCCCACTCCCCCGTTCTATTATGCATGTATTATAGTATTCTATGCGGTGGACTGTGTGATAGTTTGTCACCTCTCCAGTATTTTGATTAAAAATCTACCATAGATACAATACCCATTGCTATCAATTTAACTATTATAAAAAACAAAAAAGAGAAAAGTGCCACTGTTTATTTATTTTTTGATAAACTATCACTATCATCGTGAAAAATGAGTCGAATTCTATTATCCTCATTTTGCGGTGAGCTACAAGGCAATAAAACCTATTTTAAAACTTTTACGGTACACTTAAAATATCATCTTTGATGTAGGCTAGTGCCACAGCTTATCGTTCGGATTAAATAAATATAAAACATAGAGAAAAAGAACGTAAATAATTTTTTTAAAGAACAATGGTGACAAGTGAGGATATTAAGCAAAAAATCGAAATGGTATCTGGAAGCAAACCACGTCCAGCTCTGGATTTTATGCCAGCTAATGAAGATGATGACGAGGAGTTTTGCTATGGGACTGACAGGTTTTTTCATAGGATAGGGTGATAATGGAGTACACAATCTATCTGATGGTAAGTGGTTGCTGTGACCCATAGACATTCACATTAATCCTCAATTAAGAATCAAAATGCAATTGCGTTGTCAATCCTGAGGACTAAGACACTCATCATAAGAAATACAGCAGCACTACGCTGCTTCTGTGAGAGCGTGGTCCTGCCCCGGTTGAGCCGACACATTCGTGCTACAACTATAACATAGCTGCAGCGTGGTCCTACCACGTAAAAAGTTGTAGTAAAAAGTCCTATAAAGGGTCCCAATTTTACATTCGCGATATTGAATGCCAATCAACGAAATATAAATTATATTTATGGACCCTAATACTTACTACTTGGTGGACTGTGCGCTTATTAGTTGCATTTTCATCGATTATCTGTACTTTACCAGTACTGTACCAGTGCGTGTTGCCAGTGATGACTTACGGATCTGAGACGTGGTCCTTCACTGCTGGCCGTATGAGGACGCTCAACTTCGCTCAGCGAGTTATGGAGAGGGCTATGCTCGGAGTTTCACTGCGTGATAGACTCAGAAATGAGGATATCCGCAGTAAAACCAGAGTGATCGACATAGCCCAACGGATTAGTAAGCTGAAGTAGCAATGGGCCGGCCATATAGCTCGAAGAACCGATAACCGTAGGCGTAGTGTAGGGCGACCCCCCACTAGATGGAGTGACGACCTGGTAAGACATGCAGGAAGTCAATGGATGCAGGTGGCTCAGAACCGTGCTTTGTGGCATTACTTGGGGGAGGCCTATGTTCAGCAGTGGACATGTGAAGGGCTGTAATGGTGATGATGATGATGATCTGTACTTTAGACGTTAGTAAATATTTGTTTCGCATATCTTGATAACAATGGCCACAGCAGATCAACCGGATAATTCTGCTGTTATTTGTCGCTGGTATTAGGTAAACAAACTTCTCTATGCTTGTGTTAGGACTTTTTAATGTGAGAGAATAAAAAAGCATTAAGTTTTGTCTATAACCGTATAGTTAAAAAAACTATAGATACTCCTTACGTTTTTTATTATGTGTGTGTAAAAACTATCATATATGGTAGTGGTAACATAAATGAATAACCTTTTGTACTTTTCCGTATTCTCAATGTCATCATTTAAAAAGTTAACAGAGCAAAGGAGTCAATTGAAAAGAAATTTAAATGAGACTAAGTAAGACAGAACAAGCAAATAGGTTTGGGTATTTAAAATATAATGTACAAAGTAATAGTGTATACAAAAACATTATTACCAATATCGATGTAGCGCAACAAGCTTTCAATTAAAACATTAAAAAAAACATGCATATAAAGGAGCGTCGCTGTGCTGAGACGTAGACGTCATCACAAAGAGGTTAGAAAGGCTTCAAGCATCTGAGAAGTAGCGCTTTTTCACTAACAGGCTTTGACGACAATCCCACTTGCTGGTATTACGATGTATAGCAACCTGGGAAGGCGCTCTCACAGAATACTTGCGTAAAATAGCAGCTTAGTGCTGCTGTGTTTCGTATGGTGAGTGTAGAGTACCGGAGACCCTTTTTACTGTTAATGAGGTATTCCATCTTAGTCCCTAGGAGTGGACAACGCATCTGCATTTTGATTCTTAATCGTGGATAGGTATAGATGTCTGTGTGCCACAGCATCCACTTACCACCAGGTGGACTGCATGGTCGTTTATCACCCTTATTCTATATTTCAAAATGTGACGAGGAAACCTTAGATGGTAAATTGTACATTAACAAGAGCTTTATTACTCCCTTACCTTTAATTCACTCAGATTATAATCAGGTGGAAAGACATACGCATTGCGCAAGACTAAGCATACCGTTTGGATCGAATGCGTGGAATATTTCAACAAAGTGGTGAAGGCGGATCGCGCGGGTGCTCCATGGTAGAACAGGGGAAGGAGGGATTAAGTCATGTAATTCCTGCGCACACTCCACGATATGAATGTAGAACACCGAGAGGCTGGCTGCTCTGTTAAAGTAGGATTGACGGTATAGGTAAGCTCGACAGAGATGATTATGGATAAAGAAATGTTTGGAGATGGAAAAAAATTTATAAGGTACTCTAAGTATATTAAATACAGAAGCAGGTACGATCGGCGTAACATATTTAAAAAAAAATATAATCATCAAAGTAATGATGTCAGAAAAATGAGTTAGAGGAAAGTCAAAGAAAAGTTATTTCAAGCAGTCGTTGATAGAAAAGACTAACATAACATCCTGTAAGTAGTAAATCCAAAATGACGTGAAATATAATCAATAGTGAAACTGGCAAGATAAAACTACACAAATCACACTTTCCATTTAAATTTAACAATAATTTAACATATTTAGATCGAGATGTTGTAACGGCTTTTGAACAATATTTTACCGACATTCTGATCTTAATTACAAAGTCACTGACTTACTTACTCTCCTACTACTACAGAGTCATTACTCATTATCATTACGATTGCAGCCGGTCAAAAGTCCACTGCTGAATATTTTTCATTTTCATGAAGAGGCGTTTTTCATTGGTACCTCGGAGAAGCTAAGCAGTCTCCAGTTTTTTTAATAAAAATAAATCCTGCTGTTTTTATAAAGGTAATGCCCATCGTCTGTTTCAGCTTCCCTACATCGCTTCGTTGGTCTAATGGTTGTAGTAGTGCGACTGCTGATCACGAGGTCTTGGGGTCGAATCCCGGGTCGTGCCAAAAATCAATTATTGAGTTTTTCCGTCAAATAATTCTCAGTAGCTGCCCGGAGTCAGAAAGTTGGAGGTGTCTCACCTGCGTGCCTCTGAAAGCACGTAAAGTCGGTTGGTCCTGCGCATGATCTGTCTCCGATCGTGTTGTTTTACCGTTCTATCGGATTATGAGAGTGAGGGAACAGAGTGCACCTGTGCTTGCGCATACATTCGGGCACTATAATCCCGTTCTGTGCAGATGGCTAGTCTCCATTGAGGCTGGCCGCCGGGACCGAAATTCGGTCTGGAGAACATTTATTTTTTGGGGTATTCATAGAGTATTCTCATCTGGTTGGGCTGAATAAATGTATAAACGGAAATGATAAATATATATTTAATATACAAACATAATAAATAAATAATACATAAATAATAAAAACCCAACCAGATGGAAACCCTCGGCAGGCGAGAACAAACGGCCGAGGGTTAGGGGAAAAGGGAAAGAAACCGGCGGAAGTAGAGAAGCTCATTGGGATTAGCCCGTTTGCAGAAACGACTACAGGAATAATTTCGTTCAGCAGCCCACCCCACATGTCGGTCTAAGTCTATGCTTGGGGATGTGATACATTAGACTCATAGATAAATTATAAGAGTTCGTTGCACGAAACAAGTCCCTAAAATGAGATTTTCTTACGTAGAAAAATCAAGCTTCATTTTATTTAAGTAAATTAGAAAAAAAAACGATACCGTTCACCCGGGCTACCTCCCACGTAGCTATTTTTAGGTAATTATTTTATTTAAACAACTACAAACATGAACTGAATTAGAAAATTCTTATTTCGTGGAAAAAATTTGAGGTGCTGCTAAAGAATCAAAGGAAACACGCTTCAGTTGTAATTAATTAATGACAAGATTTATGCTTCGAACACATTTTTAAGTCCGATGTCGTTGAACATCGGGATTAATGAACTTTTTCACGCCTGCTGCCTATTGAAAATTCTTGTATTAACATTTACCTATATGGGCCCCTCCCATAGATTGTCTCATAGGATGATATTTGCCATGGTTGCCGCAAGTTTTTGTTTTCGGTCGTTATTAGGAAGACACTAAAAATTATTAGTGTTATTATAAGACTATTTTAGATATTATTTAAAAAGTTTGAAATTTTTGAAGAAATTTTCTACTGAATGGCGGGATATCCTAGCACAGATATTTTATTGACTTTATTAAAGGATGTCCCAACAACGGATTAGTGTATCTGCTTCAACAAACGATATTTTAATATGATTTGGGGAGTGTTAATAATATTAAGTGGCAACACTAAGTTTTCTATGAAAGCCAAACTGTTGATGTTGAGGAAATATGGTGAGACTGTTATGCAAACCGCTTAGATTAAGAGACAATAAAAAATGTAGTATAACATCAAATCAAGCTGCACATAAATATAAAAAAGTACCACAAAAAATTTGAATTGACTACTCTCAACAACCCAACTAGGAAAGTCAGACTACCATCGATAATACAACACGTGTTTTTCCTCTACATGAGGCATCCTCAGGTGAAATAGACTCTGCGATTGCTGACCTCTAAGAACGCATACCTGCAGTCTATTGGAGATTCTTATATCGGCATTTGTATCTTTATTTTCATTGTACTTCCGTGCGTTTTCTACTTCATCATCATTATCATTACTGCTGTTTTTTCTTTGGTCGTAACGGTCAGGTCCTAGACATGGGAATCTTTCACAACGGACCAGGAGGATTTGTCTTAATCGCCATGCATGTAGGACGAGTTAACGCTCTCTGTCCCTGAAGTCCTCCTTTGATGCAACTCCCCGTTTCTAAACACGATATTTTACATCACGTTATGTACGAGAATTTTTTAAAAAAGCATATTACGTCATTGTACAAACGCTCGTACAAAAGCACTCTCACCTATCTGTGTAAGCTACATGTACCTGTGTGCGATGCAATTCTTGTACGTATAATGCAAGTACATATGATGTAGTGTGTACACATTGGAAAACATACAAGCAGACCCAAAAATAAGCAATTCGTGTTTTATTCGTACCCGGGTCACACTGACCACATAACCGCGCGGAAAAAGTTGATAATTCATAATTCTTTTTTGCATGTCACAAAGTATAAAGTTGGAACAATATATTTACAGAACATGTGACAACCTGTACGGGCGTAGCGTATTAAGACAGAGTTTAAATTTAATTAATTTATAAAATGTCGGACTAAATAATACTCACACATTTATTTAAAAAATTAAATTTTAACAAATATTATATGTCAACTATTGATCATTCGTCATTTATATTATCCCCTCGTCTGTCCAGTCAAACGCCATAATATGGCGTCGAGTGATAGCAAACTATTTGTAACATATATATGATATATATAACATACATATATATAACATATATATATATATATATTGTTATGCATAATTATATTATTATAGTATATATATGATTATATACTACTTAGTATATATATTATATACTTAGTATACTTGTTATATACTTACTTACTACTTCGGAAAGTGCTCGATAGAAGCGCCATATTGGCCAAAATGACCCCGTCATTCGAGTGGTTATGTAAATAAAGTTTAAAAATTTGGATGAAAAATACTAACAATGTCAAAAATATAAATAGAAATAAAGAAAATTGTCAAATAACTAAAATTGATTTGTGATTTATCATTAAAATATTCATTCAAACTGTAATATGTTTTTACAATAAGCATTTTCTTAAGTACTATTTCAAATTTATGACACCTGAGGGCTTTTATTGTATTAGGTAAACGGTTGTAACGGGTGTGCCGTGCAGTGGTGTTTGAGAATATCCACTACCCCATATCATCTCGTGGGTGTCGTAAGAGGCGACAGAGGGAGACAGGCAGGAGATGGGCAGCAGCATCTTCCTGATAACAACAATTACACAATAAAAAACTGCGGTTGCCAACTCAAGAAAAAAATGAGCAACGACACGAACAAACGGCCCCCAGTCCCCGGCGGCCCCGCTATTCCTGGCTACGGTGGCGACCATGGTAACGGCGAGGCAGGGGGTGCTAAGAATCTCCGGTGGAGGTTCGGATGCCACCTACGACGACTCGACCTGGCAGACATATAACGCACGCACACTGAGAACTAACGAGAAGATATTGGAGCTGGAGAAGAGATAGACAAGTTGCGCTGGCATATTATAGGATTATCTGAGATCCGAAGAGAGGGGGAGGACACGGTAATCCTCAAGTCCGGCAACTTGTTCTATCACCGGGAGGGCGACCATCTGTCCCAAGGAGGTGTCGGATTTATCGTTCACAAGTTTCTTGTCAACAACGTTGTAAAGATTGAGAGAGTGTCGACGACGTTTGCGTACCTGATACTCAGAATCACCAAACGGTATTCGCTGAAGGTCATACAGGTTTACGCACCAACCTCGGAACATCGGATGAGAAGGTGGAGAAAATGTATGAGGATATCTTTAAAGCCATGCATTCCTCCAAAACCCACTATATGGTGTTGATGGGAGACTTTAGCGCAAAACTAGGCACAAGAGAAAGCGGTAAGCTGAAGTTAGGGAAATTTGGAGTAGGGCAACGGAACCGTAGGGCCCAGCAGCTGGCCGACTTTATGGAGAAAGAGGTACTCTTTATGATGATTTTTTTCTTCCAGAAGCGGCCTCACAGGAAGTGGACCTGGTCGAGCCCCCACGGTTCGACAAAAAATGAGATTGACTTCATTATGAAAACCAGACGCCAACTGTTCCGTGATATCTCAGTGATCGCAAGGGTGAAAACTGGCAGCGATCACCGAATGGTTAGAGGCACACTGAACCTAAACGTTAAGTTGGAGAGGTCTCGTCTAATGAAGTCAACGCTCCATCCCCCCTCGTGCACTAATCCAGAATCCCGAAACTATTCAGCTCGAGTTACAAAACCGCTTTCAGTGCCTAGATGACTGCAATACAGTGGACGATATGAATGACAAGCTCGTGGAAACTGTCCATGCGGTCGTAGCTAAGAACAAAAACTCTCCGAACACACTCTTAATCTCATGGATGTTAGACGGGAGATGAAGCTGCAGTTTTCAGCAGATTTGACAGCATACAGGCAACTGAACAGACACATCTCCAAATGCATGCGACAGGACTTAAGCAACTTCAATACAACTCGTATTAAAGAAGCGATGGAGCGGAACCAGGGCTCCAAAGTCTTTGCTAGAGATCTGTTTGCCGGAAAGAGTCAACTGTCAAAGCTGAAGACTAAGTGTGGCATCGTCGTTTCTGGTACACCTGAGATTATGAGTGAGGTTGAGAGGTTCTATGGGAGCTGTAACAATGGGGGGTGCCAAGAGCAAGTCTTATCCGACATTATTCCGATGAAATCCCGGACGTCAGTCTGAGTGAGATTAGAATGGCCCTCCAGCACTGTAAAAACGGCAAGTCCCCAGGCGAGGATGCAATTATAGCGGAGCTTCTGAAAGCGGGTGGAACACCGGTACTTAAAGTCCTTGAGAAGCTCTTTAATTCCGTCCTCCATGGTGGCACTACTCCCGAGGCGTGTAGCAGAAGTGCGGTGGTCTTGTTCTTCAAGAAAGGTGAGAATGCTCTCTTGAAGAACTACATACCGATATCCCTTCTGAGCCGCGTCTACGTGCTGTTTTCGAGAGACTTGACGACTTCCAGCCTCCCGAACAAGCCGGTTTCCGAAAAGGCTTTAGCGCCATAGACCACATACATACCCTTCGGCAAATTGTACAGAAGTCCGAAGAGTACAATCTGCCACTTTGCCTGGCGTTGTGGACAAGCCTTTGATTCCGTCGAAATTTGGGCTGTGCTACAGTCTCTTCAGCGGTGCCAAGTTGACTGTGGGTATATCGAAGTGCTTAAGTGTTTGTACAGTAGGGCTACGATGGCTATCCGAGTACAGAACCAGAGTACGAAACCTATCCAACTGCAAAGAGGTGTAAGACAGGGTGACGTTATATCTCCGAAACTCTTCACCGCTGCATTGGAAGACGTTTTCAAGCTACTTGACTGGAAACGATACGGTATTAACATCAATGGCGAGTATATCACTCATTTTCGATTTTCCGACGATATAGTCCTTATGGCAGAATCGCTGGAGGACCTAATGACCTCAATAGTGCCTCCCAACGGATAGGTCTTAAGATGAACATGGGCAAAACAAAGATCATGTTTAATGTCCATGTCACACCTATGCCGGTAGTTGTTGGGAGCACTAAGCTCGAAGTTGTTGACGAGTACGTTTACCTGGGACAAATAGTCCGACTAGGTAAGTCCAACTTCGACCGAGAGGTCAATCGACGGATTCAACTCGGCTGGGCAGCGTTCGAGAAATTACGATACATCTTCTCGTCAGGTATATCTCAAAACCTAAAAACGAAATTGTACAACCAGTGCGTGTTGCCAGTGATGACATATGGAACTGAGACGTGGTACTGCTGGCCGTATGAGGATACTCAAAATCGCTCAGCGAGCTATGGAGAGGGATATGCTCGGGGTTTCTCTGCTAGATAAACTTAGAAAAGAGGATATCCGCAGTAGAACCAGAGTGACCGACATAGCCCAACGGATTAGTAAGTTGAAGTGGCAATGGGCCGGGCATATAGCTCAAAACGACACAGACAGCATAGGTTTCTTAACACTATTTTGAAGAACCGATAACCGATGGGGAAAAAGGGTTCTCGAGTGGCATCCTCGTACCGGTAGGCGTTGTGTAGGGCTACCCCCCACTAGATGGAGTAACGACCTGGTAAGACATGCAGGAAGTCGATGGATGCAGGTGGCTCAGGACCGTGTTTTGTGGCATACTTTGGGGGAGGCCTATGATCAGGAGTGGACTTGTGAAGGGCTGTAATGATGATGATGATAATGATGAAACGATTGTAAACCCTTATAGCCATGTAGTGGACACCATTTTTACATAATGTGAGATTTGTGGCAGGAGCAACCAGATTATAACCTCGGCGTGTGCCGTATCGACTAGGTCTATCTTCAAATCGCTGGAAATGATGAGGATTTTTCCTAAAAAATCGGCATAATTCAAAAATGTACATGCACGTTACAGTTAGTAAGTTATATCTGGGGAACAACCTTCGATATGAATCACTTGGAGCTACGAATGTGATGATTCTAAGGCAACGTTTTTGGAGCATGGATACCGCGTGTACCTCGGTAGTGTTTCCCCAGAATATGATGCGTGGTACGCAGTAAGTGCGCACTGCTCGTTAGTATCCTTACGTAGATAAAAAAGTTACAGCCTGTGTACTTCCCATTGCCTAGCACTGGCCTCTTCTTACATAGATTTTATGGGAAGGTAATTTTTTTATAGAATAAAATTGACAAACGAGCACACAGTCCACCTGATAACAAGTGAGTGCTGTATTCCATAGCTATCTACATGTATCCTCGATTGAGAATCAAAGTGCAGATGTGTTGTGACTCCTGAGGACTAAAATGGAATGCCTCGTTTCCAGTTACACTCATCATATGAAACACAGCAGAATTAAGCTGCAATAATCTGCTATGTGTCAGCTGCGCTAACCCAAAGCGTGTTGGTAGACTTCACATGTTTTCGAAATAAATTTTTATTTTTCAGGCATGCATGTTTCACTTTGATATACTATGATGTATCATCACGATATTTTCCGCCAAAGACGTTGTAAATCAGCATTTAAAATAGCAGTTGACAAATTAATTTCTGTATCGAACCTTGGTTGCTCGCACATTGTGAAGTTTATATCAAACACTTAGCTTGTTATCTACAGTTCATGACATATTATATGTATTTGATTACCGTTAGATATTTTGGCTCTCGAGCTAATTCTGTGTGACGTAAAACATCACTTCTCTTCTAGTTACACCTTGTCGGTGACATCAATACTATTATTGGATCAACGTATTACTAGACTCTATTGCTTTCAATGCGACGCTATTTTTAACAGTGGTTCTATTTTGGTTAGTAAAAGCAAATTGAATTTACTGTTCTCAGAAATAGGCACAGCATCTTGGTATTACAAACCACAGATCCTCTCTGATGTCTGAGGGAATAAATTATAATTACTCAAGCTTCACAACAAACAAGAATTAAGTGTTGATTTGAAACCGATTTCATTAAGTAATTAATTAAGTTTAATCCGTAATTTAATTATACGTCGTAGAGCCATGCTGCAGTTATATTAGCAGTATAGTTGTAGCACGAACGGGTCGGCTCGACCGGGGAAGGACCATGTTCTCACAGAATACCAGCGTTAAATAGTGGATTAATGCTGCTGTGTTTCTTATTGTAAGTGTAGAAAAGGGGAGACCCTTTTTTACTGGAAACGAGGCATTCCATTTTAGTCCTCAGGAGTGACAACGCATCTGCATTTTGATTCGTAATCGAGGTGGACTGTGTTCTCGTTTGTTACCCTATTCTATAAAAAAATATATCACAACACACAATATTTATCTGTGATAATACTGTTAATAACGTGTAGCAATTAGACAAAAACCTGGCATGATTTCCACACTGGTTTTATTTTTCAAATAACACAAATAACAAAACGTACAATCCTGACAATAAGTTCATCATTTGTTTTTTTTTCTAATTAATAGTTTTTGCGTGATATGAGTACAAAAAAACATGATGAGTGAGTAACAGATAAACAGATATTTGTTGGTTTTGACTGTAAATATTTTAACCCATTTCCTGTCTCCTGTCACAAATTGATCGTTGTATCGTCATCATTACTATTGTCTTTCGTTTATTAATATTACAGCCTGAAATTTAAACAGTAAAAGTATTCTATCTAAGATATAAATCAATAAGTACATTATATTATCCACTACTACTAATTCGATTGACATAAGTGGTGCAACTGTAAGACTCTCAGAGATGACTACATGTTTGTGCCATTTGCTCAGCGACTATCGGTTCGTGCGTTCCACGTGCGGTGAAGTTCCTAAATATCCACGACTTGTCTTCATCGCTGGTAATAAAACGGCTTTTCTCGCTCAAAGGTTAAGTATAGCCAATCAGCGAGGAAACGCAGCTAGAGTTATTGGCAAAGTTTTTCGAAATAGTTTGCATATAGGATAAAATATAAAGTAAATATATGTAAAATAGTTTAATTTTTCCCCAATTTTTATTCAGTCAGGTTACCCTAATTAAGTTATTATAAGCAATGAAGTGTAAATCTTTATATATCAAAATCACTTGCTGTCAGTCAACACCTCTACAATGTCGTCGTACCAGAGTGCCCGCGGTCGGCCGCGCGAGCGCGTCGCATCACGCGGGTACCAACGTAGCACCCGTTCAGTCCAACTTCCATCACTGACTCTTGCCACGTGTCCTGCCCATCTCCACTTCAGTTGACACGCTAATTTGGCTGCTATGATATTTGTTATTTTTCGTATATCACTGTTTCTATGTCGATGTCTTAGTTTAACGTTAAGCATGCTGCGTTCCGTTGCTCGTTGGAAAACTGGTAGCTTAGATATTATTTTCCTTGTGATGCCCAGTTTTGACATCCATATAATAAAGCGGGGAGCACAGTAGTATCCATCGCTTTTTTTTTAATTTAATTGGTATTTTTACCTTGAAAATATGTTTTAGTGGCCAATATTTGCTCCATGCTAATTTAATTCTTCTATTAACTCCCGTCGTTGTTAAGTTGTGAAATGAAATATTTTGCTCAAGATAAATATATTCATTAACATATCTAATTTGTTGGTTTTGAACGTGTACAGGCATTTTTGTGCTATTTGTCAATATACAAGTTTTATCTGTATTTAATTGTAGGCCACATTTTCTGCTTTCTATGTCTAAAGACTGAACCATATATATATGGTTCAAAACGACGTTATTAAAACAAAATGGCGGAAAATGGCGGGAATTGAATCGCCGCAATGTATGACAGTTACTGACAACAGATATTTGACACATAGCCGGTATGTTTTGACTGTTGAGCGGATATCTTGGAATTATCTTTTAATTTCTCGGACATGCCAACTTTCTCATGATGATTTTCCTTCGCCGTTGAGCACGTGGTTAATCAGCACCTAAAATTTCAATTAACAATGCTATTGGTGCCAGCGGGGATTGAACCCTCGCATTTGTGAAATTTACATCCAGCACTTATCCACTGTGCTACCATGATTTATTAACTATAATGACTCATTTAGAAATGCAAAACGATAGTAAATTTTGTGCTGCTGTGTTTCGTATGGTGAGTGTAGAGGACCGGAGATCATTTTTACTGGAATGAGGTTTTCCATCTCAGTCCTCAGGGGTGCAACACATCTGCGTTTTGATTCTTAATTGAGGAATAATGTAAGTGCTAATGGGTCACAACATCTACTTACACAGTTTTATAGGGTGGCAAAGCTTAAGTTGAACATATTACCCTCATACTGAAAAAACGTACGACAAATTTCGATATTCACGTAATAATATATTAACTGAACCACATAAACAGAATGTCCAGTTTATTGAAATATCGTTGACTGCAACAGAACGCAGGGCTCCCGTAAATAATCGAATGTGAGCCAGTTTTATTAATATCTTTAATAACTCACTCCCTTGTAATCCAGCAAATTGTTTCAGGGTCTCTTATAGTGCCAAAATTTACGGTTATAGTTTAACTCATAATCGTTGATTATTGCTTACCTAAATATCTACACGTAGCTGTAGAACGAATGGCTGGGCTCAAACGCTAAATACCACGATCTCATAGAATACCAGCGTAAAATAACATCATAAGTGTAAAAAACCAGATAACTTCTTATTGGAAACAAGACATTCAATTTTAGTATGCAGGTATGACAAAGCATCTGAATTTTTATCCTTAATTAAGGATAGATAGAACCGGAGATCCTTCTTATTGGTAACGAGGCATTCCATCTTAGTCCTCAGGGGTGCAAAGCATCTGCATAATAAATCTGTATTAAATGTAAATGCCTAAGGGCTACAACGTTTACTTACAGTCAGGTACACCGTGTGCCCGCGCGTCACCGTTATTATACAAAAGAACACGGTTCACCCCACAGGCTATTCCTGCAATTTCCCGCTAATTTCAAATACTTTTATGTTCAGGAACAACCGATGTTGATTCTGTTTGGGCAATCGACGCGATTTTTTCAGCTTAACAAAAAACCTCTTACGAAAATTTGATTTGACAGTTTTTCAAGTTATTTTGAAAAAGCTCTTTTTCAAGATTTCTTTCGACAACAAAATCTATAGAACGAATCAACCGATTTTCGTTTTTTTCGTATTTCTCGTATTCGTCGTTTTTTGAGTAGAAGAGGTGATTGGATTATAGAATTGATCAAAATAAGGGTGTCGAAGTAACACACACACACACACACACACACACACACACACACACACACACACACACACGCACACGCACACGCACACGCACACGCACACGCACACGCACACGCACACGCACACGCACACGCACACGCACACGCACACGCACACGCACACGCACACGCACACGCACACGCACACGCACACGCACACGCACACGCACACGCACACGCACACGCACACGCACACGCACACGCACACGCACACGCACACGCACACGCACACGCACACGCACACGCACACGCACACGCACACGCACACGCACACGCACACGCACACACACACACACACACACACACACACACACACACACACACACGCACGCACGCACGCACACGAACATACACATCATCGCAAATATAGCCAGAATAATTTCCTAGGACCTCGAAACGTCGAGATCTGATGAGAGCCCAATTTTTGAAAACAATAACTTCGCAATTATTTGAAAATCATTGATTTTCATAGCAGGAAGTTAAAATTTTGAGGTACATATACATTTTAGACAATCACAGCAGCAGTAATTTGTTTACGACATTTTTCGCACATTCAATACATAACGAGAGCGCAAAATGTTGGAACGATTTTCTACCAATTATTTGTTAGTTTGGCCGTAGTTCCCCTGAGGCCATATTGAACGTGCGATAGTGATGTGCCAGAAACTGTCTCAGTTTAGTACAATATGATAGCTTTAATTAAACTTACTGTCAATAACTAGCCCGAGGTATGTTTGCGTAAAATATATCAATTTCTGTGTAGCAACATGCTGCAACATGCGCAACATTTGTGCGTTAATATTTTTTTGATTGGTCAATGTATGAAATAATATTTATTGAAAGTAAACTTTTATGTTTAATTTACCACTGCTTCGGAAAATACCTCTGTGCTGGGAAGAACCAGCAAGACACTTAGCAGGACTTTATTTAGAAAGAATAAAAGTTTACAATTATTAAATTTACCCAATAATTGACGAAACAAAGCAAATTAGAAATAGCACGGTAGCGATAACCCCATTCCCAGGGGCTATTATCATTTATAAATTCCTTAATATTATAATAGCCCTTTTTCTACAATATTTCTTTAATAAAGTTTTTAAACTTGGCGGAATTTGGATTTTTATTGTAAAAACTTGAAAAGAATCGTGTGTAGATCACATCCTCAGTAATGTGCAGAACGTTACTGCTCATGACTTGCCTCTCTGTCTGTCAGATCACGAAACAGCGTAACTACTGAGTATACCGATCCAAAAAAAAAAAATATATTCTAAAACAGAAAAAATCTACTATTTATTCAAAAAAGACTATTCTTTATAAAATATTTACAAGTTTAGGGAATGCTTGAATAGCCTCTCTTGATCTGAAGTCTTAGTGAACCTCACTTGAATAATAACTTTCCTTCATACGTCGCAAGAATGAATTACTGACTCTGAGAAGTCGAGTAACTAGTACTACTAGCGTGAGTATAGTATTTATTTCTAGTATTATGACCAGACCAGCATAATGACACCACCTTTTTGGGGCATTAAAACTGTAAAAGATCACAAGCCCTTTGTGGAATATTTATCGCAGGTTACAGGGCAAGTATCTTCAGGTAAATGATAGCGTGTGTAGATCACAATGCAACCACCCATGTTAATGATATAGGACCAAAAATGTAGGGGCCGTAGCATTGAGCCTTGGGCCATGCCCTCCGTCACCAACATTAGTTCGCTGTTGGTGTTTTCATTCTTCACACAGACAGTCAGTATGTTCAGGTAATTTTGGTACGAATTATGCAAGAAAGACAAATGTAACCTATTTGTCTTTCTTAACATGGGGAAATGCTTACGCAAACCCACCTCGCGGAGGCTAGGACATGTTAAGTCGGACTCGCACCGAGTACGACTTAATAGTGTTCTTTCTACCTTCGCCAAATATTGGGTGCAGACATCCGTGAACCCACCAGTGACGGCTGCTCTATGTCAGCCCCTTCTCGGGAGATGACACCTCCCTTTTTTCCATCTTAGGTAAAACGCACCAGAACAGAAGGCGCAACTTTCTCCACGATCTCCGTAACCACGTACGTAACATTGGCTTAATCTATGTACTAACTGGTCATTCAACATGGTGTCTATATATATGCCTTTTTTGATAGGTTCATTCAGGAGTAAATTTTGTTTAAAGTAAAATTGAAAATTTATGTTTTTGTTCACATATTCTACAAATTATCTTGGCGGAAGTAAAAAGTAATAGAGCCGTGGCAGCTCAGGTGGTTAGCACTCGCACTGCACACTAAATATCACAATACGCGAGCAAACCGGGTTCGATCCCCGCCGGCAGCAATGAAATTGCTAATTGCAATTTTAAGTGCTGATTTACAATTTGCTTGCCGGTGAAGGAAAACATCGTGAGGAAACCTGCATGTCTGAGAAATAAGAAAAAAATTTTTTCGAAGACATATGAAGTTCGCCAACACGCATTGGGGCAGCGTGGCTGACAATTCCTTGGCCTAAAATCCTCTCAGAAATGACCAGAGGCCCAGGAGTGGGACGTATGTAGGCTGTAACTTTAACTTTTGACTTGAAAGTAATTGGCCGATAATTTGAATGATCATCACGTTTTCCTTTTTTATGCACAGTTCTGATTCACACTTCTTTGAATTTATCAGGATACAGTCCAGTTATAATTATTGTAATTTAAGAAACATTAAAAATCTGTGTAAAATATTTTTTATACAAAAAGGGTGACAAACAGCACTTTCCACATTTTTTTATTTTTTATTTATTTATTGGATTACTAACGTAAGATACAGCCAGCTCAGATAAATACAAATTATTTGTTACATAGTACAATAGGTAACTGTTCTCACATTTATAAGTAACCACATCATGCGTTTTATCCTGTTACTGTAATGAAAACACTATAAAAATTATGTAAGTTAAAACAAGACAAAGGTCAATCACGATAGTTACGGTAAAGGTAAGTCAACATTTTTAATTTTTGCAATAAAAGTAGCGATGCTATCGAAATGGATGTCAATATCCGAATTCTTCTTAACATATTCATTGTACAAGCGGGTAGCGCGGACCAACGGTGAAAAACGACCCAAATTAGTTCTGGATAGCCTGGACTTAAACAATTTGCATGGATATCTCGGGATTCTGGCGGGGATATTGTATGTTAGTCTATTAAGCAAAGGCGTACAATCGATAGATCCATTAACTATTTTGTGTAAAAATTTTAAATCTAAATGAGCTCGACGTTCTGTAAGTTTTATGAGATTGAAATGCTTTAATTTCTCCTCATATGTTTTGGTAGTTATAGGTGTTCTGTATCGATATGCAAGAGTACGAACAAATCGTTTCTGAATTCTCTTAATTCTATCAACATGTATTTTATAATTGGGACACCACACAGTGCTGCAATATTCCAAATTACTCCTTACATATGTATTGTAGAGATGAATTGCAGCGTCTAGTTTCTTAAAATTTTTGGTACATCCTAAGATAAAGCCTAACGCTTTGTTTGCTTCGGTAATAATTTTATCTATGTGGTCTGAAAAGCTCAGCTTACTATCCATTAAAATACATGATGGTAAGTGGATGCTGTGGTCCATAGTCATCTATATCTATCCTCAATTACGTAGTACTATTATTTATTCTGTGCCACAATTAAAAATTAAAATGCGGATACGTTGTCATTCCTGAAGACTTATTACACAAATAAATAAAAACCCAACCAGATGGAAGCCCAAGCCGGCATACCGTACAACTGAAAGTTAAATGGATGGGGAAAGAAACTATCAGACGATTTGAGCGCTATCGAAAAGCACAATCTTCTATGTTTGTAATGAATATGTTGAGGTATTAATAGAATATTCTTATCTGTTTGGGCCGATTAAATATATAAGAAAATGCTAGATATACATAAATATAAGTATATCTAGTAAAATATTACTATTATAATTGCTATTATTTAAGTTAGTTTATTAAATTTTATAAACTCTGTTAAAATAAACCAAAACCAATTCATACGTCAAATAAATTTGCTGTTCGCCAAACACGTAATAGGCGATAGACTTGCGAAATTTCAATACTGCATTGTTGTTGCAAAACATCTGCATATAATAGTATTGATGAACCTAATGCACCGATTGAGGTCGCACGTGTCTGGCAACATTGTCATCGCTGACCTACAATGAACTTCAGATCTATTCCAAATCGATTAAAAATGGTGGCAATCAATACGCAAGCAAATTGATTACAATAGGTGTTATAATTTATGACAGTAGATGTTTGTTTATCACTGATAAATATTATTACGATATGACAAACATATTGACGGGCTTAAAGGATTTCTTTTATATAAAACTCAAGTGTTAACATCAATGGCGAGTACATCACTCACCTTCGATTTGCCGACAATATAGTCCTTATGGCAGAATCACTGGAGGACCTAAGCACTATGCTCAATGACCACAATAGTGTCTCCCAACGGACAGGTCTTAAGATGACAGTGATAAAACAAAAGTCCATGTCACACCTATGCCGGTAGTTGGGAGCACTATGCGCGAAGTTTTTGACGAGTACGTTTACCTGGGACAAATAGTCCGACTAGATATGTTCAACTTCAACCGAGAGGTCAATCGACGGATTCAACTCGGCTGGGCAGCGTTCGGGAAATTACGACACATCTTCTCGTCAGGTATACCTCAAAATCTGAAAACTAGATTGTGCAACCAGTGCGTGTTGTCACTGATGACTTATGGATCTGAGACGTGGTCCTTCACTGCTGGCCGTATGAGGACGCTCAAGGTCGCTCAGGCTGTAAGCTATGGGAAGAGCTATGCTCGGGGTTTCTCTGCGTGATAAACTTTGAAATGAGGATATCTGCAGTGGAACCAGAGTGACCGACATAGCCCAACGGATTAAAAAGCTGAAGTGGCAATGGGTCGGCTATATGGCTCAAAGAACCGATAACCGATGGAGAAAAAAGGTTCTCGAGTGGTAGCCTCGCACCGGTGGGCGTAGTGTAGGGAAAACCCCCACTAGTGGAGTGCCAACCTGTTAAGATATGCAGGAAGTCGATGGATGCAGGTGGCCCAGGACCGTGCTTTGTGGCACTTCTTGGGGCGGCCTATGTTCAGCAGTGAGCTTGTGAAGGGCTGTAATGATGATGATGATTATGAAAACTCAAGTGATAAATGCACTTACATTTCATCTTATGGTTACAGCATGTTTTTAATATTCACGTGGCATGCATGTGCATCAATATAATGGTATCAATATAATTCACGAATGGGTCGGCTCGGCCGGCGTAGGTCATGCTCTCTCAGAATAACAGTGTAAATACATAGCTGAATAATACTGTGTTTCGTATGGTGAGTGTAGAGAATCGGACACACGGACATAATTTTAGTCTACATTTGCTTTTTAACCGAAATAGAGGCTACAATATCAACTGTGGACTGTGTGTTAGTTTTATCACCCTTATTTAGTAAAAGTAAAAGTAAAATAAAAAGCTTTTATTATATAAAATTAAAGTGACTTATGTTAAATGTAACGGACCTATGGTATGTAGACTAAAATGGAGTGTCTCACAGCGTAATTAGAATTGCTCTCTGTAACTCTATATCTATAGTATACTCTTAGAATCGATACACAGCAGTGCACTGCACTACAGTTTGGCGACAAAAATAGATGTTTTTTGTATAGAATAAGGGTGACATCGAGCACACAGTCCACCTGATGGTAAGTGGATGCTGTGGCCCATAGACATCTACATTTATCCTCGATATCAAAACGCATATGCGTTGTCACCCCTGAGGACCAAGATGGAACGCCTCGTTTCCAGTAAAAAAGAGTCTCCGGATCTCTACACTCACCATAAGAAACACAGCAGTGTTACGCTGCTATTTTACGCTGCTATTCTGTGAGAGCGTGGTCCTTCCCCGGTCGAGCCGACCCATTTTAGCTACAAATGTAATATAGCTGCAGCGTGGCTCTAGCACGTATAAAAAGATAAGATAAGAGAGGACCTGGATAGTCTCCTAGCTAGAAAAATAGTACCATTTTTTTACGTTATCATCAGTAAAAAATTGTTGATAACTGAGAAATGTCTCTGCGACACGACAAACGTAAAAACATAATAAAGGAAGTTACGACTCTCTTGTTAATATAGGTTTTGTCTTTTAATATATAGCCAAATGACACTTATTTTATCAACAATACGGAACGTCACAATATATATATATATATATATATATATATATATTGTGTATAAAATTGAAGTTTGGTCATGTAGAAAGAATGAATGAGGAGAGAGTGACAAATCAAAATTATGTTGCAGAAGTGAACGGAAGAGTTGGAAAGGGTCGTCCTAGGCGAAAATATATCGACCAAATTTGCGATATATTGAAAATGGGCCAAATTAAGAGTACCCTTAATCGACCAGCATGTATGCGTAGGTATGTGAAGGAGGCGAGAGAGGTGTGTCAGGATTGTGCCGAATAGCAGTGTAGTCTCTGCCCACCCCTCTGGGGATAGGCGTGAGTGTTTATGTTATGTTATGTAAAACTGAAGTATAAGTCTATAATATTGAAATAAGTAACTTCTATTAAGCTCAGGCAATTATTTGCAATACATAAACAACCACTTTTAAAATATTTGTCTGTCTGTATGTCTGCCTCTCCGAGCTAATCTTCGCAATGGCTGAACCGATTGAGATGAATCTTTACTAACGGAAGTAGATCAATACCAGGAGGGATCTAAGCTTTATTTTATACGAAAAACTTAAAGGTTTTCTTTTTGAAATAAATCAAAAATCGATAAAATAAATGGTCTTAAATCTAAATAACACCACATTAATAGATCCTATTCATGCGAAGTTGGGATGGGTCACTATAGTAGAAGTATATTATAGAAATATTACATAATAATCTTATATAATATTTCTACTCATAGTCCTGCCGCATAGATATGGCATAGATGTGAAATAAATACATTTGAAGAACTATATAGGGATAAACTATACCTATACTACCCCATGTAAGGAATAACTCGATTCGATCGACTTGTTTTCTTCAAACTAATCAATAAGCAAATAGTCAATAGCATCTACTTACTATTGTGTGTTTGTTTTTCACCCTTACTTCAATGAAAACTACATGCTCGATTGTAATGAAATACATTGTGAAGAAACATAAAAGTTAAGTAATTAGCAATATTTAAAAAAAAAACAGAAACAAAAACTTTTTATTCAATATAGATTATAAATAATACTTATTGAAAGTCACTTTTTTAATTTACCACTATTTCGAAAAAAAATCCTCTGTCCTGAAAAGAACCAGCATGAAACACAGCAGGACTTTAAAAAAAACAGCTTATAATAGAAACTTTTTTATTCAATGTAGATTATAAACAATACTTATTGAAAGTAATTTTTTTCATTTACTACTAATAATGTATATATGTTACAATAAACAACAAACAAACTAGAACAACATATTAAAAATTGCTTGGTAGCAGTCAACCTTCCCAGGGGTTATTATCATCCATAAATTCCTTAATATTATAATAACCCTTTTTGTACAAACTTAGTTTAATAAAGTCTTTGAACTTTGTGCAGGTCAAATTTTGTACATTTTCTGAAAAGCGTACACATCGGCCGAAGAATGTATTACTGACTCGGCGGAGTCGAGTAACTGTTACTACTAGCTTGTGTTTGTTCGTAGTATTTAAAGAATCAATATCACTTATTTTTATAAAACTACTTTTATTTTTGTGTACATTACATTTTCACAAATGTATTGAGAGGCCAAAGTTAATGTATTTACTTCTAAAAAGTTTTGTTTGAGCGACTCTTTAGATTTTAAATCATATATTGCTCTAATGGCCCTCTTCTGTTAGACAAATATAATTTCAGTGTCAGTCGCGTATCCCCATAGCAAAATACCATACGACATTATGCTATTAAATTTATTAATTAAACTAGTCTGGCTGTTTCAACACTGGTAAGACTTCTTATCTTTTTTACAGCATATGCTGCAGAACTAAGTCTGCTTGCTAGTTTTGATATATGAGGGTCTCATTGAAGTTTAGTGTGAGAAAATGGTGATATCAACAAGACTCATTTCAAATTATATTAGTACTAACATGTTTCACATTTGGAATTATGAATTTCGTACATTTAGTGTTAGTGCCATTAAAATGCAAATTATTAACATTAAACTAATTTACTAATTTAAATATAGCATTATTTACTTTGTCATAATTTAGTAACTGTCGTTTTAATTTGAAAATTAATGAAGTGTCACCAGCAAATAACATTATATCATGGTTATCCCCTACTATATAAAGTAAGTCATTAATATATACAAGAAACAAAAAGGGGTCGAGAATTGAGCCCTGAGGCATGCTAATTGTACTATCGATCCGGAAGAACTATTTATTAATGACAACTTTTTGCGTTCTGTTACTCAAATATGAAATAGTTAATTTAAGAGCATCACTACTTACACCGTTAAAAGTCGGCTCATTTACATAGATTAAAAATAATAAAAAATAGTCACTAGAGCAACACAGCGAAAATGTCTGTAAATTATGGTAAAGTAAAGGTAAGATAAAATGTGTACTGCTGGGCACATGGCTCTGAGAGGGTTTAGAACAAGGAAATGTCCGCTGTTATGTCCCAACGCGTGTTGGCGAGCTTCAGAAATCTTGAAAACATAAATGTTTCTAATTTCTTAGACATTCAAATTTTCTCAAGACGTTTTCTATCGTATAACCAAGCACGGTCTTTATAGAAGAGGGGACAAACGAGAATACGGTTCACCTGATCGTATGTGTCGACGCCCATGAACAACTGCAACACCAGGGGAATTCTCGATAAAACTGGGTTCTAGATAAATGAGGGATACAGAGCGGCGAAGACCGCCCTCCGGAAGGCTGTCCTGCGGGCCCGGGATCGGGCCCGTGAGGAGATGCTGGAGACTCTCAACAGAGATCCGTGGGGGCGCCCCTACAAGATGGTGCGGGATAAACTCCGCACCTGGGCCCCCCCGCTGACGCAAAGTCTCCGGCCCCAGCTCGTGGAGGACGTGGTGAGCGCTCTGTTCCATGCGCGAGGGAAACATCCGCCCCCGCCTATGGCTCCGCCACCTGCGGTGCCGGAAGCGGACCACCAGGACGACGACGATGACATCCCGGAAGGGACCGGGGTAGACCTGAGAGTGGCGGTACGTAGGCTCAAGGCCAGGAATACCGCCCCAGGACCCGATGGCTTGCCTGGTAAAGCCTGGGTCCTGGCCTCGGAGGCTCTCGGGCACCGACTGGAGGGGCTCCTAAGCGCATGCTTGGAGAGAGGCCAATTCCCGCTTCGTTGGAAGACGGGGAAGCTGGTCCTAATTCGGAAGCCGGGGCGCCCTGCGGACTCTCCGTTCGCATAGCGGCCCGTGGTGCTGCTCGACGAGGTGGGCAAGCTCTTTGAAAGAGTCATTGCAAACCGCCTCGCCGAGCACCTTGCGGGGACGGGGCCGGATCTTGCGGAACACCAGTTTGGTTTCCACAAGAGGCGCTCCACGGTGGATGCCATCATGCGCGTGCGAGCCCTCACGACGGGGGATGCAGTGGCCAGAGGGGGGGTTGTCTTGGCGGTGTCTCTCGACATCGCCAACGCCTTCAACTCCATGCCCTGGAGCTGCATTAGAGAGGCACTCCGGTATCACCGGGTGCCGACCTATCTCCGTCGTATAGTCGGGGACTACCTGACGGACAGGGCCGTCATCTACCCCGGTCGCAACGGTGAGTGGAACCGGCGAGAGATGTCGTGCGGTGTTCCACAGGGTTCGGTTCTGGGGCCACCTCTGTGGAACATCGGTTACGACTGGGTGCTGCGCGCCGACCTCCCTACCGGCGTCAGCGTAGTTTGCTACGCTGACGACACGCTGGTACTGGTACAAGGGGGGGTCGTACGAGGCGGCGGCGGAAACTATGACACGCGGGGTTGCGATAGTCGTTGAGAGGATTCGGCAACTGGGTCTCGAGGTAGCTCTGCACAAGTCCGAGGCCATGCACTTCCATGGTCCTCGGAACAGGTCACCACCGGGATCCTCAGTGATGGTAGGAGGGGTATCCATCAGCGTCGAGTCAACGCTGAAGTACCTAGGACTCGTCCTCGACGGCCGATGGAACTTCGTTGAGCACTTCCGACGTTTGGCTCCCAAACTGGAACGGACCGGGGCTGCCTTCAGGCGGCTCCTGCCGAACCTGGGAGGGCCAAACGCCTCCTGCCGGAGGCTCTACGCGGGGATCGTGCGGTCCATGGCCCTTTACGGGGCCCCGGTGTGGGCGCGTGGTTTGGCGCGGCTTGCCGTCCACCACCTGAACGCGCCCCAAAGGGTGATTGCCGTGAAAATGGTTCGCGGCTACCGCACGATCTCCCGTGAGGAGGCGAGCCTCCTTGCCGGATTGCCGCCGTGGGATCTGGAGGCGATAGTCCTCGCGCGCCTGCACGAATGGCGCGCGGAGGCACTATGCCGTGGGGAAACCCCGCTGCCGCGGCAAGTTGTCGCGCAGCGGACAGACTTCCGGCACGATCTCATGGCGACATGGAGACAGTGACTGTCGCAACCCCGTGCTGGGCACGCCACTATAGCGGCGATAAGACCCCTCTTTGAGGAGTGGCTTGAGAGACGCCACGGCATCCTCACCTTCCGCCTGACGCAGGTCCTCACCGGACACGGTGTGTTCGGGAGGTTCCTGTACCGAATCGGGCGGGAGGAAACGCCCGGGTGCTCCCACTGCGAGGATGGACCGGAGGACACGGTGGAACACACCGTAGAGGTGTGCCCTGCTTGGGCGGAGCACCGCCGTGTCCTCGTAGCAGCGATAGGCGGCGCTGACCTCTCGCGTCCGGCCCTGGTCGAAGCCATGGTCCGGAGCGAGACGGAATGGGATGCCGTCACCACCTTCTGCGAAGCAGTGATGCTAGCGAAGGAGGTGGCGGAGCGGGAGAAGGAGAGAGCAGCAGCTTTCCTCCCCGGCCGCCGCGGGAGACGCCCCGGGCGTCGGGGGCTACGTCGTGGCCCCCGGCCACCGTAGGCACGGGCCTGTGGACGGCGAGCAATGGGTAGCTCGCCGTCCGTCCACGTCGACGACAGGCCGTGTCGACGGCGCGTTTTGTTCCACGCGCCTCAAAGAGCTGTCAGCAGCGTGAAGGGGCCCGCAAGGGCCGACGCCTGCCGGGGCTGCGGGCTGTTCGAAAGAGATACCGCGGCTCCGGAACGTAAGGGCACTGAAGGAACACGGATGGTTTTTAGTCAGTAAAAGTCTGACACTCCCTTGCGCTCCACCCAGAGTGAAAAAAAAGGGGAATTCTAGATGTGTTGGTGGCCTCTTGAAATGTGAATATTATAGAAAATCCACTACGCTACAGTCTATAAAATCCACTGCTGGACATAGGCCTTACCCATAGATTGCTTCACAGGTGGGATATTCGCCAAAGTTGCCAGGCGCCAAGCTAGGCAGGCGGGACAGCAACTGTAGTATTTCTAACTTCCCAAAAGGAAGTTATTGTAATGGGTCCGATTTTGCAAACTGGAAATTTAAAAATATCTCCACGTTTCAAGAGGATGTCCGTGTGTATGTATGTTCGGATTCAATTTTCGCCTTGTGTATCTCGAGAATAAAGAGTGATATTGACTTGGAATCAGTTTCATTTAACGCATAATTATGTAACTTAGACCTCATTAAATTTTGAGCAAAATCGGTCAAGTCGTTTCTTTGTGCCGAATGAAAAACTGTATAAAATATTAAAACATATGATAATATTTTTTTATTCTTTCCACTTGACTGAGAGTTTAGTCGTGTGGGTCTTTCGGGTCACACCTGGACCGCTCTTATAATTTTGAGTTGTTATCAGGAAGATGCTGCCGCCCGTCTGTTTCAGTTTCCCTCTCTCTCCTCTTACGATCTCCTCAGGACGACATCAGGTAGTGGATATGCTTACACCGCCACTGGCACTAATTAAATATAAAATTGCAATTAACAGTTTTAATGTCCGTGGGGATTGTTAAGAGGATTGTGAAGTACCGATACATGGCGCGAGTGGGTATTTTCAAAAATGCTATCTGTTTCACATCGCTCGCTCCGTATCGCCGTCGTGCGATAGAGAGAGTTGCTAATGTTGGTAGTAATTGCCTACATTTTCTTTTTAAAATATTGTTTCGAGCGATAACGTTATCATCTCCCTAAACCTTAACGAAATGAGACAATTTTGGTCTCATTAGATTCAATATACCTTAATTTAAATCTGTACGTTTTTCTTTTTATTTTTTGTAATTCGGTTTAGTTTAATTTAAAAAATAAAAACGCTCGAGGTAGTTTTTCAGTCCAAAGTATAGATATTTAGATACTAATAACTTACATCGTACGCAATATTTCCTTAAAATTAAAACGTTCTCACTTACTTTTTCATTATATCTACAACATTGCCAAAATTATGAAAGTTAGATTAAGTTTACGGGAGGAAAAACGATATCGCTTTCTGTTTCAAAATTTACAGCTTCACAATCCTCTTAGAGGGCGGGGTTTGTAGCGTACTATCTCTACTCAGTCCATAAGCTACCACGGCTTCCTACATAAAAACTAGGGCACATGCAGATGCAAAGGTAAAACCTTTTGCTAGCATCATAAACGGAGCGAAGTAAAAGTCTAAGTCATAACTATCTTTATTTCAACAAAAGATTAAATCAAATGGTGTGGACATAGCGCAGATGTAAATTAGTGAATTGATTAGATAGTAAAAGAAAAAAAATCACATTCAGATTTTTATTGTTTACAAACCTTGTTTGCGTTGAGCTACAAATATTGCCGTAAATTATGTAAATTGGCCTACGGGTTACGGAGGAGATAGATTTCAAAGAATCGTTTTCTTGCGCCATGGGGGCTCCGCTCCAATAAGAGTAAGTCAAGTCAACGGAGGGACTTCAATGTTTGTTTAAAAATATTCCTAGCTCTACTTGTTTTTATGAATCATATAGGTATAACACTAAATTCCTAACTCGTGACCGTAGTCATTGTCAAAGTAACAAAGCAGCGGAATTATGGCGCTGCGACATTACGCGTGAAACAATGCGTCGTCCCCAGCCAACTATGTGAACCGATCCTATTACGCGAATACGTTTCCAAAAATCATGAGTGTAATTTGTACATGAGCGATTTACTTACCTATGTACCATATAGCAAACTTAAGACTATAGAAACACTGATAATATACAAAATGAGTGTAAGTTCCTAGTAGACATATCTATAAACATAATAACATGATGTATACGTGGTAGAGCCAAGCTCCAGCTATATTAGTAGTATAAAGATATTATGTAGAGTATATTTTTTATGTATATAGATTTATATAAAGAAAGCACCTGTGCTTGCGCATACACTTGGGCAATATAATCCTGTCCTGCGCCGATGGCTGGTCTCCGTTGAGGGAGGCCGCCGTGACCGAAATTCGGTTTTCAAATTCTATTCCCTCACTCTCATAATCCGATGGGACGGTAAACCGACACGACCGGAGAGAGATCAGGCGCAAGATCAACGGCTTTACGTGCGTTCCGAGGCACGGGGGTGAGACACTGCCATCTTCCTGACTCCGGGCAGCTACTGAGAATTTCTTGACGGGAAAACTCAATAATTGATTTTTTGGCCCGACCCGGGGTTCGAACCCAGGACCTCATGAACAGCAGTCACACTAATATAACCACTAGACCAACAAGGCAGTCAATTAGTACTATATTTGTAGCACAAATAGGTCGGCTCGACCGGGGAAGGACCACGCTCTCACAAAATACCAATGGTGAGTATACCGTATGGTGAATGTAGAGAACCGGTGACCCTTCTTACTGGAAGGGAGGCATTCCATCTTACTCTGAACGGGTGACAACGTATCTGCATTTTGACTCGTAATCGAGGGTAGATGTAGATATGTATGGGCTACACCAACCACTTACCAACATATTATATACTGTATATATATATTTATATATATATATATATATATATATAATTATTTGAAAGATTATAGAGTATAAAAACAACAAGATATAATATTATGTACAATAAATTTAAAATAATGATTTTCATATTTTTTTAAATAACTCAATATATTTTATACTTATTGAGTAGTGATCTAAATAGAAAAATGTTATATTCATATCTTTATATTATAAAATAAATGCTAAAGGATTTACAGCGATTTGGTTTATTGAAAATAATAAAACATGCTGATTTTGAAAGTTTCAAAATAGTTCCTTTCTGAACACTGAAATGTATCTCTGCGTACTCAAATTTTCCTCTGTAGGTTCAGCCCTTCACAAGGCCACTGCTTAAGATAGACCTCCCCCTGGATGGTCCTGAGCCACCTGCATCCATCGACTTCCTGCAAGTTTTACCAGGTCGTCACTCCACCTAGTGGGAGGCATCTACTTCTAGTGATTACTGAGATAAAGTATGATTAAAGTTAGAGTTACAGCCTATATACGTCACACTCCTGGGCACAGGCCTCCCGCTCATTTCTGAGGGGGTTTTAGGGCAAGGAATTGTCACGCTTGTTGGCATACTTCACATGTCTTCGAAATATTATTTTTTTTATTTTTCAGACATGCAGGTTTCCTCTCGATATTTTCCTTCACCGCCGAGCACGTGGTAAATCAGCACTTAAAATTCCAATTAACAATTTCATTGTTGCTGGTGGGGATCGAACCCGGTTTGCTCGCGTACTGTATTTACAGGGAGTGCTTACCATCTGAACTACCACGACTGTAAAAAACTTTAGATTATTATGTATCTTTGCTTCATTTCTTACTTTATTAAATAAAAGTAACCATTGTGTGTACCATTCATTATCATTTTCACTGTCAGGTTTTTAAACAGGTTTACAGTAGTAAGACAATAGCAATGGCCTATATGTAATGCACGGGACAGATAAGATTAAAATATTATATTAAAAGCAAAACAATGACTGCTTTCAAAAAATTTAAATTATTTAAAAAATAGCCACTATAACGTGGTAGTTACATAGCTTAAAAGCGGTAAAGATAACTTGTATTTATCTACCATCAAAAGTACATTCACCATTTTTAATAACATTAATACATATAAATAACAATATATAACTAATAAAGTGTTATATTTTTATTTAATATAGTTTTTGTACGTTTTGTTTTTAATTCTTGATGAAATAAATTTATTAATTTTATGTAGCATAACCATCTACCACTATTTGTTACAATTATTACAATCAAAGTGTCTTAAAAAAGAGAAGATCTATTTTAAACCGACTTCGAAAAGAAGGAGGTTTTCAATTCAACTGTATGTTTTCTTTATGTGTCGATTACCTACAAAAAAGTTCCGAGGTAACACCTTTTTTGTAGGTAATCGATTGTGATGATTATTTTTTTATCTGAAAGCTGGTGCTTTTCGTGTGGTACCATATAAATTTGATCAAGATCTGACCAGTAGTTTTTGAGTTATCCTTAAATGATACGTATTTAATTGATTTCGAATACATTGATGAAGTTCTTATTTTATTTAAATTAAAGTCGGTTGTACAAAATGTTTTATTTTACTATTTTCATTTCACTATCAGGTGATTCTCATAAACATTCTCTCCGTTCTGCGGCAAATTCTACTCTCCATGTCTCCCTCTGATCACACTAGCTTTTTGCACAAATATTTTACTCCCCATGCAGTAATACTCTGCAACGTTACGTACACGAGCAAGGCATCGTTCAAACCTTTGCTTAGGAATCATATTTTCACGTTGCAGGAGTAGTTTGTGGTTTTTACATTTTAATAGAGCCTTCAAATTCATACTTTATCCTTTTCCTATTTTTATTCACGTATTTTTATTGGATATTAAGCCTTTCAATAACAAATTGATATATTTTACGTTGCAAGTTGTGTGTCCGCCGTTATGCACTTTAACTATTAGAAATAAACATTAACGGTCTTATTAAAATCGATATCAGTTTAAAGTTGCTTTTTCTCTTTTCGCTAATCGACAATAAAGAGAGAGGTAGAGAGATAATTCATACTTAATTTAAAGCGATAATCAACGATCTAATAAACTAATTTACCGAGTTCCTGTAATTATATTACTTAATATAAAATGTTATTATTATTATTATTAATTACAGATTTTTATAGAATTAGGGTGAAAAACGAGCACACTGTCAACCTGATGGTAATTGGTTGATGTGGCTCATAGACGGCTACATCTATCCTCGATTAAGGTTCAAAACGTAGATGCGTTACCATCCCTGAGGTTTAAGATGGAATGCCTTGTTTCCTGTTAAAAGTATCCGGTTCTCTATACTTACCATACAAAACACAGCAGCCTTAAGCTGCTATTTTATGCTGGTATTCTGTGAGAGCGTGGCCCTTTCTCAATCGAGCCAACACATGTTTGCTACAACCATAATATAGCTGCAGCGTGGCTCTACCACGTAAAAACATTCACTTTGACGTTACCATTAATGCTGTAAAATAACCGAAACGTCGGGAATTATAAAAAAGTTACAATTATACGCGATAAAATAAGTAAAATGAGTTTTATTCCATGTGTACTCGCGTAAATATAAGAAATCATCATCACTGGGTGGTAGCACTCTATTAAACCTAGGAGTCCGTATGGGTCCGTACCCTCTACTTCTTTCTACAACGCATTAATAACCTTCTTTACATGTGTTAGATAGATAGTTAACTCTTTATAGCATTTGAACAAAGTTATCACAATAACGGAAAACTTATGACTACAAACGGTGGTCATACTTTAAGCGATTTAGTACTACGCTAGTTGGTAATACGCTTTAAGCGATTTCTGCCTGACAAACCGAACACAAAAGGACATTATAATTTTATATTTTGTCTGATTGGTGCAACGTGCAATATGAAATAAACATGAAAAAAATTATTAAGAATAATATTTATAAAAATATATTAATAATATATACAATTTTTAATGATTATAAATATATGTATATATATATATATATATACATACTTATAATATATATACATAGATATATACACACATATATACATATATATGTACAATAATTTTAATTTAATATATTCAAACATATACTGCAGAGAAAATTTAACAAAAAAAAAAATCAAGTATATATTATGAGAAGAGAAAATACATATAATTTATTATTATGACGGGAACTTCAAATAATACTCCTTAAGTAGTTTTTTAAAAGACTGTAAAGATTGCGCTTTCTGAATGTTAAGTGGTAATGAATTCCAAAGTCGCGTTGCTAGTGAAGTAAATGATTTATTATAAAATGAAGTTACGTGTTCATATTTTTTGCACACAGTTCACCTTACGGTAAGTGGATGCGTTGTCACCCCTGAGGACCAAGATGGAATTCCTCGTTTCCAGTAAAAAAGGTCTCCGGGTCTTTACACTCACCATACGAAACATAGCAGTATTAAGCTGCTATTTTAAACTTTTTGGTCCTTTGCTGCCTGATTTTAATAGTTCTATTGGCCACGGTATCCACTTACCGTCAGCTGAACTGTGTGCTCGTTTGTTACGCTTATTCTATATAAAAGACTTTGGAGCCCTGGACTTCTATAGGACTGTAATGAATGAATAAAAAAGTATTGCATTATCTTATTTAGTCTTCATTAAAATTCTTTATTATATAATTGCTTTTCCATTATCATACTGAGACAGCCATAATTAGAATAACCCCACAGTAATACTTTGCATCATTGTAAACTGGCATCCATCGGTATCGCAAATTACAAAAATACTCTAGATTTTTTTAAAGACACCTAGGTAGGTATGTATTATTTTTAAATATTGTTTTGTAGCTGCTACTGCCATCTATCGTTATATATACACACCAGGGAAGCACAAACCGTTTCACAAATTGAAAAGCGAACGATTATCGCGTTGGCAAGTTTTCAATTTTCCACGTTTACAACTTTCACGTTAGATGGCGCCAGTAGTACGTCTCCGAGGCGACTAGCCGGAGATATTTTTGTGTAAGTTACGTTTTGCCGAAAGTTTATTTTTACATCGGAGCATTTTATAAGTGGCCTAGGAAGTTAATGTATGACATGGTGCGTATAGAATCTTACTCTGCAGCATCTAGAGCTTTCCATCATGTAGTTGTTTTTGAATCTGTTGATAGCGAAATTGGACGCAAATTGAATACTTCCAATATTGCTTCCAAATGATTATTGATAAAAATTTTTAAGAGAAACTTAATTGAACCTGTAGTTAGTTACAAACTTTATAAATTAGTATGAAAATCAATACATTAAAACATCGTCAACAGCTTTCCAACGATTGAATGGCAAACACAATAAATTTTTTAAGCAAATACTTATTAATTGTATAATTTCTTACATTATATTTCATTCAAGTTAATACAGCAGACAATATTATGAGGGTTGAAAGGGAATAAAGGGCGATAAGATCAGTCATGGTAACCGGATACGTTAAATACCGGCGCGGAACATATATGGCTAGCTAAGAATGTATCGCATGTACGGTTCTGAGCTATTATTTACAAGCCGCGTGCATATTCACACAATTTAGATTTTAATTAAGGAATAATTTAATACCTATTCTTATAGAATAAGGGTGACAGTCCAGCATACAATCCACCAAATGGTAAGTGAATTCTGTGGCTAATACGCCTACATCTATCCTCGATTAAGAATCAAAATATAAATGCGTTGTTACTCCTGAAGACTAAGATGGAATGTCCCGTCACCAATAAAAACAGTCTTTTTTTTTCTTTCTTTTATAGGAAAAGGGTGACAAGAGAGCACACAGTCCACCTGATGGTAAGTGGTTGCTGTGGCAAATAGACATCTGCATCTATCCTCGTTTGCGAATCAAAATGAAGATGCGTTGTCAGCCTTGAGGACTAAGATGGAATGCCTCTTTTCCAGTAAACAAGGGTCTCCGGTTCTCTACACTCACCATACGAAACACAGCAGCATTAAGCTGCTATTTTACGCTGGTATTCTGTGAGAGCGTGGTCCTTCCCCGGTCGAGCCGACCCATTCGTGCTACAACTATACAATTAATATAGCTGCAACGTGGCTCTACCACGTAAAAATCCACGTAAAAGTTTTTGATTCTTTAAGCTTACCTATACGAAACACAGCAGCATTCATCTGCTGCTTCACGTTTAGTAGTCTAGTTAGCATTCTGTGAGAGCGTAGAGCCACGCTGCAGTCATATATTGCTGCAACTTGAAACTTGAAAGGTACCAAAAAGTTCGAATTGATTTAGTATAAGATTTCAAGTTTTTTTTTCAGTATTGACAAAAGTTAAAGTTGTATTTAAATAAGTTAGCAGTCTTTATTTATTCCCAATTTGGAAACAGCCAATTTTTAATTTAAATATGTACTTTTCATTAATTTATTTATCAATTTTCTTAATAAATTGTTCAAAAATTTTATAATAATAATAATTGTATAAAAAGGGTTATTATAATATAAGGAATTTATGGATGATAATAACTCCTGGGAAGGGTGATCGCTACCAAGCTATTTCTAATTAGTCTTGTGTTGTTAATTGTAAACATGATTGTAAGCTATTATTCGAAAAAAAAGTCCCGCTGGGTTTCTTGCTGGTTCTTCCCAGGACAGAGGTATATTTGCGAACCAGTGGTAAATGAAAAAGTGACTTTCAATAAGTATTGTTTAGATTATAAACATATACATTGAATAAAAAAGTTTCTGTTTCTATTAGTGGCAGTGTGAGAATATCCAGTACCCCACATTATCCCGTGGGTGTCGTAAGAGGCGACAGAGGGAAACGAATCAGGAGATGGGCAGCGGCGTCTTCCCAGTAACGACTAAAATCAAAAAACTGCGATTTCCAAGCTGCTTGCCAAGCGTGGCAACTATAGCAAATATCCCCTCAATGAGGTTATCTATGGGGGGGGAGTCCTTCGTTTAGCAGTGGACTTTAATAGGCTGTAACGGGAACAGTATTAATTCATATTGTGTTAAGTCATTCACATAACACCGCATGCATAAACATTGTTTAAGTATTTATTTTTTAAATACAACAAGAATCGGAATGATTTAACATATTCAGAATGACAAACGAGCACGCCGTGGTACCACCTGATTAGGGTTGCCACCATTTTCATTTGAACAAATATAGGATTTTTTTTTTCAAAAAAGGTGCAAAAATATAATACTTTAGCGAAACTCAACAGAATACAAGTACATATTTATTTTTAATCTTTATGTATTTTTCCATATATATTTGTTATAGCTCTTTGCTTTGGCCTTGATAGTCAAATTGATCTAACCACCTTACCTTCTACCTTACTTTTAAAATAATTAGAGTCTGAGCAATAAAGATTCATATCAAAATAAATTAACAATTAACTTTTAATTAAATTAATACATGCTCTTTTTTTCTTTATTCTTTAAATTTTACATTCATGGTGAAGAAAATTCTATCCGTAAAACATACTTGTGCCAGACTTCCAATCAGTTAATATAAAAAAACGCGACAGTTGAATTAGGGATAACAATGTAGTATTTTTCGTACTATATTATTTTTCTATAATAATAGTACAGTATAGAAGAGTGTGGTTTGCAAGATGATGATGTGACCAGGCTTAAGAAAGGAATGGTTCGGTGGTTTGGTCATGTGGAAAGAATGGATGAGGAAAGAGTGACAAATGAAATTTATGTTGCAGAAGTGAATGGCAGAGTCGGAAAGGGACGTCCTAGGCGAAAATTTATCGACCAAATAGGCGATTTATTGAAAACGGGCCAAATTAGGAGTACCCTTAACCGACGAGCATGTATGCGTAGGTGTATGGATGTGAAGGAGGCGAGAGAGGTGTGTCAGGATCGTGCCAAATGGAAGTCTGTAGTCTCTGCCTACCCCTCTGGGTGACAGGCGTGAGTGTTTATGTTATGTTATGTAATAGTACAATTGACTGAAATATAGTATATACCTACTTCTATCATTGACTAAGGATCAAAATGCAAAAGTGTTATAACCTATAACTGGTTATCAATAAAAAGAATATCCGGTACTCGTCGCTCGCCATACTAAACAAAGCAGCATTCTATTTTTTTTGTTGCCTCGTTGGTCTAGTCTAAGCACGCCTGCTGATCAAGTCCCAGGTCGGGCCAAAATCATTTTTTTTCTGTTAAGAAGTTCTCTGTAGCAGCCGGGAGTTAGCAAGTTGGCGGTGCTTCTTTACCGTGCCCTGAAAACTACGTAAAGTCGTCTTGCCGTCTTATCGTACTATGAAAATAAGGGTATAGAGAGTGTCTTGTACGTGCGCATGCATCTGTACACTATATCCTGTCCTGCGAAGATCGCAAGTCTCCATTGAGAATGGCTGCCGTTTCTGAAATTCAGCCTGGTGGTCATTATTATAATTTAAAATCCACGTAAAAGTTTTTGTTTTTTTTGTATGACTGCTATTTTATGCTGTTATTCTGTACAATAATGGTCCTTTCCCGGTTTAACCGACCCATCTATGCAGAAGCCATGTTACACGAGAGCTCTACCAGTATATTAAATTTTTGGAAAAAATCTCTTGTAGGTGGTTCCAGCCTTATTTCGATTATTCTAATTCAATCTTCAATTATATACAAAAACAAATTTAAAGCGTCATTAACTGCTTACGGGAAGGTTCTTAAATAGGTTCTGTTTTTAGAGACATTTATTACACTGTCCTCTATGAAAAAGCTTTCTTGGGGGAGGTCTTGCGAAGAGTAGTAATGATGATGATAATTATTGGTCAAAATTCGACTAGTTTAGGAGTAGCATAGAATCGGCAATACATTCATACATACCAGCCTAAGACAATGCTGCATTGCAATATTGTCGGGAAAAGTGTGCTTACTTTTTTTGCTAGACGTTAAAACTCTCTTATATCAGCTAACTAAGCACTCCAAAATGCTCTAAATCTAGTGGGAATATTGCAAAATTGTCGATAATAAACCATTGTTTTGTTATAGAAAGAGTGAGAAACGCGCATACCTGATGGTAAGTGGATGCTGTGGCCTACAGACATCTAGATTTATCCTCGATTAAGAATCAAAACGCAGGTGCGTTGTCACCCCTGAGGACAGAATTGGAACGCCTCATTTCCAGTAAAAAAGGATCTCTCTCACACTCACCATACGAAACACAGCAGTATTAGGCTGTTATTTCACGCTGGTATTCTGTGATAGCGTGGTCCTTCCCCGGTCGAGCCGCCCATTCGTGCTACAACCATATATAATATAGCTGCAGCGTGGCTCTACCACGTACAAACGCGATGTATCTTTATTGACCCATTTTGGTGTAAAAGTGGACCTAGAGTAGATGGACTTGACCTCATCCATCCTCTACCATCAGCAATATTTTTACTCTAGTAAATTGTAATACAAATAAAGACTCAGGTTTTTATATTATTATTTCAAACAGCAACACCACGTAGAACGAGTTATGTCTGCAGAAATAGATAGGAAATTTAAATCTGATCAGAACAAAGGAAATTTGGAAATAATAAGCCGCAATGCGTAATCCAGAAGGGGTAGGCAGAGTTGAAAAAACAGCGGAAAAACTCGATCCACTTTTAGCCAAAAAACATGCGCTTAGATGAAAATTGTGAAAAAAGTGGTATGTGGCCAGCACATTGCCTGTGCAATAATAACCCCAGTATACCATTTGGACAATTGCACATTTTTTACACATTTTTTTATGATGATTTCTTATATTAAAACTAATTTTACGTATTTGATATCGTTTAATTTTAATTATTATATTTTCCGACGTTTAGGGCATTTTCAGCACCCATGGTTACGGAGGGTAGTTAGGTGTTTAACATCCTGATGTCATAGTTAACGAAGACTACCTTCAAATTTTAATTTTTAAATTTTGGTCCATTCTACGCAGAACGAGCTTACAGTATCCTGCTGTAGTACACTTGGTTTGGATTTAATTATATTAACTATGGGATCCCAAGCAGATGGTAGCACCCAGTCATCTTCTCTAATGAAATTACGATCCAGGAGCGTCGGTGCTTCACACTTCAAGGAAGTGCCAACCATTATACAAATACCACAAATTATCTCAAAAGAAAACCGATTCTTATCTCTCTACCCATATTTCGGGCAGTGGATACACCGCTAATTTTTTAATTATAGATTATAAAACTTATTCAAAAGTCGTTTTTTTGCATATGGTCCACGTTTTCACTTTTCATTCTAATAACCTTTGATAAGATTTCGACAAGGACATTCCAACAGTTCATAATAACCGTTCCGTTAGATGTTTCAGACAGCGCGGAGACACATTTTGATCTTTTTAGTGACGAACTAGCTGTTACCCACGACTTCGTCCGCGTAGAATTCATTAATATTGAATTTCATCGGTTTTATTTTTTTTTGCGCGGCACTCTAATTCTTTTTCTAAAATAAAAGTAGCTTAAGTTACTCCTTATAATAATCTACCAGTGAAAGTGCCGTCAAAATCGGTCCAGCCGTTTCAGAGATTAACAACAAACAACAAACAGACAGACATACAATTTTTTTTTGTTATAAATATACCATTTATACTTTCATATACGTTTAGTAAAACGCTCTTATTTTGACATTACAAACAAACACTTCAATTTTATTTATTTGTATTTGTATAGACTATTGTCTATGGAAATGTTATTCAATGTTACGATACTCGTGGATCTGAGTGTCAATATTGTGAACGCGGAAAACCTGATGGTAAAAAAATGCCGTGGCCCATAAACACTTCACTTTTTTAGTCTTATGCTAAGTCGACAGTAAATGCTGTGGCCTATAGATAGAAACTTTCACTACTATAGTACGTCAGGGTAATATGGTCATCCGGTTAATATGGACACTTTCTTATAAGTCAAAAACTACAGCCTGGTTCGCATCGCTTTGTGATACGATAGCTCTTCATCGGTCACTCTTATAATAAAGGGTAAAAAAGGTCAAGCTTTATCGATTTTAGTATGGTGTAGTGTACTTTGGTTTTATTTAAGTAAATTTTTCGAAGTGTTCTTAATCTTTGCGAAAGCTTTGTCGGCTATTATTTTCTTAAAGTTATATTTGTTATAGTATAGGACTTTGTGTTTTTATCGCTGTCTTCCTCCTAGTTTTGGTTTTATAGAGCGGCAAAGCTTAAGGTGACCTCATTACCCTCACGTACCTTACTATAAGTCAGTGGTTAACTACCATCCCACCTGACGGTGAGTGGTGGTGCAGCCGAATATTTTAAAGCGCACTAACTTAGCTTATCAAAAGCCTATTCACTCTTGCCTGGAAGACTTACATCTATCCTCGACCGAGGGTGGCACGCGGTGTGGAAGTTGGTGGTGTCACCACATTGAAAGTAAAAAGCAACAAATATTGCAACTGAGACGTCAAAGATCGCGAGTATGGGACGGGGAGTCCCCCACGACAGCGTCAGGCTCCTTTGCGGGAATCCCCGAATTATACATAGAGCTGAGCTAATGCTAGTGGAGGAATCCCCGAAAAAGAAATTTTTGTGATAGCGATTTATTTATTTTTTTGTTTGTACATTGTTCTTAAAGTTGAAAGACCGCGTGGGTGTCACCCCAAAAAAGGTGACACCCGGTGCGGCCCGCCTCCGCCGCCCTCCCTTTGCTACGCCTCTGGTTGTCACCATGAGGACTAACATAGAACGACTCGTTTCCAGTAAGGAAACATTATCTATATATATATCATATATCTATATGAGTTATCTATATCATATATCTATATGAGTTATCTATATCATATATCTATATGAGTTATCAGTCCTCATCAAACAACATAAAAATACAGCAGCATTTGCTGCTGCTGTTTAACGTCAGTTGGCAACTATGTTTGTATAAGAAATGAAATGAATGATTTTTCATTCAACACAGATTATTGCATAATACTTGTTGAAAGTAATTTTTTTATTTACCACTGGTTCAGTGACAAATTTTTTACATTTTCTGGGATTTTGTTGTAAAGGCGTAAACATTGTTCCATAAATGAATTACTAATTCTGTGGAGTCTAGTAACTGGTATTACAAGCTTATGTTTGTTCCTAGTATTTAAAGTATGAACACCTTCATTCTTATGAAAGCTGTTTATGTTTTTATGTACATTTTCATAAAGAATAAGAATGCCATTGATCTATTTTTTCTGGGTTATTATTAATATAGTACGTGAGGGTAACATGATCATTATAACTCAAAAACTACAGCCTTCTTTTCGTTGATGGCGTTGTGATACGTTAGGTCTTCATAAGTCTGAAGCTTATAACAGCTACTTCACGACCCTAGATATGTTTGGAACGTATGTTATTCCCTTTAGAAATTTAGTTTTAATCTGTTATATGAAGTCAACACCACGCAATAATTCACATATGATTTAATTAAATCCGTAGCCAGCTTACTTAAAAGAAGTACTAACTTTCAGCAAAAACACGCAATTTTTATGTTATAATTTGTGGTTGAGGGTGTTGATTTCACAATTATTTCATTGTGATGTGTATGTATATTGTATATAATGTATATTTGTAAACTTCTTATTGTAAAACTGTTTGTCGACCCAAATGAAAAAAGTCAATCAAATGACAAAAGGTCAAAAGGGCGCTGCTTTACCGACGCCATTTTGACAGTTGACATACATTATAGTCAACATTTTAGTCTGTTTAGTGTAGTTAGATTTTTTGAAGTCGATTTTTCGAAGTGTTCCTAATTATTGCCAAAGCTTGTTCGTTATTTCTTTCTTAATATATTAGTTATAGTATACGACCTTGTGTTTTTGTCTCTGTCCTTCTCCTAGTTTTGGTTTTATAGGGCGGCAAAACTACAGATGACCATATTACCCTCAAGTACCTTAGTTTTTATTTTGACACTGACAAAAACAAATAAATTAAACGCGATAAAATACGTAAAATAGTTTGCAGTATTAGCGTAAATATATGAAATCATTCTTATACAACACGTAACATAATTAACGCACTTTGAGAAAGTAGTTTATTCAGAATCGTATACTGAATCGATTCCTATCATTTTTAATATAGGTAATTTTTTATCCCAGAAATAATAAAAACTACGTAAATTACAGTCACACTAAATCTGTACAGTCAAAACAAACTGAAATGGACCTTAACTTAAGGCAATGAGACTTTTAAGAGTGCAGTTTTATTTGTATTATTACTAATTTTGTCTTTCAATAAAAATAAAGAAAAATTAACTTTATTTCAAGGACGTTAAAGTCTTTGCGTTCGTGGATTTGTACTGTGACCACAACATTCTTCCGGAATTAGTATAACTAATTTGATAAATAATCAGTGCATTAAAATGTTTAACTAAAAATTCAGTGTATGTATTATGATTATAACATAATATACTAATTGGGGTGTCTGAGGATGTGCGTTAATTACGTTACATATTGTATAAGAGTTTGTGGCAACAAATAAATATGTTGATTATTTCCTTCTCGCTTATAACTTGTTAATATAAATAAAAAGCAAAACTATTTATGACGACCGAATATCATGTATTTTTGAAATCTAAAAGCACAAAGTATTATTTTGCACAAATGTTGGCCCGGTTGGTGACCCCGGAACATAGTAGCCAGGTAGACTAATAAGTCAAAACCTAATCCAGGTACGAACACCGAGCGATAGTCCTTGCCAAAAACCTTGTACGCACGCGCCTGTTTCAATCATAGTCGATAATTGTTTTATTTTGTACGTACACCGAAGCATTTATTTAAAAATCTCCCCGCTCAGTCTCTAAAATACTTCACACCTGCTTGTGGTCTTCTTGGAACATCTTTATCATTATTAATCATGTTTTTAATAACGATGTAGAGTTTTATTTTTGACCATGTAGTTGTGGCGTTACGGAATCCACTACCACGTATCACCCGTGGTTGTCGTACGAGACAGAGGGAAACTGCAACAGGAGATGATCACCACCATCTTCCTGATAATAACTCAAAATAACCAAATACTTGAATACTTGGTGGAGCCACGCTGCAGCTATATTATGGTTGTAGCACGGATAGGTCGGCTCGACCGGGGTAGGACATCGCTTTCACAGAATGTCAGCGTAAAATAGTGGTTTAATGCTGCTGTGTTTCGTATGGTGAGCGTGGAAAAGCGGATACTTTTTACTGGATGCGAGGTATTCCATCTTAATCCTCTGGGATGATAAAGCATGTTAATTTGATTTAATTCTTAAGTGAGGATAAATGTTAATGTCTATGGGCCACAGCATCCACTTACCATTAAGTGGACTGTGTGCTCGTTTGTCACCCTTATTCTATAAATAAAAAATTGCGGTAGCTAACCCTCATGCAAAGCAACTATGGCTCTATGGCTATGTAACTATATATGTAAATTTAACGATAAATAAAGAAGTTAAAAAAATCATATTTCCACAAACTCTTGCGTTATCAAAAATCATCAAATCATATATTGATGATATATATATATATATATATATATATATATATATATATATATATATATATATATATTACTTTCATTTTAGGGGAGATATTCGCTATATAGTTTCCCGGTTTGGCAGGCGGGTTAACACACGCAGTTAATTATTTTCAAATCGTTATTAGGAACACCTAGGAATGAGGTTGTCCGCAATAGAACCAGAGTAACCGACATAGCCCAACGGATTAGTAAGCTGAAGTGGCAATGGCCCGGCTCGCATAGCTCGAAGATACGTGGAAAGTAAGTCTGTACGGTAGGCGTGATGGACACCCAGCGATAACGTGCGTCGATTGCAGGCTACCGTGGCTTGGGTCTTGGGCCTATGTTCGTGGGACTTGTGAAGGTATGTAATGATGATGATGATTAGGAAGACGTTGTCGACGACTGCCCAACTCCTAGTCTATTTCTCTCTGTCACCTCATACGATATCCATGAGACAATATAATATGATATAGTTAGTGAAATACAGTGTAAATAAAATAATTGGTTACGGACTCTGCGATTTTTCAAAGCAAGCTAGAACCAGAAGTTGTTCAAACTTGTATTATAATAAATACCATGGCATGCCTAGGAAAACTACATACGTCAATAATGAAAGCTACGATGCAATAAATAAATTTTAAATGGTTTTTTTTAATAAATAAGATTTTTGCCTCGGATGCTTGTCCTTTAAACCAGGTTTTCATTTCGTTTTGGGATCTTCATTTTCATAGATTTCTTCTTCACACTATACTGACGAGCTATATTGCAACATTTTTGAAAGATTGTAACGACTGCTTAACCCAGCAGACAGTTGATGATGACAGTCACTTTCATAAGGCGCCTAAGCGATCTTTTTTCGTCGTTTTCTCTAATGGTTGACATCTGCAGACACCTAATACACAAAATTACATCACTTTTCTGTATCAAAATCCACTTTAAAACCATTATTTAAACTATAAAACAGGAGCAACAATCCGTCGACGGTCAAGTTCCCGCCAAAACTCCCGAATTTAAAATAAGTTCTTTGAAAGATCCAGATTATATCGTAAAAACTAATAACCAATATATAGTGTCTACTGAGTGCTAACGAAAATATGTATCTTTATTGCAAGTAACGTAATGATAGTGTAAGAATATCCACTATCCCATATCATCCCGTGGGTGTCGTAACAGGCAACGGAGGGAAACAAATCAGGAGATGGGTAGCAGCGTCTTCCTAATAATTAATTAAAAAAATCTGCGGTTGTCACCCCTCAAATATCTCTCTTTGAGCCAATCTATGAAGAGGCCTATGTTCAGCAGTGGAATTTAATAGACTGTAACGTTTATTGCAACATAAGTTTTTGTAGGTTAACTGGGAAGAATATGTAGCATAGAAGAAAAAAAGCGCCATCCAAAAACGCTTCATTAAAGAATTGTCTTAAGAGGTTAGAGTAAGTCAGCTCAAATTCTAATTTCGCCCCCACTTCCCCGCGCGTCGTATGCTATGTACCGAAATATTTGTAATCACTAATACTGTAAGTAGAAAGGTCGTTAGACACTTATTTCATTAGGTTTATCATATTTATGCCTGTTTCTTAAAGCCAAGCCAGCCGCTTCTTATTTTTATCACGGTTATTTCCCATTTTAATTTTACGTCGTACTGTTGCGTAATGTATATTCTGATCGTAAGCGACACAACTTCTCCCTTCAAAAGCCTAAGCGATACTAACGGAACGACAGGAATCAAGCTCAAGACGCCGATAGTTTAGGTAATTTCTTTTTACAGTGAAAATAATGGTATTTTAAAAAAAGTAAATAACATAAGCACTGCTTTATAGTTAGTTCAGTTAGTATGCAAAGTTTCATGATCTTATTTAAAGTATTTTATGAATAACAGCGGTTTATTGTTTATTTTGGAGGTAACTTTGGATTTTTTTTCTATCGAGAAAATTTTACGAAATCGTGTTTTCATCTAACATAATCATTAACATTAATCCTCAACTTTACCATATATTTATTTCAAAATTAATGCTGCAATATTTTCGGCATAACGAAGGATCTTGCTAAGCCATTTGACATTATATTTCCCCTTAAGCGATGTTTTTCTTAGCCGTGTATTGGTAACATTAGAGAATCTACTACCATTTAATATCTCCTGGGGTGGAACACTCCGTAAGAGGGATAGAGAGGAAACTGAAACTGGTGATGAGATGCAGCATATCAAAATAATTAATCTGGGCTTGTCAATCCGCCTGCCAAACGTGGCAACGATGGAAAATATCTCTCCAATCAGTCGATGTATGTGGGAGGCCTATTTTCAACAGTAAACTTTTATTTAGACGTTTTAATTGAATAAGGGTGACTAAACGAACTCAGCACATCAAGTAAAGCTAAAGCTAAGTAGATGCTATGGCCAATACACAATAATAATAATAATATTCCACAACTATCACACAACGCCATCTAGTCCCAAGCTAAGCAGAGCTTGTGTTATGGGTACTAGACAACTGATAAACATATATATTTCTAAATACATAAATATTATAGATAAATTACACCCAGACACAGAACAAATGGTCGTGCTCATCACACAAACATTTGTCCTGGGTGGGAATTGAACCCACGACCTCCGGCATAGCAGTCAGGGTCACTAACCACTAGACCAACAGGCCTGGCGAAACAATGTCTATCCTTGATTAGTTACAGCCTATTAAAGCCCACTGGTGAATAAAAGCGTCCCCCATAGATTGCCCATTATCTTCGCCCCTTTGTTGTCGATATTCCACGCATTGCAACCAAACGGTTTGCTCCGACTTTTTTAATGCGTACAGCAAAGGAGTGGAATAATTTGCCGGCGTCTATCATTCCGTCCGAATACAATCTGGGCGCCTTTAAAGCAAGAGTGAATAGGCATTTGTTACGCTAAGACAGTGCGTAACAAATGGTTTACCATCTAAGGCTGCATCACCACTTACCACCAGGTGGGGTTGTGGTCAAGCACAATCCAGGGGAATATTTGCCATAGTTGCTACGCTTGGCAAGCGGGATGGCAACTGCAGTCTTTTTATATTTAGTCGTTATTAGGAAGACACCGCTGCTCATCTCCTGATATCTTTCCCTCTGTCGCCTCTAACTGACCCACCACTACGGGATGATATATTTATACACCGCCACTACACGGTTTTGATTTTGATTGGTATTACCTTGATTAAGCGTAAAAACACTCAAATATTAAAAAAATCTTGGTTATTCATACATACATACATAAATACATAAACACTCATGCCTGTCACCCAGAGGGGTAGGCAGAGACTACAGACTTCCATTTGGCACGATCCTGACACACCTCTCTCGCCTCCTTCACATCCATACACCTACGCATACATGCTCGTCGGTTAAGGGTACTCCTAATTTGGCCCGTTTTTAATAAATCGCCAATTTGGTCGATAAATTTTCGCCTAGGACGTCCCTTTCCGACTCTGCCATTCACTTCTGCAACATAAATTTTCATAAATTTTCAAACCACACTCTTCTCTTATTACACAATTTCTTACCCTGTCATTCGGATTCAGCCCTAATATACTCCTTAACGACCGCATTTCTACTGCGTTCATTCTACTCTCGTGCTTCTTCTGCCACACCCAACTTTCACTACTATACGTTAAAGTAGGGACCAACACAGCATTGTGAATTGCCATGCGTGCCGTTTTCGAAACATTTTGACTCTTCACAATATAGTGTAGGGCCCTATTTACTCTATTTCCCGCATTCACTCGTCGTTCTATATCCTTATCATATCTCCCATCCCTGCTAAATACGCAGCCCAAATATACAAACTCGTCTACTTGCTCGATCAACTCCCCTTCTATTCTTATTTCACAAATCGTTTTACTTTCTTCTCTTTCAAAAACCATAACCTTCGTCTTACTTGCGTTCACTTTCATACCCCTTTCTGGTTATTCATAGTGAAAGGATAAATATTAATGATCGTAATTAAACTGTGATACCATCAGGTGGGTTGAGTACTGGCCACTCTTAGTTGAAATAAAATAGTCCCAATTATCTTTGGAAGTTTAATTTTATCTGTTACATAAATATTTTCTCTTAAACTTCGGTGTAATAACAATTAGTGTGAAGGACTCTGGTGTATTTTCTTCAATCACAGGTGCTAAAGCATTTCGCCGCTTAGGTCAAGGAATGAGAGGCAGCGGGAGCGTTAGCGGGTAATTGCGCGGGCGTGGATTGCGTGGGTGCCCTAGTGATGGGAACAACTGTTATTTATATTTGTGTGTTAATAACACTGCTAATTTTTATCTCAAATTCTATCAAGTGAAAGTTAAAAATGTATATTATTTGTAACTAAACGTAATTAAATAAGATTTGATTATTACAAATAATTATAAAATAAAATTTATTAAAAAATAAAATTAACTACAACCATTCATTATTACTTGTCCCTTCGCCTTTTCGGAAACGGTTCTCTCTCATTTTAGGGATTGCCACAGTCGTCATTGTTGGCAACTAGATTCGCGACCACAGTCTTGAAGTGCACACGATAATGCCCGCGCCTCTCCGAAGAATACTTCATTTTTGAAACAGTGACAAATTTTTCAATAAGGAAATATTTGTAAAACTAAATATATAAATATGAGTTAATAGATAAATTTATAATTTTTTTATTACAATCAAGTATTTGGCACATCTGTGTGGAGTTGCATCAGAACAAATGCAATAGCTTGTTCTCATATATTTCTTGGTTGCGAATATATTTATTGAGTTATTTGGCGAAACGAACTGCTATTTGCTATTAAGTGCGCGCTAAGTATTAATAGCGAAACACGGTACGGCACTAGCGCGCGGTTTGTTTACGGAGGAGCGCAGTCCGGCGCGCCGAGCCGCCGCTCGCGCAGCACCCTATATTCAGTTCACGGCCGCTCTATTACCGGGCGGCTATTTCGGCGCGACTGGGCAGGTGCGCGCGCGACGGCATGCGCGCCTGACGGCCATGGAGCGCCGCCGCCGCCCCAGCGAGCCCATGGCGAAGGCTGTCCGCCGCCGGGAGAAACCGCGCGAGCGCTGGCTCCTCACGCGCAAGACATGGAAGTACATGTCCGATGCCGGCCGCCGTCTCGTCCCCGACGGCGCGCAGAACCGAACCGAGGACGTCCCGCGCATCGAGGCCTACTTCCAGGAAGTGTGCTCCCGGGAGCCGCGCTTCCTGCTATGGCGGAAGAGCTCGTATCCGAGCGCGTTGCCGCGCCCGCGGCGGAAGAAACGCGCACGCGGCGGATCGGTTCGCGCGCGCTCTCCGCCGGATGAGGCGCCTCCACGTCCCACCGAACTGTTCATCGGTCACACTTCAGGCGGTCGTTTCGATCTCGCTAAGCTGCGGCGAGATTTCTTCACGGCGCCCCCACCGCCACCTGCTACTACAGCGTTCTCTCTCCCGGGCAAAGCGCCCGCCGATGATGACGAGAGTGTTTTAGTTGATTTGCTGCGAAAGTACCTGAAAGTAGGAGACGATAAGACGGCACCGAGAGCCTCGGACGCCGACGAATTAGTGTTAGCGATTAGAAAGTATTTGAAGCGGCAGACTGAGCGCAGTCCCGTCGACGCCGACTCAGATCCCGCGCGAAGGGCTCTCTTCGAAACTCTAGGGAAATATTACTCTAGAACGCCGAACAGAGACAATGTTGTGCAGGACTTGTTGGGCGATAGAACTCTGTTGAAAAAACTCTATCAAGATTTGCGTAAAACTAAACCGTATCGTGGTGCCAGAAGCGGCGGCACTAGTGGTGCCGGTGGCTTCGGTCCCGGTGGTTACAGCGTTGCTAACGCTAGAAGTGCTCTTCGTAGTCGAGCCTTTGGAGGAGTGCGCATTTATGATGGCGAAGATAGCGGTTTCCGTTCACCGCCAATGTCACCACCACCACTTATTGAAGTTATTTCCGAATCTTTGGAGGACAGATTTTGCGATCGTGGCACACAAACTCTTCCCATCCCGGATGAAGTGTTATGTGAGCTGGAAAGAGCATATCGAGAAAAGTTGGAAGCGGCTACAGCACCAACGAGCCCCACGAGTCCACCACCCGAACGCAAGCCAGCCCGCCGTCGCTCTAGCGTCGATCACGACGACGTATCGCAATCTGTCAGTGACACTATCAAACGGTACTTGAGAATGGCACGAAAGAAAAGCGTGGACTCAGAAAAAGTCGACCGCTTCAAGCGGATCAATTACGACAAGAACTTACGAAACATCAAACCTCGAGTACCTGGTGATGTGGATGATGACGGTCCTCATAAGGGTTGTCAGACAGAAGAAGCATGGATTCTCACGTACAGAGACTTACAATTTGCATCAGTGGTTTCGACGCCAACGTCCCCGCCTTCACCGTCGCAATCGCACTCGTTCTTGTCAACCATTCTTGGTCGCAATATGACAACAATGGCTCCCCCTGCAGGTGGCATGCAGAAGTCACGGTCGTCGAGTAGCGTGGTGCAAAGTGTCAGCAAGCGGCTGTGGCGGACGCGGAGCAGGTCGTCCAGCCGAGTCTCCACCACGTGGACGCCTCAGGTCAGTCGCACTAAAATCTTTTAAAGTGTTTTAATGTATGTGATGCATTGTTTTTTATAGTAGTAAGGACACAAGAGTAAACATACGAGCTCACATTCCACCCAATGGTAAAAAGATACTGTAGCTGTAGCCTACAGTATAGTGTACACCAACATGTAACATAGGTTAAGAATCAAAATGTAGATGCGATATCACCTGAAGACTAAGATAGAATGCTTCGTTTCCAGTAAAAAGTGTATCTGATTCTATACACTCGCCATAACACACCGTGCTAACGTGATATTTTTATGGTTCCCAATCGAGGTGCAGCTATTATATATTTACAGTTTGTTTTTACCACGTACAATGCGATAATGTTTACTATAACATAACTGTGTTGTATTTTATTAATATGTAATTTATTACCATTACTATTGAATAAACTGTTAACTATAACTTTACGAACGATTTTAATCATTACAGTATATTAAAGACCACTGGTGAACATGACCTCTCCAGTCTAGTAGGCCAGTTACCACGATTAGCAGGTGTAGAGCATCATTATTTAGAGTTTTTGTAATGAAGGTGATATTTCTTCTGTTTTAATTTCCCTCTCTCGTCTCTCACAACAACCACGGGGTATGTTCTAATAAACTGCTATTACACGACAACATAAAGTTATGAAAATAAAATAAACGTTTCACATTTATTTATGCCTATATTCTTACAACAAAATATTACTTTCTTGTATATAGATAGATAACATTTAATGCGCGCCAAAAAAACATAAATACTAACAAAAAAAGGAGAGAAAGAAATGTGGTACAATAGGCAGTCTTATCGCTACGATCGATCTCTTCCAGACAACATTTAGATGGCCAAGATTGCAAGAATACAATAAAAATATGTGTGTGATTTGGCGAGCTACAATAATAACATTATTTTTATTATAAATTATGAATTAGTTAAGGTCGTTGCTCAGGTGTCTCCTGACAATATATTTTATAAACACTGGCAGGGTATGCATCAGACGCTATAGGTGATGGAAAGAAATTGTTTTAAAGTACTATATTTTAACTCATAGTAGAGTTTAATTTGTAATTTTGTATGTGTATAATACTCTAATTCATTGTCTTTGACGCAAAATGTACTTAACATACGTGGGTTGATACCTTAATAAATAAATTTTATTATTATTTTTATTATAAACTGCATAATATAGAAGGGTACACAAGTATGTAGATAAGATAAATACACACATACTTAATAATATATACATGTAACTAGCTTGCCTGGCAGACGTTGTAACCCTTTTCGACGACCTTTTGTCATGTCCTATTAAAGATTCTTAAATTTGCAAACTGTGGGTCATTATTATATATATACGGTACGGTATCGGTAAAAAACTATCCTATCTCTCAAGTTAGACTAAACTGCACACGGTGTGCAAATTTGATTAAAATCGTTCAAATAGTTTAGGAGTCCATCGCGGACAAACAACGTGACCTGTAATTTATATATATATATATATATATATAAAAAAAAAAAAAAAAAGACTAGCTTGCCAGGCAGACGTTGTTCTGCCCTTTTCGACGGCCTTTGTCATGTCCTATTAAAAATCCTTAAATTCGCAAAAAAAATTTGGATCACTCACGGGCAAAAAAACTATCCTATCTCTCAAGTTGGACCAAACTGCACACGGTGTGCAAATTCGATTAAAATCGGCTAAGTACTTTAGAAGTCCATCGCGGACAAACAACGTGACACGTAATTTATATATATTAAGATGTATATATATTATAAATATAAATATATAAAAGTGCAGACATATATTTTGAAACTATTACATATAACATAAATACGCTATACATATAAACAAATAGTGTAGCTAGATAAAGGTAGAATAATTATATACATATGACCTAGTTTTATTCTATCAGTGTCTTATATTTACGATATTGTCATCATTATTACATCATCATAAATATTACAGTCTTTCAAAATATATATATATATATATAAAGACTAGCTTGCCAGGCAGACGTTGTTCTGCCCTTTTCGACGGCCTTTGTCATGTCCTATTAAAAATCCTTAAATTCGCAAAAAAAATTTGGATCACTCACGGGCAAAAAAACTATCCTATCTCTCAAGTTGGACCAAACTGCACACGGTGTGCAAATTCGATTAAAATCGGCTAACTACTTTAGAAGTCCATCGCGGACAAACAACGTGACACGTAATTTATATATATTAAGATGTATATATATTATAAATATAAATATATAAAAGTGCAGACATATATTTTAAAACTATTACATATAACATAAATACGCTATACATATAAACAAATAGTGTAGCTAGATAAAGGTAGAATAATTACATACATATGACCTAGTTTTATTCTATCAGTGTCTTATATTTACGATATTGTCATCATTATTACATCATCATAAATATTACAGTCTTTCAAAATCTACCGGTGAACAAATGTTACTGAATAGATTGTTTCGTAGGAAGGGGTTATTAATGTTATTTGCCGCGCTCAGCAGGCGGTTGGCAAATGTGGTTTTTATTTATTTATTTGTGTTATTAGGATGATGTTACCGCCAATCTTCAGTTTAATTTGCCTCTGTCCCCGCTGGATCTTATGGTGAATATTGTATCATCAGTTCGCACATATTTACTAACTTCCTATTTGAATGTTTTTATATTTCCATGTTTTGAGTTCTATACTTTTAAAACCAATGATTTTATAAGCTTATACTGAAACAAAACAGTCTGTGTATGTGTGCAGCTGGCTATACGTTAGTGAAATTTAACATAACATAAACACTCACGCCTGTCACCCAGAGGGGTAGGCCGAGACTACGGACTTCCATTTGGCACGATCCTGACATACCTCTTTCGCCTCCTTTACATCCATATATCTACGCATACATGCTCGTCGGTTAAGGGTACTTCTAACGTGGCCCTTTTTCAAAATATCGCCAATTTGGTGATAAACTTTTTCCTAGGGCGTCCCTTCCCGACTCGGCCATTCACATCTGCCATATAAATTTGCTTAGTCACTCTTTCCTCATTCATTCTTTCTACGTGACCAAACCACCGAAGCATTCCTTTCTTAATCCTGGTCACAACATCATCTTGCATACCACATTTATCTCTTATCACGCAATTTCTCACCCTGTCATTCAGATTACACCCTAGCATATTCCTTAAAGACCGCATTTCTACAGCATTTATTCTACTTTCGTGCTTCTTCTGCCACACCCAGCTTTCACTACCATACATTAAAGTAGGGACTAACACAGCATTATGAATTACCATACGTGCCTGTTTTGACAAATTCTGGTTCTTCATAATAGAGTGTAGTGCCCCATTCACTCTATTCCCTGAAATTTAATGTTTCATTTTAGAATTTTATTACTAGACTGTTGACTGTCTCAATATACTAGCGGTTGTAGTCCATGAGGTCCTGGGATCGAATTCCGGGCCGGGACAAAATTAGTTGTTGGGCTTTTCTATCAATAAATTCTCAATAGCCGCCCGGAATCTGAAAGTTGGCGGTGTTTCAACCCTTTGCCTCTGAAAGCACGTTAAGCCGTATGTCCTGCACCTGATCTTTCTTTTCACTATTCTTTTACTATTTGAAAACCTTTACACGTGGTAGAGCCACGCGGCAGCTATATTATGGTTGGAGCACGAATGGATCTTCACAGAATACCAGCGTAAATAGCAGTTTAATACTCCTGTGTTTCGTATGTTGAGTGTAGAGACCCGGAGACCTTTTCTACTGGAAACGAGGCATTCCATCTTAGTCCTCAGGGGTGACAACGCATCTGCGTTTTGATTCTTATTTAGGATAAATGTGGATGTCTACGGGCCACAGCATCCGCTTAGCATCAGGTGGACTATGTGCTCGTTTGTCAGCCGTATTCTATAAAAAAAATCTCTCTCCAGTCATGTCAAATTACAGTCCCATCGGACTATTAGAGTGAGGGGACAGAAAGTGCACCTGAGCTTGTGTATACACTCGGGCACTATAGTACGGTCCTACGCAGATGGCTAGTCAACGTTGAAACTGGCCGGTGTAACCGAAATTCGGCCTTGAGGATATTAACATTATTAAAAAAATATGATTTATTCGAATATAAACCAATTTATGTTGACATTTTATTTCAATGCAATAGCCGATTACGATAGCATAGAAATCGTCAGCGGTAACAATTTTATCGCGTTTTATTTTAACTTTTTAATTCCCGACATTTCGGGTCACGGGGGATTAGTTTCATTTCATGTGTAGTTGGTATTCGCGGTAATATAAGAAATCATTACAGAATAATTATTGCTTACAATGAATGCTTACAATACTAAAAGAAAAATAAGTAATCTTTATGTATTGTAGTAAAGCGTTTAGCCTATAAATCTTTATATCAATGAATTTTCTTTTCGTTCCAATTCGATTGATATATAGACGTTATGTGTATTTTTCTCCAACAACTCAGACAAAACACAGAGAAATATTAAAACGTTGTCAATCAGTATTACTGGCATAGACTAAACATTTTACTATTTGAAAAACTGTTTTTAAAGGTAGAAATCTCAATCAATTTGACGATCAAACAAACACTCCCACCTTCATGCACTTATTATTGAGTTTCGCGTTCCGAAACGATTCAATATAATAATTATATTTGCATTAATCATCTTGCATTGCGTTCTATTTTTTTTTGCACTTCTGAACGTTGTTGAATGGAACGTTGACTGGGTTTTTTTTTTCAAATCAATTCTATTTATTGCCGGAATGTAGTACATAATATAACGATCTTGTTAGTTATGAATGATAACTTACATTCTACGATAATTTTAAACGAGCAATTCTTATATATATAATCGGAATCTCGGAAACGGCTCCAACGATTTTCATAAAATTTAGTGTCCAGGGAGTTTCGGGGGCAATAGATCGATCTAGCTAGGATTTATTTTTAGAAAATATCTTTTTGTCCGCGTTTTCAGGCAATGAAAAACTGCTACAATATAAGAAGGTAAATTTTGACAATTTGTTAATGTTCATAATAGCTCAAGTGGTTATCGAGCGGTCACGAAATCGTAATGCCTTGGTTGGCGTCCTGTCTTCCGTCCGACTTATTTCCTTTTTTTTTTCAAGTTCCCTTCTTTTGTGAGAAAATCTATTACTTCGAGCCCTTTTTTTCTCAATGTAATTTCAAAAAAAAACCGAGCAAAGCTTCTTCATCCGGGTACTTATAATTAAAACTTAATAAAATAAATTACTGTAGAAAGAACATTGCCCCCACACTATGATTTTCTCCTATATCGTGGAAGCAGTTTACAAAAATAAATTGCACAAGGACAAACATTCAGACCTGACAATCACTTATAGACCATACAAATACTTATTCTGTGCGGGATTCGAAGCCGCGACCCCCAGCGTTGCAACTCATTGCTAAGCTACTGCGCCACGGCCCGTCCGTATTAAATTAATGCCAATTACTTATGTAGCTTTTAAAAAAATATTCAATCGTCAAGTTTTTAAATTTGACACGTTTCAAACACGTAAACGCGATAAATTGCTAAAAAAATTACAGTAATTACTAAATATGTAAAATTTAATTAATATGTGTTATATGATTCAAATTTGCACTAAAGAAATATTTCCGACCGTAGGATAAAACGCACATATTTCACAATAACCAAAAAATGTGTTTAATTTTGTTAACATAGCACTCTTACTAACACAGCACTTTCATACGCCAATACTCATCGATCAGTGTATTACAGGCATTCATATCAAACAGTTTCTTATCACACTAATATTAAAGCTATTATCATAGCAACATTTATATCACCTTATGTCATATATCAACCGGAGACCCGTTGTACTGGAAACGGAGCATTCCATCTCATCCTCAGGGGTGACAACGCATCTCCATTTTATTTCTTAATTGAGGATAAATGTCTATGGGCCACAGTATCCACTTACCATCAGGGTGACTGTGTGCTCGTTTGTCACATATATTCTATTAATAAATTTAAAAAAAAAACAAGTGTGTTAATTGCACCCCACACCGATAAAAGTTTCTTCGTTGACATGTTGAATCGACGGTGTTTATTTACGAATAAAACTAAATTAAAGAATTCTATTTATTTAGCCATTAGCTAAATCATAGAAAAAACTAACCCAATCACTTAGGCACCGTGCCATATAGACTTGTATTTATTTGTCTCTATAAATTTAGCGAACATTGTTCAAAATACGCTGGCATTGTGAAAATGAAACATTGTTGAGGTAATAATGCTTTACAATAATATACCTACTGTAGATCCAGAGTTAGCTTCAACTTTATTACGACGACATTATTTCGTTATTTTACCGCAATAAATAGTAAAGTCGCATTTGCATCTTTTCTAAAAGTGATTTGTGTACATTTAAATACCCGGTGACAAATCAATAATTTTTTGACTGTGTTTTTAATTTACTCATAGTTCATAAATCAATATGTACTGTCTTAGATTTTTTAAACTACCATGTGTTACTTCATTATCATTGGTTACTTCATTATCATTTGTTACTTCATTATTATTATTATGATATCATTATTATATTAATGATTTCTTATACTTACGCGAACACTACACATTTAACTACACTACACGCGATGATTAAAATTATTAATTTTTGTTTCAATCTACACAGTATGAACTTATAGTCTTGCTATGCTTGGGTTGGGATTTAATTTTAGTAATTATAGGATCCCAAGTAGATGGTAGCACCGAGCGATCTTCTCTATTGAAATTATGATGTTTTTGATTTCAATAGCCTCGCATATCATCCTTGGAAGGAATCAGTGTTTTTTATGGAGAAGGATTTGTGGTCTATCAAATCTGATGTAGTGACGAGGGCCATCCTATATGTGTTCACGGACTGCGGACTTCCCGGAGCGTCGATAATATAAAAAATATAACAAAGTTAATATACGCGATAAAATCCGTAAAAACTAGTTTTATTCATTATCATTATCATCATTACAACCCATCACAAGATCACTGTTGAACCTAGGCCCTCATCCAAGGGATTCCTGCATTCCATACCAAATTGTCACTCCATGTAAAGTGGGACCATCCCACACTTCGTTTATCGATATAAGGTTTCCAGCTTCCACCTATCTTAAACTTCGGTTGGCGGTTCTTCGAGCTACATAATATATTGTTTAATACTTATAACGTCAGAGATAAGGATTTATCTTCGCGTCTATAAAGTACCAGATGTATCGAGCGAGCGTGAGGTTGCATCACTCTAACGGAGTGTCATATCGATGGTGGCGTACTAGAATTGAGGGTATATCGAGAAATCCCACTAGTTTGTGCAATATAAAGTTTACTGTAGGCGCCCTGCGCGAGAGATTTCGCGTAAGTCATTCTGTAAGTGAAGTCATGCTACGAGTGCTGAGACTCGTAGAATTACAGTGTCGTGGTTATGTTCGTTATATTAATTCTTCTAGTACAGGCAAGGGAGCTGGTGTTGCTAAGAGGATGCTCGGTGTTACAATGAGATGAGGGTAGTTTTGTTGCTGAATTGTAATTAACCCTTACGTTACACTACTGTGTAATTGTGACGGGATATATTACGGTATGATCGAATTATAATTGCTCTACTGAATTTATAGTGCAAGTACGATATTTTATTGCCGATAATGTATAATCTCATAAGCAGGAGAGCTAGTTGAAGTTGAACACCAGCTTTCACACCATTATTATTTTTAACAAATAACTTTATAACGTATTCTCTAGATTTCCGATATTTGTTGATTTGTCTGTTTTTTGATCAGAGTTTTGTTTTTAAACTTATTCCAATTCGAATACACAGTGTGAGAGTTTGGCTTCACGACTACCGCATACCGCATTATTTTTCTCGCGAATTGGCAAATAATTTCTCGTGCAAACATAAATCGCTTTTCTAATAGTCTTGCGAGATATAAATCTGCAAGATCGCGTGTATACGGACGCTTCGAATGGCATAATACTAACAAGGAACATTGAAGTTTAGGAATTAGAAGCTGAGTAATTTTAGGATTGAAACAGAGATAGAAATTTTTTATTTAATATAGATTACAAATACTTAAAGTCAAAAAACATATTAAAATTCACTTTTTATTTACTACTGTTTCGGAAAAAAACTGGGAACTGGGAAAAACTGGGTCCTGGGAAGAATCGACAAGAAACCCAGCAGGACTTAAAAAAATAACAGCTTATAATCACGTATGTTACAATTAACAACACAAAACAAATTAGAATAGCTTGGTAACGATCACCCTTCCCAGGTGTTATTATCATCCATAAATTCCTTAATATTATAATAACTGTTTTTATACAAACTTATTTTAATAAAGTTTTTGTACTTTGTAGAGGTCAAATTTTGTATATTTTCTGGGATTTTGTTGTAAAAGCGTATACATCGCCCCAAGAACGAATTACTGACTCGGTGGAGTCGAGTAACTAATATTACCAGCTAGTAATATTTACCGAAGCAATATCACTTATTTTTGTAATTTGTACATTATATTTTCATAAATGTATTGAGCAGCCAAAGTTAATACATTAACTTATTTAAATCCTGAGTGACTCTAGGTTATAAATAATAGATTGCTCTAATGGCCATTTTCTATAAAACAAATATAATTGTAGTGTCCCGAACCCCGAACCCCGAAAGCGAATTTAAAAGAAAATGTAAAGACTTACTGTTACCTGCCTTGCCAGACTAATGACTTAAAATTATCATTCATTGTAATTATTACTGGATGTGGTGCTTTTACTTTGATTGATTAGTTTAATTCCTTTTTGTTTTAGAGTTTATATGTTGTTTAGGTTTTTTTTTCTCTTATATTGATGTATACGCCTGTAAAGACACATCCTTTATCTAAAAATGTTGTATTTTGATTGTAACAATGTTTACTGATATTTTCGATGGTGTATCTATTTAAATAAATAGTGTCACTCGCGTCTCCCCAGAACGCAGAGATTATCAAACTTATTTCTTTTACAGCCCTCCTTAAAAATCAATTATTTTTCAGCGGCGCCAATTTTTTATACACTCCTAAAGCTTAAAAACTCGCAATTTCATTTCTTTAATTAATTTAGTTACGGTGTGCTATATTAGTCGGTTCTGGTGTTTAAACTTAAATTCTAAACCAGACATTATTACCAGTGAGAGCAATTAAAACGCAACTTTATAATATTAAGAATATATTTAAATTAAGTAAAAGAAACAACATAGATAGGTATATAACATAATTTTAGTTTTAAAACTAATCTAATGAGATGGATGAATTTGATGTTTTTCAACAAGTTTGTTGATATTAGGTTCGATTTTACTCAAAAACAGTCGTAAGTTGCCACGCTCGGTAACATGCAAACGATTTCTTTTTTTAGTAAGCAGCGTCGTCCCAGCGTTAAATCCACGTTCACCTAATTATGACGATGGAAACACTATCAAAAATCGTTGAACGATCGACCGCAATCCAGGCTACAACTGCAGGATTGACTTTTGTAGTCGAAATTCTTGGTAGCCATTATTGAATTTGATTTTTATTTCCTCGTTCGTTGTCCGTTCTATTAGTTCTTCGTCCAGTTGGGGTGATACTACTATGTTGACATATGAAAAAAAGATTTAACACCCAGTCTGGTATTTCCAATTTTAAAATATCCTGGAATCTTTTAATGAAATCACTGCGGAGATTTTCCAAATGATGGCAGTAGACAAGCAAGTCGTCGTTGTTGCAGAATACTGATAAATTTGGAAAATTTTGGAACTCACGTCTACCGATATTCTTCTTGTCTAAGAGCAGCTTGGCTACGAAAGCAGCGTCGACATTTTTTGTTTTTATTAAGTTCAAGTCATCGCCTTGAAGTTGGAGATTCATATCATTTAGCAATTCATAAAGGTCTTTCAGGTATGCGATATCATTCTTTGATGTGATGAGGTTGTCGCGCAATACTGTGTCATTGTTTTCCAAGAACTCTATGACGGAGTCAAACAGATTGTAAAATCAAGTCAGACAATTTCCTTTTGATACCAATGCACTTCTGTGTGAAAGATCAATCGGTTGAAATCTTCATTAGCAACAAAAAGTTGAAATAATCTGTCATTTAAAGAGTTGTTTCGGATGTTATTGACTGCTCTGATGACATGTTGCAATTATTGAAACAGTCGTTCACTGAAATTTCTAGCAACCAAATTTTGTCGATGTATAACGCAATATACAGCAAGCAAATCTGGAATTTTGTTTTTTGAGTACCCTATGAAGCCTTTTTGACACCCCGTCATAGCTGGAGCACTATTTGTAGCAGCTGATATAATATTCTTAAAGGGAATTCCTCTTTCATTACAAAACTTTTCCAGTGTTTTAAATATGGTTTCTCCTTTTGTATCTGTCTTTAAATTTCTGGTAAATAATAGTTCTTGACATATGTTTTCATCTTTAATAAACCTCACGTAAGACAGAAACAATGCTCCATTTGTTGATAAAGTGGACTCATCCAACTGAATTGAAAATTGACTAGTCTTCAGATGATTGCACAATGACTCTTCAATGTTTTCAGCCATTTCATCAATTGGTCTTTGCACATCCTATCCATGTAATAGTGGGGATGATCTTGAACATGTTCACAGAATGCAGACTTTCCGAAGCATCAGTGCTCCATATCACCGAGGACTCGGCTCAATAAAAGACAGCTATATGTACTTTCACTCGGGTTTTTAAAGATCTTTTTGTTTGTCTTATGTAAGAGAGACCATATTCACAATCTAGCTTGTACACTCCTGCATCTTGTAGAGAATATTAAATTAAAAGAAAACATAACATATAACTTAAATAGAGAATATGTTGCTGCCATCTGCTAGGGATCCTATAATTAACAAATATCCAAGCCCAAGTATATCACTGTAAGACTTGAAGATACTGTAAGTTCGTTCTGCGTAGATCGGACCAAAAATTAATATTCGAAAACTGAAGTTAGCCGGGCTAACTATGAGATTTGGATGTCAAATATCACATTCCTTCCCCCCCCTCCCTGACAATGGGCGCTGTAAAGCACCCGAAACCTAGGGAATTAAAAATAAATTAATTAAACGATAAAATCCGTATAAGGGGTTTTATTCAATTTATTTAATGTTTACGGTTTTTATTGTATTTTTTGCTTTAAATAGTTTTTTTTACTTTGACTTTTTAACTGTCTATATAATGTTTGTATCTTTATAATGTTTTATGTTGTTCAAGCAAACAACGAAACTGTTGTTTGATTATTTATATTTTTTTGGCAGAGCGTTTCCATTATACCTTGGGATACTGCAATATAACAGCTCGTGCTTGTCATTACTTAGTGGGTCTTAAGCCCCTAAGGCTTACGTGGAGCATTCTGCGGAGGACGTGCGGCGTAAAGTAATCAAAACACATATATAAAATCGTGTTTGTCACGCACGCAGGGTATTGAAACCAGCGCTATCAACTGCATTTAAGAACAAGGAGCTCCTAGTTTTAATACTAATAGCATAGTCACAGTGTCTCGGGTCATGTCGAGTGACGTACAAAGGAATGTATATTATTTGTATTTACTAGCAACCTGTCCCGGCTTTGGTTGGATGTATTAATGTATATCTATATAATATTGCCTAGATCACTCCTGGAATTCCTCCTTATTTATTGTTCGTCAAGTTTCATTACAGCATTCAGCCACTTCGAAGATTAGCTTGAACTGACAGGCAAACAAAAATTTTAAAAACTGTTATTCACGTCGAGCATGCAAATAATGGATTAACGGAAATCCCCTACACATCTGCGATTTTCTTAATATCGATAATTTTAAAATATTTTACAATATATTTTGATGATACTTTATGAAATGTAAAATTCCTTGTAAACATTTTGTTTAAATAATGATTAGGCGACGGCAGGAGAAGAATTCAGTGACTTAGTGGTTAAAATCGGAATATCAGTAAATTATTTCTTAAAACCCATTGCAACGTCCTGATCTGATTTAGTTGATTTGTTGTTAAAACTTGACTGGTAGTTTGAATTGCGAAAGTTGACCTTATCAGTTTCTCTATTAATTATACTTATCTGTGACGTATACTATTTAAATTTCCAATGACAAAATTTATAACCAGTACAAGATTAGAATTTGATTGAATGAATGAATGAATGCAAGAATATATATTAGAAATATTTAAGGTCCAGAAAAATAATTTAATGGTGGTTTTCTTTTAAATAAAACAAGGGTAACAAACGAATACATAGTCCACCTGATCATAAGTACCTACTTACATGACCTAAAAACATTTTCATGCGAGATTTTATAATAAGAAGGCCAAAGATTCGTCGTCACCCCTGAGGACTATGAAAGAATGTTCAGTCTGTAATTATACTAACTCTTTATACCTTTCACTGCAGAACTGCACTGCTATTTGGCGAACAGAAACAGGTGAGAGGGTGTTTCCTATCCAGACAGACTTCTAGGCAGTAAAAGAATGCTACCAGTTGTTTTAATTGGTCCATGTGAAATGTATGTAAAACGCCAAGCTGCTTCTTTGTTGCTATGGCAACAAAAATGCTCGGTCTTTCTCCTGCGTGGAAACTTTTACATCTGTAGATCAGTGTAATACAAATTGGACATATGAAATCAAGAAAATCGTTTGTGCGTAGGCGTGCTTTCAGACAAAACATATTAAATATTATAATAGTTCAGTGATTCATGTTTGCAGAGTTTTTCCGCCACGTATTAGAGTCGCCATGTTGGATAAACAAAATATAAGACATTGTTTTAAATATACATATATTTTCATTTTACACTATTTTCATATGATATTGAAGTCAATTTCTTTAAGTGTAGATGGAGAGTAATCCAGATATTATTTCCGACGGAAGTAACGTTTAATAAAATCTATAGTCCGTTTACGAAATATTCGCATTTGTAGTCAGTTGCTACCTATAGTACCTAGTAGTATTTATGATATCATCAACATAGACATTTTCATAAAACTTTAATTAATTTTTTATATATATTAACAATATTACATTGTGTTTCAAATAATTTTTAAATCGATCTAAATATGTAGTTCATATGTGGTAGAGCCACGCTGCAGTTAGCCACGCTATATTAAGTTTGTAGCACGAATGGGTCGGCTCGACCGGGGAAGGACTATGCTCTCACAGAATACCAGCGTAAAATAGCAGCTTAACGCTGCTGTACTTTGTATGGTGAGTGTAGAGATCGGGAGACCCTTTTTTACTGGAAACGAGACATTCCATCTTAATCCTTAGGGGTAACAACGCACCTGCGTTTTGATTCTTAATCGAGGATAAATGTAGATGTCTATGGGCCACAGGATACTTACCACTTACCATCAGGTGAACTGTGAGCTTGCCTATCATCCTTATTATATATATTAAAAATAATTTAGGTCATTAAATACCTAGTGGATTAGTTGGTGTTATATTCCTTTAATTAGACAGTTGTGCTTGTAAAAAATCTCCTTCACTATCAGCTCGCAATATAACTCACTGTTGGGCTCACTGTTGAACATTAAACTTCTCCTCTTGGTAGGACTTGCCTTGACTGCCACTCTTGGCAGATGGATTTGAGACAGATGTATCAGATGTCTCAAAAATTTGAATCTGTCTTTAGGAGGTAATTATACCGCCATCTGTCAGAACCCAATAGCTAGAAGAATTTGTCATTTTGCCAATCTTTTAGCCAATGAATAAGCACTTAAGTAAATGGAAAATATTGAGTTGAGTGATGATGACAATCTCAGTTTCAGACGTCTCACACTCGTAATTCTGCACTGTTCTTCAGAGTTGTGATATCCATGTAATACCAAGTCGGTTAATTTATCCAGTCCCTACTTAGGGGCCTTCTGTTTTAAGTTATTACGTAATTAGCTAACCTAACAACATTTTATAGTGACCATATCAATGTTAAAAATCTTGTATGTTTGAAACACAGCAGCATTAAGCTGCTATTTTACGCTGGTATTCTGTGAGAGCGTGGTCCTTCCCCGGTCGAGCCGACCGAGCCGAGTCGTGTCTTACCTATATTGAAGAACACCTCCCGCCCTCCCTCAATTGCGTGCACTACTCCCGTCACCAGTAATCCCAGCACCACTACTCCCAACAACACTATTCCAGGAAAGACATACCATCGACGATAATACGACACGTGTTTCGCGATCTTAGCGGTCAGCCGCCGTAGAGTCTACATCACCTAAAGATGCCTCGTGTAGAGGCGTATTAAATTATGCGTATTTAGTGTGAACTCAACACCAGTTAAAGGTTATTAACGAAAGTCGATCAGATTATCTGTTTTTTTTTTTCTTGTAAAAATTATCTTCACTATTTTCTACGTTAATGCATAAATTATTATATGTCGCTCACTTTGAAATATTGTCAATAGTATTATTAATATTAGATTCATAGATGTGACTCAATGTCTTTTTAAGATGTCACAATAACTGAAATATCATCAGCAAATAAAATACATTTGTATAAAGTTGAGTCAGGTAAGTCATTTTAATATAAAAGGAAAAGAATTGGCCCTAATACGGAACTTTGTGGAACTCCAAATGAATTTAATCTATCACTGGATTTATAAGAAGTTAATGTCTATGAATTATCTATATTTGTTACTTCTACAAATTGTATCTTATTTCTTAGATAGCTAGCAATCCAATCTAGGACAGGGCCTCGAAACCCCAAATTATCAAGTTTTTTGTAAGAGTATTTTGTGGGATACAAAGTCAAAGGCCTTCGACATATCAAAAAAGATTGCTGTAACTTTTAGCTTATTATTTATAGCCCTAACAATTGCATCAACAAGATCATATCCAACAAGGCTTGTAGATTTATTATTTTGAAAGCCATATTGCTCACTTTTAATTAAATTATATTTCATCGTAAAGTCTACAATACGCTTAGCCATTGCCTTTTCAAATATTTTAGATAAAACTGAGACTATACTAATCGGTCTATAATTATTTAAATTTTTAGAGTCGCCCTTTTTATGTATCGGCTTAACAACTGACTTTTTTAAGATACTAGGAAAAGTAGTTTTTTTTAAATGACAGGTTTATTAGGTAAGTTAATACTCTTCTTAAAACCTAGTCGCCAAAACTTTCGTTTATGGCCATAACGTTGTCTTGGAAACTTTTCTTTTATCACATACTTTATCACCCTATCTTTTAGTACTCGTATATCTCTAAAATTTTTGATAAGACGTATTTTTGATATTCTATTGTATACTTTGCATACTGTAGAACAATGTCACAATTATTGATGAACCTTGTTAATGTACAGGGGGTGCTCACAAACTGTGAAGTTAACTTGAGGGCTTTGCGTCTGAGCTACACGGCTCTGGAAGATTGAAGTAATATGTAACTAAGTATATAAGTAATAAATATTATAACGAATAGTAAATAAATATTATAAAGAGGCGACAAAGGGAAACAAACCAAAATAAAAAGCTGTGGTTGCCAGTTATGGCATATATTCTACTGTCTTAGAATTAATTACTACCTATATATTACTGTGTTAGAATTAAGCATGAGTGTAACATTTGTTGTTGAACCAAATAAATCCCACCTATGAGGCAACTATGGGGACGGCCTAAGTTAAGCAGTGGAATGATAGGCTGTTACGATGTTAATGATAATGTATGTAAATGCAAATGACCAGTACATCTTCAGTTCTCGTATATACGGTGGTGTGATGACATAACGCCTTGTGCAGGGCAGCTGTTGCTGGGCAGACGGCAGCGGGCGATGCGTGCGCTTGACAGACACCTCGCTCCTGACCCTCAGCGAGGTGGAGCGTCGCGCTCTGCAGCAAGCGGCATTGGCTCGCCTGCAGCAGATCAATCTTGGAACCACTATCAAGATACCTGAAGGTATGTGTTAGCAATTAGATACACAGATTATTTATAAGAAATAGTGTCATGGTCACGAGTGAGGAGCGGCGATACGAGTATGCTCCTGTTTGGCCGGCCCGCGCGCAATTTTATTGCACGATATTTATTTGATATTTATTTTCAAAATGAAATATACTCTTGATTAAAACTACTTTTACGGATTTTATCGCATCTCAGTCCCCCGTGACCATGGGTGCTGGAAAGCGCCCGAAACGTCGGGAATTAAAAATAATAGTAAAATAAACGCGATAAAATCCGTAAAAGTAGTTTTAATCAATGTGTAGTGTTCGCGTAAATATAAGAAATCATTATGAAATATACTCTTTTACTAGCTCGCCAGGCAGACGTTGTTCTGCCCTTTTCAACGACTTTTTTGTCATGTCCTATTAAAAAATCCTTTAATTTGCAAAAAAATTGTGGGTCACTCATGGGCGAAAAAACTATCCTATCTCGCAAGTTGGACCAAACTGCACACGGTGTGCAAATTTGATTAAAATCGGTTAACTAGCTTAGCAGTTTATCGCGGACAATCAACGTGACACGTAATTTATATGTATTAAGATTCGAAAATAATTCCCAGTGAAAGTGACCAAGACAGAATTTAATTGAAATTGCTTTAATTACATTCGAATGAAACTGCTTTTTCCCTGAACCTACCTAAATTGTAGATTTTGAGGATCTTTTTGTATCAAGCCAAAATGTGTCAATCGTGTTTTCGCCATCATAATTCACTAAGGAAAGTCTTTAACTTTCGTGATAGTTTCTTAGTTTTTAATTAGCATTTATTAAGCGAGAATAATCTGCTTTTGGCGTCCATTTCACCTTAACGTCCTTAACCTTAAGTCCACTCAAAAAGTTATAAATTAAACTTTCAATGAAAAGTAAAAAGATTCAAAAACTAAAAGAATAAAATAATTTCCACATAATAGCTTCAAGACGCCTTTACTTTAATTCTTTGATGCACTATATCTTAGCTTTGTTTATTTTAGTGATGGTCTTAACAACCTATTTATAGTATTTTTATCGATGATCTGCTACTAAGACTACTCCATGTTCCAACTTGTCATACTAATTATAGAAATAATAGTTTTATACCTAGAGATTTGAGGTTATTTACCAAGTATTCTGAAAACAACGATTTAGACTTAGTCTGTGATAGTAATACGAACATTAAAACTACTCAAGTACTACTCATGTCTGAGTAAAGATTTGTTGTGAATGTATTATCCTATATATGGAGGCTTTTTATTGGCATATAAGTAATATAGTGATATAGATTGTAAATGTAGCTGTAAGCTCCCCAAATAAAATAAAATCATTTTCTGTCACACTCGAAGTCAGACACTTCAATCCTGTCCTGCACAGATGGCTCGAGTCCGTTGAGACTGGCGTGACGTGGTTATTGTAGTGGACAAAATGAGCTTCTTTAGACTTTTTTTCTATATATTTTACAAGTTTAAGTTGCAACTGTTGGGAAAGAAAATAATTGTAAGCTGCATTTTCTCACAAGGACTTATTGAGGCAATGGCGTAATTTTCTTGACATTCAAAAAGCGAAGTCTAATTTTGTACAAAAATATTTTATCTTTATTTCACTTTGACTTTGAGATGTCTCACTTTTTAACATTGCTCTCCTACACATTTCTTGGTTAGGTTAGGTTAGTGGGAATAAGACATCAGTTGTGAAATTGTTGTGTACATGAAACGTAACAGCAATTACTCAGGAAATCGTTAAAATATGAATTTCGGCCAATGACTGCAAAACTATGGCAAATTAAATTTAATGTGACAAGCCACTTCGTTCATGAGGAACTTCGAAATTACCTCGCGTAAATGCATACTTACGGCATAATAATAGCATAAACACTCACGCCTGTCACCCAGAGGGGTAGGCAGAGACCACGGACTTCCATTTGACACGATCCTGACATACCTCTTTCGCCTCCTTTACATCCATATATCTACGCATACATGCTCGTCGGTTAAGGGTACTTTTAACGTGGCCCATTTTCAAAATATCGCCAATTTGGTCGATAAACTTTTTTCTAGGGCGTCCCTTCCCGACTCTGCCGTTCACATCTGCCATATAAATTTGTTTTGTCACTCTTTCCTCATTAATTCTTTCTACATGACCAAACCACCGAAGCATTCCTTTCTTAATCCTGGTCACAACATCATCTTGCATACCACATTTATCTCTTATCATGCAATTTCTCATCCTGTCATTCAGATTCAACCCTAGCATACTCCTTAAAGACCGCATTTCTACAACATTTATTCTACTTTCGTGCTTCTTCTGCCACACCCAGCTTTCACTACCATACATTAAAGTAGGGACTAACACAGCATTATGAATTACCATACGTGCCTTTTTTGATACATTCTGGTTCTTCACAAAAGAGTGTAGTGCCCCATTCACTCTACTCCCTGCATTTACTCGTCGTTCTATATCCTTATCATATCTACCATCCCTGCTGAATACACATCCCAAATACACTAACTCATCCACTTGCTCAATTAACTCTCCTTCTATTCTTATTTCACATACCGTTTTGCTTTCCTCTCTTTCAAAAACCATCACTTTCGTCTTACTTGCGTTCACTTTCATTCCCCTTTCTTTTAATGCCCAGTTCATTAATGTAACCATCATTTGCAACTCAGCTGCCGATGACGCAAATATGACTTGATCATCGGTATACAAAAGGCATTTGACGGTTAACTCGCCCATTCTTAACCCACAATCTTCATCTTTCAAAGTTTGCAAACACCTGTCCATAAATAGGTTGAACAGCCAAGGGGAAGCCACACAGCCCTGTCTAACACCCTTTCGGATGCCAAACCAGTCTGAGTAGACCCCATTGATCCTGATACAAGCACTAGAATCCCTATAAAGAGACCTCAAAGCCTGTATCAAACCAGCGCTCAACCCATATGAGTTCAGTTTTTACCATAACACATTCCTGTCCACTCTGTCATACTTACGGCTAAAGTTAAATTAGTAAATTGGTTTAACGTTAATAATTTGCATTTAAATGGCACTAAAATTAAATGTATGAAATTCATAACTCCAAATGTCAAACACCTAAATACTATTGTTGATAAGCTTTTCCTGGGCAAACTCTCTCCATAGTATGCCTCACCTCATCTTTGCCCTCGGACCAGATCGAGGTCAACAGTGAGCCTTAGGAGTGAGCCATTTTTCATTAAAAAATACGTGTGGCACTCGGTCACTGCCGCGGTAAAGCTATTGCATAGCATTTTTATCAACTTATGCAATTATAATTATTTATTTATTTTATTTATGCAGTTAAGTCTTTGATATTAAATGAAATTACACTTTTTGAGCGTGGTGACCGATAAGAAAACAATTTTTTTTTCTCTTATTGAATAAATGAGAAGTTAATATTGTTTAAAATAATTTTAATATCTTACAATACATGTAGGTTATTCAGGAATTTTTATCATTGAGTTAGCAGCTAGTGTACACGCATACGTCTAGTCGCACGCACACAAACACCGTGCCGAAGTCTGCCGAGTGCCGAAGTCTGCCGAACTGAAACGACGTTAGACGATGCACGGCTTTCAACGCCACACCTCCGTGCCCGTCGGAGTGGGGAGCGTGAGGTTTTTTTTCGTTACGGAATTTCTGGATTCGGTCCCCGCGCTCAAGGCCCGCGATAGAAGTTATGCAATAGCTTAAAAATAATTTTAATTGGGGAGGAGCTGAGTCTTGTCAATACTACCATTTTTTTGGAATCACTATAGACCCGAAGTTTCAATGGGGTGCCCATATATAAAGTACCAAGCAGACTTCGTATGCTGTAAAAAAGATAAAATCTCAGGAACGTTAAAACAGCTAGAGCGCTAGCTAGTTTATTTCGTCTAAATCCATAGCATAATGTCGTATGATATTTTACTATGGGGATACGCGACAAACACTGTAATCACATTTGTTTTACAGAAGAGTTCCTTATGAAACAATCTATGATTTAAAACCTAAAGAGTTTTCAAGACAAAAATGTAAGGAAATTGATATATTAACTTGGGCCTCCCAATACATTTAGAAAAATGTAGTATGTACATTAAATATATTACAAAATCTGTCCACTATTGAACGAATATTGTATTAAAATTGTTATTATAATATTTAGAAATATATGGATGATAATAAATCCCATGAATGAGGTAGTCGCTATCAAGCTATTTCAAATGTGTTTTGTGTTGCTAATTGTGTGGTTTTCTTGCTCGTTCCTAGGGTAGAGGTATTTCCCGAACCAGTTTTAAATTAAGTATTAGAATGACATTAAATATGTTATTTATAAGTAGTACCCGGTTGACCGAGCTTTGCTCGGTATTTTTCGCTCGGTTTTTTTTTAATTCGTGTGTTTTGGAAGTTATATTTAGATACAAATTACATACTGATGAAATATAAATAATATTTTTTGATCGTAGCGATATAATAGAAAAAAACTGAACTGGTTATTTGAATAAAAATTCATGAATGCAATTAGTTTAATTTAAATTTTCGTGTTTTTAAAAAATTCTAAAAAAAAGGGCTCGAAAAAAATAGATTTTCTCAAAAAAAGAAAGGAACTTGAAAAACAAATTAAAAAAATTCGGTCGGTCGGTCTGGTCTCGAACCATGGTATTACGATTTTGTGACCGCCCGATATACCAATTAAGCTATTTGTAATCATTAATAAACTGTCAAAATTTACCTTCTTATTCTAACGATATTGTAGCAGTTTTTCATTGCTTAAAAACACGGACAAAAAGACATTTTCTAAAAATAAATCCTAGCTAGATCGATTTATTGCCCACGAAACTCCCTGCACACAAAATTTTATGAAAATCGTTGGAAACGTTTCCGAGATTCCGATTATATATATATATATATATATATATATATATATATATATATATATATATATATATATATATAATCGGAATCTCTATATTTTAAAACGATATTCTTTATTTATCCAGCGAGGTTCCCGTTATTATTAATTATCTAACAAGTTAATTAAGAATGTCACCACCGACACAAAGTAATATAAATATATTACTTTGTGTCGGTGGTGACATTCTAAGTCGGTGGTGATATTCTTAATTAAAAAAATTAAATAATTTTTTTGAACCAAATAAAGAGGATCATGATAAGGCTGATTGTATAATATGCAATAAAAGCTATTTTCGCAAGGGCCGAACCACCTCATCTTTAAAAAATCATCTAACCCAGACTAATTTTCTGTATTTGAGATCATGAGTAAAGAAAAACAATTACAGAAGATAAAATCTGACACAGGTAAGTTTCATCATATACAATTTTAATTAGTTAGTTTTTCCTTGAGGCACTGTTTACATAGTTTAATAGTTTAGTTAGGGTGTGGTTAAGGCGATGTTTCCACTCAATGTTATTGTTTGCTGCTGCCACATACCTCGGTTACTTGTAAAAAAAATTAGACAATTATCTACTTAAAAGTCTTAAAGAAATTTTATTAAGATCGGTTCAATATATTTTTATATATGACATTGTAAACGAATTTGCATATTTCGCTTTTTTAAGCAAATAATTAGTCTGGAAATTTATCATAATATCATTATTGCCGTGTAGTGGCGGTTAAGAATATCCACTACCCCATATCTTCCCGTGGGTGTCGTAAGAGGCGACAGAGGGAGACAAGCAGGAGATGGGCAGCAGCGTCTTCCTGATGACAACTGTGACGTAATAAAAAACTGCGGTTGCCAACCCGCTCGCCAAGCGTGGCAACTATGGCAAATAACCCCCCAATGAATAAATACACAAACAGACGGCCCCCAGTCCCCGGCGGCCCCGCTATTCCTGGCTACGGTGGCGACCATGGTAACGGCGGGGCAGGGGGGTGCTAAGAATCTCCGGGGGAGGTTCGGTTGCCACCTACGACGACTCGACCTGGCAACATATAACGCACGCACCCTGAGGACTGACGAGAAGATACTGGAGCTGGAAGAAGAGGTAGACAAGTTGCGCTGGCATATTATTGGATTATCCGAGGTCCGAAGAGAGGGGGAGGACACGGCAATCCTCGAGTCCGGCAACTTGTTCTATCACCGGGAGGGCGACCATCTGTCCCAAGGAGGTGTCGGATTTATCGTCCACAAATCTCTCGTCAACAACGTTGTAAAGATTGGGAGTGTGTCGACGAGGGTCGCGTACCTGATACTCAGAATCACCAAACGGTATTCGCTGAAGGTCATTCAGGTTTACCTCCGTCCCCCCTCGTGCTCTAATCCAGAATCCCGAAACCTTTCAGCTCGAGTTACGTAACCGCTTCCAGTGCCTAGAAGATTGCAATGCAGTGGACGATAAGCTCGTGGAAACTGTCCATGCGGTCGGAGCTAAGTTCTGCAAGACCCGCCGCAGAAGAACACAAAAACTCTCCGATCACACTCTTAATCTCATGGCTGTTAGACGGAAGATGAGGCTGCAATCGTCAACAGATTTGACAGCATACAGGCAACTGAACAGACAGATCTCCAAATGCATACGGCGAGACTTACGCAACTTTAATACTTCTCGTATTAAAGAAGCGATCGAGCGGAACCAGGTACTTGAAGTCCTTCAGAAGCTCTTCAATTCCGTCCTCCATGGTGGCACTACTCCAGAGGCGTGGAGCAGAAGTGCGGTGGTCTTGTTCTTTAAGAAAGGCGACAACGCTCTCTTAAAGAACTACAGACCGATTTCCCTTCTGAGCCGCGTCTACGTGCTGTTTTCGAGGGTCATTACGAATCGTCTCGCACGCAGACTTGACGACTTCCAGCCTCCCGAACAAGCCGGTTTCCGAAAAGGCTTCAGTACCATAGACCACATACATACCCTGCGGCAGATTGTACAGAAGACTGAAGAGTACAATCTGCCACTTTGCCTGGCGTATGTGGACTATGAGAAAGCCTTTGATTCCGTCGAAATTTGGGCGGTGCTACAGTCCCTTCAGCGGTGCCAAGTTGACTGTCGGTATATCGAAGTGCTGAAGTGTTTGTACAGTAGGGCTACGATGGCTATCCGAGTACAGAACCAGAGCTCGAAACCTATCCAACTGCAGAGAGGTGTAAGACAGGGTGACGTTATATCCCCGAAACTCTTCATCGCTGCATTGGAAGACGTTTTCAAGCTACTGGACTGGAAAGGATACGGTATTGACATCAATGGCGAGTACATCACTCACCTTCCATTTGCCGACGATATAGTCCTTATGGCAGAATCGCTGGAGGACTTAAGCACTATGCTCAATGACCTCAATAGTGCCTCCCAACGGATAGGTCTTAAGATGAACATGGACAAAACAAAGATCATGTTCAATGTCCATGTCACACCTATGCCGGTAGTTGTTGGGAGCACTATGCTCGAAGTTGTTGACGAATACGTTTACCTGGGACAAATAGTCCGACTAGGTAAGTCCAACTTCGACCGAGAGGTCAATCGACGGATTCAACTCGGCTAGGCAGCGTTCGGGAAATTACGGCATATCTTTTCGTCAGGTATACCTCAATCTCTAAAAACTAGATTGTACAACCAGTGCGTGTTGCCAGTGATGACTTACGGATCTGAGACGTGGTCCTTCACTGCTGGCCGTATGAGGACGCTTAAGGTCGCTCAGCGAGCTATGGAGAGGGCTATGCTCGGAGTTTCTCTGCGTGATAGACTCAGAAATGAGGATATCCGCAGTAAAACCAGAGTGACCGACATAGCCCAACGGATTAGTAAGCTGAAGTGGCAATGGGCCGGCCATATAGCTCGAAGAACCGATAACCGATGGGGAAGAAAGGTTCTCGAGTGGCAGCCTCGTACCGGTAGGCGTAGTGTAAGGCGACCCCCCACTAGATGGAGTGACGACCTGGTAAGACATGCAGGAAGTCGATGGATGCAGGTGGCTCAGGACCGTGCTTTGTGGCATTACTTGGGGGAGGCCTATGTTCAGCAGTGGACTTGTGAAGGGCTGTAATGATGATGATGATGATGATCATTATTTAAATAGGTAGTGATGTCTTTTTTAGCATTTCGTTAGTCGTAGCTGTCTTGATACTTTATCCTTCCCATTTTACGAAAAAATAAAATGTAAACAAACAAACCTGGCTGTTATAATCCGACCAAATTAAGAAACACGCGTTCTAATCTACAATAGTCTTTAATGAAGTACTCTTTAAATTATACGCGTATAAAATGTTTATAGGTTTTAGAAAGGAAACATTGGCTTTTTAGTTTGTTTGTAAATGTCGGCTAGTTATTTGTTTTATTTTTGTCTTAATTTGATTTTTCGTATTAATACGTATGTATTAATTATGACTTTGACAATAAAAATTATTTTATTGTTAAAGTCAAATAATATTATAATTTACAAACCTCTGCGTAACCGTATAATTCTCCTATTTTAACTTCACTTACTAATATGAAAATTAGTAAGTGAAGAGGAGCATTATACTTAATACTGATTTTCATTAATAAAAATGTTGATTTACTTTATCATTAGCTTCACTAACTAATATGAAAATTAGTAAGTGAAATACTTAAATAAAAATGGGAGAATTATACTTAATACAAATTTTCATTAAAAAATGTTAATAATTACTTTGTCATTGTTTTAATTCTTCATTCAGATACTATATTTATATAAGATCTTAAACATCCGCATCCGCATCCGCATCCGCTGATGTGAAGCTTCAAAAATCCGCATCCGAATTCACATCCGCGGATGTCAAATAATTTGCATCCGCAACATCCCTGGTACAGACTAAGTATGTGAGGCCATGGGCTCTAACGCTCCTTATAAAGAACCAAATTTCTGCGTCGTTTTTAGTACGTAGCATACATATTATTTAAATGGTCTAAAGAGATCAAAAGCTTGTTAAACAAAGAATAAAAGTGATAATGAACATGTGTTAAAATTAAAAATTTTGTACAACCAACGTCAATTTAAAATGAGAACATCATCAATGTATTCAAAGTAATTAAATACGCGTTATTAAAGATAACTCAAAAATTACTGGTAAAATCTTAATTAAATTTATATCATTAAAGTCGGTTCACCTAGAAAAAGTTATGGAGAAACATACAAAAAAAAACATACCCAGAACGCGAGTAACCTGGGTTCGATCCCCCGCCGGCACCAATGAAATTGTTAATTGCAATTTTAAGTGCTGATTTACCACGTGCTCGGCGGTGAAGGAAAACATCGTGAGGAAACCTGCATTTCTGAGGAATAAGAGAAAAAAATATATCGAAGACATGTGAAGTTCGCCAACACGCATTGGGGCAGCGCGGCGGACACTTCCTTGCCCTAAAACCTTATCAGAAATGAGGGGAGGCCTGTGCCCAGCAGTGGGACATATATAGGCTGTAACTTTACTAGAGCCGTGGTAGCTCAGATGGTTAACGCTCGCTGTAAATATAACTTTACTTACTTCATTAAAGTCGGTTCACCTAGAAAAAAGTTATGAAGAAATACACAAAAAAAAACATACACTCGAATTGAATACCTCCTCCTTTTTGTAATCCGGTAAAAATAAAGTTTACATGTTAAATATACTCGTAAGAAGACACTTTAAAAAACCTGTGCTTCGAAATGAAACTATGAAATGGATCTGTCTAGTAATGGCACTGGTTTTCATACCGATCCATACCCCAAGATAACTATTTATTAGTGTTTGATAAATATTTCCTGCTCAGCAGCAAAATATTTTGGAGTTAAAAAAATATACATTTCGCATTAATCAAGATCTGTGATGATAATTCTAGTAGGAATCACAGATCTTGATTACTGCGAGATTAGAACAAGTTCATAATCATTGAGTTAATATATTTTTACACATAAACACTCAAGCCTGTCACCCAGAAGGGTAGGCAGAGACTTCCATTTGGAACGATCCTGACAAACCTCTCTCGCCTCCTCCATATCCATATACCTGTGCATACATGCTCGTCGGTTAAGGGTACTCCTAATTTGGCCCATTTTCAATATATCAACAATTTGGTCGATAAACTTCACTTCTGCAAATTAAATTTTTTTGTCACTCTTTCCTCATTCGTTCTTTCCACATGACCAAATCACCGAAGCATTCCTTTTTTAATCCTGGTCACAACATCATCTTGCAAACTACACTCTTCTCTTATCACACAATTTCTCACCCTGTCACTCACGTTCAGCCCTAACATACTCCTCAACGAGTGCATTTCTACTGCGTTTATTATACGCTCGTAGTTCTTCTGCTACACCCAACTTTCACTAGCATACGTTAAGTAAAGTAAGTTAAAGTAGGGACCAACACGGCATTGTGAATTGCCATACATGTCTTTTTTGACACATTCTCAGTTTCCACAACAGAGTGAAGGGCCCCATTTACTCTATTTTGACTTTCAGACTATTCAGACGCCCGGAAAATACCGGTGACTTCTTCACACAGGTGACTTCTGGGTCTCGACAACAGTCCACCTAATGGATCTAATTGTGCATCTGAGCTACCCAAGGACGCATTCAAACACACACACAAAATTTGATCATATTTGATCCAGGCGTTTAGATGGACCTCAGTGATAAATACACGTACAGAAGAAATGTATTTACAACTTGTAAACAAAAACCCTGTGGTTCCCGTTAAGGCGCTATTCCTAGCAAACGACCTTGAGCATTCGGCACTATATCAAAGGGTTACTATACATTCCACGCGCTCCCGCTACAATAAATCGCGTAAAAAATACGCCAAAATTTTAAAATATTTTTTTTATAAAATCGAATTTTAGTCCTTTGAAAAAATTAAATAGATCAAAATGTTCATTAATAAAATTGCCTATCCATTAGTGTCAATCGCAAAATAAAATAATGCTTACTTTATGAGAAGATGCATGTTATCAATAATTATTTCGCATTTCTGTGGTTTAGTTGTAGGGAGATTCATCAAGTATTTACTCCTTTTACTGTAATTGGCTATTATGGAATCAAGATTATGTAGAAATTTAATAGATTTTTTACTAGTTGATATATTTTTAATACAAGTAGATAGATCTTAAAAACCTCACAAATAACTACTAGCGCGGCATTTTGCTCAAACACGCACCTGAAGTGCGTTATCATTATAATTATTGAAACGTTAGTATAGAAATACACGTGGTAGAGCCATGCTGCAGTTATATTAGATGTATAGTTGTAGCACGAATGGGTCGGCTCGACCGGGGAAGGACCACGCTCTCATAGAATACCAGCGTGAAATGGTGGCTTGATGCTGCTGTATTTCGTATGGTGAGTGTGGAGAACCGGCGACCCATTTTACTGGGGACGAGGCATTCCATCTTAGTGCTCACGGGTGGCAACGCGTCTGCATTTTGATTCGTAATCGAGGATGGATGTGGATGTCTATGGGCCACAGCAACCACTTACCATCAGGTGGACTGTGTGCTCGATTGTCACCCTATCCTTTAAAAAAAATGTTTTTTTTTTTTAGAAAACTCGACCATATTTTAAGATTTCTGTGCTTCCCGGACAATGCCCTGGTGATAAAACCATATATAATTTGCAATTGTTTTTAAATTAAAAAAAATATTGGTTGAGTTTTCTTGAAATAAAATTATTTCAATAGGTACATTTAAATACTGATTTTACATAACATACTTATAGAAAATTGCAGAGTTTTGTTACATGTTATAAAACTATACTTGCGATTGTTAGTACTTGGAAAAATTGAATCTTCATTTTTGTGATATGAATATACACATATGTACTTGTTTTACAATATTTGCTTTAAATTAATTAATTAATTAATTAACTATAAAAGTCGATCGGTTTTGGGTCACAACATCATCAGTCTCAACAACATGAGTCTATCATTGCAGCAAATATAATTAATAAGCTATACTAAAAAAATTACAGCCATACAAAATGTCAAAATTTGCCGATTGATTTAATAACTTTTGCTAGCCATGATCAGCTGACCAGTTATCTATTTATGCTGCTAGATTACATTTCTCGGCTGACAAAAACATGAATGCTAGGGTTAGCACCCTTTAAATAACACTGAAAAAAAAAAACATACAGTTGAATTGACTACCTCCTCCTTTCTGAAATCAGTAAGAAAGGAATATCCATCAATATTGACTTTTACGTTCATAGACCACAGTTAGGTAAATACAAAATCATACCAAAATCGCAGAAATCTAAATACTAAGGCACTATATTATTTAGATTTCCGTGACCAAAATATAATAAGGCGCTACTCCTAACGAATGACCTTGAGCGTTCGGTCCTATACATTCCACGTGCTCTCGCTATAATAAATTTCATAAGAAATACGCCCAAATTTTAAAATAATTCTTTATAAAATCGAGTTTTAGTCCTTTGAAAAAATTAAACTGATCAAAATGTTCATTAAATAAATGTTCGCAAAATAAAATAATGCTTACTTTATGAGGAGATGCATGTTATCAATAATTATTTCGCATTTCTGTGGTTTAGTTTCTTTAAAAAAAATTGGCATTGGCTATTATGAAATCAAGATTATGTAGAAATTTAATAGATTTTTATTAGTTGATATATCTCCTTAATAACAAGTAGATAGCTCCTAAAAACCTCACAAATAACCACTAGCGTAGCATTTTGCTCAAACACGCACCTTGAATATGCAAACTAACAATAATATCATAGTTTGACTACTTTTCTACTTTCTTGCCCAACGTGGACTATTGCTTCCGGTTGGTTACAGTTCTTATAAAGAATAATGGTAACCAACCGAGAAACATTCGGTAGGTAGTCAATGACTTTTAGAAACTGAAAGTTATACTTTAATACTTGAAAATTCAACATGTTTCCGTTTAAAAATATAAAATCTGCATTTACTCATCATGTTATAATATATATGTATCTATTCCATTCAAAAGAAATAATTTTGAATCAATTGCCCTATTAAAGAACTTGGGATATTTAAATTTCAACAACTATTTTCTCGTTATCGTCTTCAGAAATAGATTGCATCCACTAAACGTATGTCTTCAAGAGTTATTTTCGCCTCGGCCTCATTATCCACTCCTCAGATAATAGTTTCAGTAATAGACATTCTTACGGTAGGTTGTCTGCACAGGCGTGGTTTTACTAGAATACTAGTTATGATTACCTCGTCAGTATTATGAAACTTGGTCTCACGCCAGTCGCTATTTAGTTTGTTTCATCGATATATTGGTCTATTAAATTCAGATTTACAATTTTGTAATCATTTTACACCGAAAGAGCTCGCTCCTATGCCAGGAGCGTTCTCAAATCTGTCATTACGATCATTTACTTCGAGTAAGTATTGAGATAAATGAGAGGTGCGTTCAGTGACCGAGAGGAAACAATATTTTTTTTTTGTATTATATCTTTTTATAAAAATACTGGCAAATCTATTAACACTACCTGACATTTCCGCTTAAAATAAGCTTAAAATACTTGTGAAAGTTCGTTGGTGACTACCTCGTTGGTCTGGTGGATGTAAGCACGACTGGTGACTATGAGCTCCCAGATTCGAATCCCAACCCATTCTTGGGTTTTCAGTCACGAAGTTGTTAGCAATTTGGCGCAATTTCACAACCGTTTCTCGGAAAACATGTAAAGCCGTTAGTCCTGCGCCTGATCTCTCTCCGGATTACCATCCAATCGGACTATGAGAGTGAGAGAATAGAGAGTGCACCTGTGCTTGCGCATACACTTTGACATTATAATCCTGTCCTGCGCCAATGGTTAGTCTCCGTTGAAACTGGCCACCGTGACCAAAATTCGGTCTGAAGGACATTTTTCTGTGATAATTATTTTATTCTCAATAGTTCTCTGATGTCAGCTTTACTTTTTATTAAAATTTTAATTTAAGATGTAAAGGTCTTAACTAAATGGCGTAAGACTATTTACACACGCGTAACTGTACGTGTTTCAGCATTTTGTATAAATAGGCGCAAGCCGCCGCCTCCCACGCACTCGCTGCTCAGGTATGCGTGGTTCTAATTATGTTTGGAGCTGATGAGAGATAGCTATCTGCAAATCTGGTACGATTGCTTCGATTGAATTATACTTACTGTAATATTTATAATAAGGAAATATTTAAAACATAAAATTCCGTTCTTTCTTAGTCATCATCGAAGAAAAGGCCTCTGTTTTACTCTCCTGTTATAGGAAGATACTTTCGCTATAGCTATAAGCCATAAGCACTCACGCTTGTTTCCCAAAAGGGTAACCAGAGACTACGGACTTCCCCAGAAAGCACAAGTTTGCGCGTTTTCCGCTAAAAAGAATCCCTTTGTCGAAACTCCTCAGTTTCACGGCACTCCCCTTGCTGCCTCAGCTAGCATCGGAATCCTCGGCGTCGACATATCGAATAGTGTGCAGTTTCGTGGTCACATGGAGAGGAAGGCTAAATTGGCCTCTAAAAAGCTTAGCGTGCTCAACAGAGCATGACAGTATTTCATACCAAATTTGATGAACGCACATCGCGTCAAAATTCGAGATACCATCCTCACCATCTGGATGCTTGGCAGTCTACCACTGTACATTTTGCTAGGAGTGTTCTTCCTCGTACAACGTCTCTGTGGAATCATTTATTAACGGCGATTTTTCCGGGCCAATACGACCTAGGGACCTTCAAGAAAAGAGCTTACCCCTTTTTAAAAGGCCGGCAGCGCACCTGTAATTCCCCTGGTCTTGCGGTTGTTAATGGGCGCCGGTAGTCACTTACCACCAGGTGAGCCGCATGCTTGTTTGCCCCCCTCTTCTATAAAAAAAATTCTGACGTTCCACTCTTGCCTCCTTCACGTCCATATACCTAAATATAGATGCTCGTCAATTAAGGATACTTTTAGTTTCTCTCGCCGACTGTGCCATTCACTTCTGCAAAATGCTTTGTCACTATTTCCGAATTTACTTTAAACGACCAAAACACCAAAGTGTTTCTAAATCCTGATCACAACGCCTTCTTGCAAAGCATATTTTTTCCTTATCACACAATTTCTCACACTGTCATGCAGAGGCGCCCCTAATATATTCCTTTATGACCGCGTCTCTTTCTACTCCTGTACTTCATCTACCACGCTTCACCTTCATTTTTCATGTCACTTTAATTATAGTTCTGTTACTAAATATTGTTATTTTTACTAAAGGAATCATTATCATCAGCCTGCGGAATCCACTGCTTAACATAGGCCTCTCTCAAGACCAGCTACTTTGCCCGATATTCGCCTTCACACATCCGGTTGATGTAAACCGTCTTTTTTTCTTTATTGATTACATTGCGCGAGACGCGAGAGAACCGGAGACCCTTTATACTGGAAACGAGGCATTTCATCTTAGTTCTCAGGGGTGACAACGCATCTGCATTTTGTTTCTTAATCGAGGATAAATGTAGATCTCTATGGGTCACGGCATCCACTTACCATAAGATGGACTGTGTGCGCGTTTATCACCCTTATTCTATAAAAATCACGAAATTATCCATCACTTCATTTCGTCTCGAGACTGTCGTGGGTAAGGTCAATAATATAGTAAAGATCATAATGACCTTATAGCGCTTATGAAAGATATAGAGCTGTGTTAGTTAGTCGTTTTCCGTAAAGTTCACAGTACAGTAGTTATTTGTGATTTATAATGTTGTTTTAACACGTGCATGGCGAGGAAAAAAATTAGCAGTGCGGCTAACTACTTCATAACTATATCAGAAATGAGAGGCAGCTTATGCAAAGCAGTGGGATATATAGGCAGTACCTTACTTTACTTTAGCTTTTTTATATGTTATTAGCAAGCCACCCCGGCTTCACACGGGTGATTTCTGGATCTCGACAACAGCGCCACCTACCGCGTACAAATGGGAATATAAACCACCTAGAGGCCCATTCAGATAAAAAATCATCAATATCGATCAATCCGTTTTTATTATTATTTTATTAAGTTTTAGCGAGACGAACGGACAGCAATTGATTTATATATATAGAGATTTCGTAACATTTTAACTATGATTTGCATGATTTAAAAAAAAAACTATAATTAACTCAGGTAATGCACGAATTCTGTAAAATTAAGGGCGCACGCTGCACTCTCATACGCACTTACGCTACCAAAGTCCAGTCGCGGAGGAGGAAGAATTTCGTACAATGACCTCTTTGCCTACTGACAGTGGCCACAAACATTTTTGTGTTAAGTGTAATTTTTATGAAATATTTGAAGGAAAAAAATAATTTATTATCGTATTAAATAAATTATTGGTATTATACAAATTATTTATTTTGATTTTAGTATAAAAACAGTTGATTAAAACTACTTTTATGGATTTTATCGCGTTTAACTTTATATGATTTTTAATTTCTGACGTTTCGGGTGCCTACCGGTACCCATGGTCACGGGGGACTAAGGTGACTGACGTCCCGATGTCAATGTTAACACTTCATCCTTAGAGTACCTTCATCTTTTTAATTATTGTTTATGGTCCGATCTACGCAGAATGAACTTACTGTGTCTTGAAGTCTTGCAGCGGTATACTTGGGTTTAGTTTTAATTGTATTAATTAATCGACGGATTCAACTCGGCTGGGCAGCGTTCGGGAAATTACGACATATCTTTTCGTCAGGTATACCTCAATCTCTAAAAACTAGATTGTACAACCAGTGCGTGTTGCCAGTGATGACTTACGGATCTGAGACGTGGTCCTTCACTGCTGGCCGTATGAGGACGCTTAAGGTCGCTCAGCGAGCTATGGAGAGGGCTATGCTTGGAGTTTCTCTGCGTGATAGACTCAGAAATGAGGATATCCGCAGTAAAACCAGAGTGATCGACATAGCCCAACGGATTAGTAAGCTGAAGTGGCAATGGGCCGGTCATATAGCTCGAAGAACCGATAACCGATGAGGAAGAAAGGTTCTCGAGTGGCAGCCTCGTACCGGTAGGCGTAGTGTAGGGCGACCCCCCACTAGATGGAGCGACGACCTGGTAAGACATGCAGGAAGTCGATGGATGCAGGTGGCTCAGGACCGTGCTTTGTGGCATTACTTGGGGGAGGCCTATGTTCAGCAGTGGACTTGTGAGGGGCTGTAATGATGATGATGATGATGTATTAATTACAGAGTCCCAAGCAGGTGGTACTACCCAGCCTCCTTCTTTATTTTAATCAATGTGTAGTGTTCGCGTAAATATAAGAAATCATTATAAAAACAATTATAAAAATCGAGTTATGGTCGCCACACCACGGTCAGTTCAACTAATCATTTCAACTGATCAGTTCAAACTAGGACTGTTGATATTTTTAAAATATCGGATTTTTGATAAATCGCTTATTATAAATATATCAGTATCGGAGTTTTATATATAAGTTTATTTATATATATATCGAAAATCCTATAATTTAAAAAATATCAACAGTCGTAGTTTAAGCTGATCAGTTGGAATGACCAGTTGAACTGACCGTGTGTGTTACGATTACTTTTTATATTACAATTACTAATTTAGCAGAAATAAAAAAATGAAAATTCAAAAATCAGAATCCGATTTCACTGTATCAGAGTTACTACTTTCCGATGACGTTCCGCCTGTCACATTTATTACAAAAGACTCAACAGTTTTGTCTACATTAAACTTAACAAAACCACTTAACAATTAAAACAAGATAACTAAAATTAACAAACAACAACAAACTAAGAATAGATAACAGAGACAACTGTGTCCGAAAACTGAGCGAACACTAACGCATCCCAAAATGGAATGTCGTTTGTTCGTTACTTAAAAATTATTAATTATGTCAAGCAAACCATGGATTTTTGGTCATGCCTCAAGGCCAATCAAATATCACGTGCAAACAAACCTTACAGTCTCAGGTAAAACGTTTACAATCCCTGAGGACGGCGGTCATTGCATCTGTGCGAGCGAGTCGCATTATATTCACGCGGGAGTGACAGAGACAGGTAATAACAGGTCAACGTACGAAATTCTTCCTGCTTTGCGTCCGGACTATACCTTTAGCTGCGTGAATTAATTTTAAATAAGTTGGAAACCGTTGCTCTATTGGCAAAAACGATATTTTTTGTAATAAGCCTCTATATTTGCTTTACAAGCTTAGAAAATTATAAAAAGAGTAAATTATACAATAACGTTTGTTAGTTTTCTAAGAAATCATCATTTTTATTAGGATAATCAAAGTACAGGAACAGCTAGCATACAGCTTATTGCAGAGCACAGGGCTCCACTATATCCAAAGGAGATTAAGAGCGAAGTCTGCTGCGGAGTATCTAATGCGAATTGGCGTACTTTACTAAATACCTTTGAAATATTTATTATTTCCAAGAATTATTATATACTTTCCGTCCCTGATCTATGAACACGTGGTAAATCACCAAATTGAAATCAACAATGTATGTACAATATAGCATTTATAAGATTATTCCAAGCTTAAATAACTTATTAAAGGTAAGAAAATCAACGAATACTACAGTTAATGTAACGCGTTGCAAAAGTTCAAAAAGCGCGGAGGAATTTCCCGAGTAATATTCCCGCAGACGAACGTAAAATGTTAAAAATGGACCACCTTACAGGTGACCTACTCGAGTGCTGCTAAAAATACATTGACACATGCAAGACATGTTGCGTGCTATTTTCAAAATGGCCGCCTTAAATAAATACGTGGACGAACGCGCGAGTCGTTACGCAAACGTGACGCGCCGTGACGTCACTACTGACACCGCCCAAGTGACAAAATATGAATATAAAGAATAGTCTACATAGATATTTTTAGTCTCTAGGCATACTCCCAATATGTAGTGCTTCTTTTTGTTAACTTAATGGTTGTACCGTACCGTTACAGATTGGGTTGCCAGATGGTCGAGATTCATCTGGATCTCCTGCCATTTTAAATGATCTCCACACTCCCGACAAAACCCAAAATCTCCAGACAAACAGCTGCTTTTTATATCACAGCTGCTTTTGATTTAATAAAAGCTGAGTTAGTTATTAGACTTAAATTTGAAGTAAATTGTTGGAATTTTAAATCTACTGAAACTAATAAAGGATCCAATTTGGTGGACTCTAGTAAAGTCCATTGCCAAGTATGTAGGACAATCAAAAAATAAAGTATACTTAAATTAGTTTTGAATAAAGTATTTTTATGGCCTCTCAATAAAAAATAAAAAATAAACTTTTTATTTTACATTTTTATTTATAATATTTGTTTCTTCCGATAAAAATCCCAAAATCCTGACATCCAGATATTTTAATCTTCCGATCCTGCATTCCTAGTTACAGCCTATTAAAAGGCCATTGCTGAACTTAGGCCTCCACATAGATTGTCTCATAGGGGGGAGGACATTTGTCTTAGGCCCGGTTTACATTTTGAAAAGTGACAAGTGCAAGTGGCAAGTGCAAATGACAAATGACAAGTGATTAGTGCGAATTTTATTTACACTCATCGCTTGTCACTGCCTGTTCACACGCACTTAGCACTTATCATTTGTCGGTTTTACTTGCCACTCGCACTTGTCACTTCTCAATATGTATACCGGACCGTAGTCACCGCGTTTAGCCGGCGGGTTGGTAACCGAAGTTATTTTATTATTAGGTATATTTATCTTTTAGTTGTTATTAGGAAGACCCTGCGGCCCATATCCTGGTTTTTTCCCCTCTGTCGTCTTTTAAAACACCCACAATTCGATATGGGGTAGAAGATAAATGTCCAACGCTGTACATAATCATCTCCTGATGTGGGGAAGATTCTTGTTAAAGTTACTAACTACAAGAGTCTTAGAGATATAAGAAAGACAAAGCATTGGAAGATATGTCTAAGGTGTAAATTAACTTTTTTTAAATGTTTTTTGGTAGCAACCATAAAGCTATACCACTTGATCTCTTTGTAATCACGACCTTTTTCAACTTCGAATTGAAATTATAATAATAATAATGTCCTTCAGACCGAATTCCGACCACGGCGGCCTGCCTCAACGGAGGCTAGCCATCAGCGTAGGACAGGATTGTGTGTACCCAAGCGTATGCGCAAGTACAGGTGCACTCTCTGTTCCCTCACTCTCATAATCCGATGGGACGCTAAACCGATACGACCGGAGAGAGATCAGACGCAGGACCAACGGCTTTACGTGCTTTCCGAGGCCCGGGAGTGAGACACCGCCAACTTCCTGACTCCGGGCAACTACTGAGAATTTCTTGACGGAAAAACTCAATAATAAATCCCGACCCGGGATTCGAACCCAGGACCTCATGATCAGCAGTCGCACTACTACAACCACTAGACCAACGAAGCGAGACAAATTGAAATTATGTGCATTATCGAATTAAAACGATGTTTTACGTGTGTAGTGGCAGGTTTTGGGAGAGAGATAAGGTTAGTCTTTGAGAGTATTAGACGGAAGCCTAAGCCAACAAACAATCGATGACAATAGTATCTCAAGGCGTCTAAGCAGACAATATCTTGAGGTTCACATCACCATCTGAGCACTTGTTTCAGCATTTTCACTAATAGTTTACATGCGTAGACATTTAATACACAAAATCACATAATTTTTATGTATTGAAATCCACTTTAAACCATTATTTAAACAATAATATAGGATTTCTTATATTTACGCGAACACTACACATTGATTAAAACTACTTTTACGGATTTTATTGCGTTTAATTTGAATTATTTTTAATACCCGATGTTTCGGGTGCTTTCCAGCACCCAATGGTCACGGGGGACTGAGATGACTGACGTCCCAATGTCAATCCGGAACTCCAAAGTTAACCCGGAGTACCTTTAGCTTTTTAATTATTGTGTTTGGTCCGCTCTAACGTCGGGTATTAAAATAAAAATAAATAAAACGCGATAAAATCCGTAAAAGTAGTTTTAATCAATAATATAGGATAAAAATCCGCTGTTGATCAAGGTCCCGCTAAAACACCAATATTGTGTCATATCGTGCATATATCGCCACATTCTGTAGGTATAGCTCGAAAGTTGGCAAGACAAATGAAACTGTCCCTGCAGGAATTCGATCACATGATTTGCCTCGCGCCGGACTTTCTACAGAGATTAGCACTGATAGATGTAGTGTGAATATAGTTGGCTGAATATTTATACACTTTCTTTATCAAGTGGGAGTGACAGAGTCGGTAATTTATCTTTCAATTAAATTACACAAAGAACTATTTTTGAGATGTTGATGTTTGAAGTGTATGTTTAGTTTGTTTCTAATATAGCTTGGTATCGTATTAGTTAAATACAAAAAGAAGAAGTTCTTATTTCGACTTTATGTTATTTTCAACCGACTTCACAAAAAGGAGGAGTTTCTCAATTTGACTGTATTTTATTTTTGAGTGTGTTACCTCAAAACATTTTTCTAGTTGAACCAATCTATATATTTCTTTTTTTTTATTTAAAAGCTGGTGCTTTTCATGTGGTCTCATATAAATTTAATCAAGATCTAACTCGTATTATTTTGAATTATCCTTAATAATGCGTATTAATTGACTTCCACTGTTGAAGCAGCAGCCTAATGGCAGGGCGCGGACCGCGAACTCAAAAAGGTCGTGGGTTCAAATCCGCCATTCGACTACTGGCGTGAACCACTCGTAACACAAGCAATTTAAGCTTACCACGAGTGGTTAAGGGGAATATTAGTAATGTTTATAGCATTGTTAATATTCTTTTAAAAGAGAAAAAAAATACTATATTGATGATGTTATCATTTTGTTTATATTGTGTCGATTGAACAAAAACTTTAAGTTTACCACGTACATATGTCAATTACGCGATATCTTCGTCATGTGGTAACTCAGCGGCGCAGCTATTACGCTTTCGGCATTTATGACAGTTATAAGTTTTTTTATATATATAAAAAGAGGCAAACCGAGCATGCAGCCCACGAACAACTGCAACACCAGGTGAATTGCAGGTGCGTTGCCAGTCTTTTGCAAAGGTAAGATTATTTTCTTGAAGGTCCTTAAGTCGCATTATTCCGGAAAAATAGCTGGTGGTGGTTGATTCCTATGCTATAAAGGAGTCCATCTTTCTGAAAAATGTGGAATGTGCAAAATTTTTTTTGTCTAAGTGGCCATTATTTGAACTGCAAGTTAATTTGTCAATTTTAATCGATGTTTTTGGACTCAATGTCTAAAATCAATGTCGAATTTAACATTCAAGAACTTTTGGCACTCCTATCATTTCCATTGTACTGTCATACACAAGTCCTCACTATTGGGCAGTTGACACAATCATTAATTCGTTAATAAATTACGAGGTACATAATTTAGTCAGAATTTGATACTTTGGCCTTAGAAACTTGGAAACATTGTCTTTTTGTTAAAATAGTGATACGCCCGGGTTCTCCTGGATAGGATCAATTAATGTAACGTTATTATCTTACTATACTTATACACGTAGAATACTTACATACGTAGCAAGAAAATAATATTTTCAATTAAGATTAATTAATTAATAAGTAATTTTTATTGCTGCTATTATAAAAAGGTTATCTCTTTAGATTTTAGAAGGTCAAAGACCATTTACGTTTTACATATAAAGTATATTTTATGAAATATATTTAAAGAATCACCAGTTATGACCTGGGATTATTTATATATATACATATACATATATATATATATATATATATATATATATATATATATATATATATATGTATAAATATATATATGTATAAATATATATATATGTATATACATACCATGTGTCCCAAAATTCAACGACGGGCATGGACCTGCTTATGACTACTCGAGAAAAATAAAAATAAAAAAAATCTAAATCGATTTTGAAGTTACAAAAAAAAATGAAATTCTTCGAAAATCGGTACCCCGATATGGTATTTTTAACTACCATGACCACATTTTTAATTTTTTTTTGTATCGGCAACCTTAGTAGTACTGCTATCTACCACAACCTATAAATTCCAGAATACATGTAGTTTTTACACAAAAATCAATCAAAATTATTTTTTCCCCTAAAATTTTGAAAGATTTTTACTTTCAGTCTACTTTCACTCATCGTGTTGTAAAAAAAGTATTGACACTACTATGGCAAGTTTCGTTTTCGTATATATATATATATATATGTGTATATATAAGTTATATATGACCTCCTGGCATTTCTTTTTAATTGTTCGAAAGATTTCACCACAATCGGTCCAGCCATTTTAGAGATTAGCTCGGACCGACGGACAGACAGTAAAAATTTTAGAAATTATTATTTTTTGTTTTGATAGCATGCTAATAACCCCCTGAGCTAAATATAAGTCAATTACTGCAGTACAGAGAGACATTTATATTTGATTTATATAGATATCTTGAATTTAAAATTATACAAAACATTATTTGACAGCAGAAAATGTGAAATCATTATGCTATAATGTAAAGTCGTTCAATTTTATAGAGATGTTTGTTATGAAAGCTCTTAAAAAGTATATATAAATCTTTGAATATGAATGGAGTAGTGTTTCGATGTCAAGTACCTAATTTTGTAAATGAAAAGATAAAACGTAAGTGCATAACATGATTAATGAGATAATTGAACTGTTAAATTTCTTGACTAATAACGTATAAATTACTTACGCTTCTCCCTTCTTTAAAGGATAAGGGTGACAAGAGGGGGGGTTGTGCTTTTTCCTCGCCTTATTTATTAGATTAAGGGGCGACAAAAGCCCATACAGTACACCTTATGGTAAGTAGATAGAATCATAACAGAAGTAGAGCGTCTAATATATGTTTTATTTTTTATTTAAGGGAAAACGTTACCCCCATACTGGGGTTTCCTCCTGTCGTAAGTGCAGTTTACATACACAATTTTTTACGTGGTAGAGCCACGCTACAGCTATATTATGGTTGCAGTACGAATGAGTCGGCTCGACCGGGGAAGGACTACGCTCTCACAGAATACCAGCGTAAAATAGCAACGTAACGCTGCTGTGTTTCGTATGGTGAGTGTAGAGAACCGGAGATCCTTATTACTGGAATCTAGGCATTCCATCTTAGTCCTCAGGGTTGACAGCGCTTTTGCATTTTCATTCTTCGTTGAGGATAAGTGTGGATGTCTATGGGCCACAGTATCCACTTACCATCAGGTGGACTGTGTGCTCGTTTGTCACTCAATGCTTTAAAAAAGTCACGAGAACGAACATCCAGAACCAAAACGAATATTTGTAAGCCATACAAGTACGTCTTCCGTGTGGGGTTAGAATTTCCGGCCGTCTGCACCACGGAGCCATCAAGTCAGTTGAGGAACTTTAGTTTTTCATACATTATGTTTGTTTCTTTAACATTCTATATTTTGAACTTTTATGACTGTCTCGTTGGTCTAGTGGTTGTAGTAGTGCGACTGCTGACCACGAGGTTCAGGGTTGGAATCCCTGGTCGGGCCAATAAATCAATTATTGAGTTTTCCGTCAAGAAATTCTCAGTAGCTGCCCGGAGTCAGAAAGCTGGCGGTGTCTCACCCCCGTGCCTCGGAAAGCACGAAAAGCCCTTGGTGTTGCACCTGATCTCTCTCCGGTTGTGTCTGTTTTCCGTCCCATCGGATTATGAGAGTGACGGAATAAATAGTGCACCTGTACTTGCGCATATACCCCGAGTATAATCCTATCTATAATCCTATCCTGCGCCGATGGCTAGTCTCCGTTGAGGCTGGCCGCCGTAGCCGAAATTCGGTCTGGAGGAAGTTATATTTTAAAACGGTAATTTATTAATACGTATTATATACCATACTTTTCTTTTAGTATTAATGACTCAGGACTACACCTGGTGGAGCCACGTTGCAACTCTAATGGGTCGACACGATTGACGAACGCTCTCACAGAATTCCAACGTCATTGGAATTCTGGAGAGCGTTCGAATATTTTTATATTGAGTTGGAATGCTGTATTTCTTACAGTGAGTGAACAGAACCGAAGGCACATTTTACTGGTAATGATTTCCATCTTAGTACTAAGCTTTGGCAACGCATCTCTTGACTGTTGACTCAACTTAATCAAGGTTAATTGGACCACATCATACGCTCCGAAACCATCAGGTGGACTATGTGCTCGCTTGTCACCCTTATTCTATAAAAAAAGATATGTAATATTCGAGGTCAGAATTTCCAGCCTACAGCGGTGCTTAAAGTTCCCATTTTTAGATAACACCACTTACTATCAGATGGATTATGTACACGATTGTCACCCTTAATCTATGAAGAAATTAATGATAAATAATAGAGAAGTTAATGTCATATAGAGTCAGAATTGCACCTAGGTATCGGTGCTTAAATTCACTATGTTAAGATAACACCCACATGCCAAAGATAGGTGCACCCGTTGGAATTCGGACTTAGGATCACTGCCCGGTATGTGTAAATTTCATTCCGAGCATAATATTTCAGTACATCTTATTGAAAAGTTATGACTTTGATGCGTTGGCATCTCGTGTAACAACTGCCAATCATCTCGGTTTATCGTTTGACGCGATACGAGTAGTTCATTTAAATTTAAATAAATAATAAATAAATAAAAAGTATTTATTTGTCACAGAAAAAATACAATGTTACAAATTTTAAATAGATAGCAGTAAAAAAAAACGGTCTGTGACTCAGTTGTAACGGGAAACCCATTACTCCTTTTATTCTGCCACAGCTTTTGCGCATTAACTATACTGGGTCTTGGGCAATTTATGAATGATATTTGTTTATAAATTGCCTAAGACTAAGATAATAAACAAAAAAATTAATACAATAAATAAATTATAGTTACTAAAATACAAAAAAATGTCTTCTAATTTGAGGAGGTATCAGAGTCACATAAAGCCAGGGACTGCAGTTGAATCGACCACTTGCGGCATCATTGTCGGAAGGTAAACGGAAATAGGATAGACCGGACTGGTGGTGGCAAATCGTTTCAAACTTTAGCAGCGGCAAATTTTAAACAGCCCCCTGGCTCCATCGAGTATAGTCCTTTGCCTAAAACATAGTCAGTAAATACATAACAGGCGGCAGAGGGAAACTGAAACAGAACATGGATGGCAGCATTTCATTCATATTATGCACACGTGTTAATCTTGGAGCGTACCTATCTTCAGCAGTGCACTTGTAATATGCTGTAATAGATAGATTTTTTATAGGATAAGGGTGACAAACGAGCCCACAGTCCACTTGTTGGTAAGTGGCTACTGTGGTCCATAGACATCTACATCTATCCTCGATTACGAATCAAAATGCAGATGCGTTGTCACCCGTGAGGACTAAGGTGCAATGCCTCGTTTCCAGTAAAAAAGGCCTCCAGTTCTCATAGAAATGTCTTTAATGTAAATGATAACTAATCAAAAAATTTAATTTTAAATAAACTAACAGTGGAAACTTCATTTTTTTTAAAAATAAACCATTGAGACGGTAAGTTTGAGATACTCGTATCAATGAGTTTCAAGAAGTAACGCTGACGCGACTTAGGGACCTCTACTAGAAAATAGCCTACTGATTTCTAAAAGCTTAGCTCAGCTCACAAAACTTTACCACCGATCTTGCCAGGCCGGGACAACAACGCAGTAATTCTTCCGGTTAGGAGGCATGTAATTGAGGTAAAAATTCTAGTAAAATTAATATAGCTATCTGTTTCTTTTAAGTTTTTCCAATATAGATAGCGAAGAAGCAGGCTAATTTTATTAATTGATTTATTTTAAAACTATCCAAACTTATTACCAAAGCGTAAAATTATGTTGTACACAATATAGTATGTGTAAGTATATGGTAAGAAAAAAATTGCTTAAAATTGAAAACAATGCTTTGTCGCTTAGAAAATAGCATAGACCTTTATCTGTCAATCAATCAATCATTTATTTTACTAAAAACATGGGTACAGATGGATGGATCAAAATGAAATAAAAACTCTTTATTTTCGCTCTAGTATTACTTAAAGTTAACATTGTTATAATTATATATAAAAATAATTAGGTAACATTGTTGGAACACTCCTTTCAAGTTAGTAAACTTGTGTTAGGAGGCACCGCTCTTCCCGTCTTCCATATATATAAATTAGTGTTTAGAACTTGGTTAACACATAGATTTTTGACTTATAGTAAAACTTATATTATATAGTATTTTTATAATAAAATATAATATATCTGTATTTGTTAGTTGTGTGATTGTGTAGTGTACGTGTATGTGGTGTGTGCATGTAGAGGTGTGCTATATTTAGTAAATTATTAACTATGAATTACAAGTTAAATAAGTGTTTCTAAAAATATTTCAGTTTCGTTGCAATTTAAAGTTTACAACCATTTAGTTGTTTCCTTTGTAACTTCTATGCTATGCAATGGATATATGCTTAAGATTTAATTTATTTTGGTTACAGAGTCAATATTTGCTTTCACATATTTTGCCTTTCGTGGCGGTACGAAAAAATTATTAAAAATATATATATCTGTTCAGAACAAATGAACAAAAATTTGAAATAAACACAAATAATAGACCAGTATTGTACCTACCACTTTGTAATGATTACATTTATATTTTACAAGAACGTAACAAAATTTAGAGAAATAACTTTGCTCTTACGTTCAGCAGTTGATTTGTGAAGGGCTGTGTTGATGATGATGGCTTTGCTGTCTGTTTATTTAATTATTTTTTCACCAAAATATGCTTAAAATGGTACATAAATAACAATAGTACATAGGTTTTAACTATGCTTATTACAAAGTCGAGGTGTAGCAAACACTTCTAGCTAAAGGTCAGGTTACCATACTTCTAAATAAGTGAGATGTAGATATAATTTATAAAATATGATTAGACTAGTTGGTGACCCATAGACGTTTACATATGAGGCGTTCCATCTTACTACCTAGGGGTGACAACGCATTTGCGTTTTAATTCTCGGTCAAGGATAGATGTCTTTGCAATATAACTTCCAATCACTATCAGGTGGTCTATTGGCTAACTTGGCCCTCTTAATGTATAAAAGATGGTAAAATGGTTTCTCTTACTTCGTGTTTTTAGTTTATTTTTACTGTCTCGTTGGTCAAGTGGTTGTAGTAGAGCGACTGCTGATCATGAGATCCTGGGTTCGAATCCCGGGTCGGGCCGGAAATCAATTATTGAGTTTTTCCGTCAAGAAATTCTCCGTAGCTGCTCGGAGTCAGGAAGTTGGCGAAATCTCACCCCCGTGCCTCGGAAAGCATGTAAAGCCGTTGGTCCTGCGCCTGATCTCTCTCGGGTCGTGTCGGCTTACCGTCCCATCGGATTATGAGAGTGCGGGAATAGAGAGTGCACTTGTGCTTGCGCATACACTTAGACACTATAATCCTGTCCTGTGCCGATGGCTAGTCTCCGTTGAGACAGCCCGCCGTGGTCGAAATTCGGTCTGGAAGACATTATTATTTGTTTTTGTTTTACACAAGTGTTTTCATAGTCTATCTTTCCCTCATTTAAAGGGATTCCGTAGGGTGGATATCATTTGAATTTCGATAGATTTTAATTAATTAATTAATTTAATTAAGCATTTTTGTTTTTATTTTTTTGTAAAATATCAGTGCCATAGGCTTCTACTCCATTTACATGTTACACCCTAATTTTTTCCAGACGGTAAAAAGGTCATCCAGTATATGACGGTATATGACTGAACTCCTAAACGGCTGTAGTTTTTTTTTTACTTTGGTAATTTTTTGTGTGAGTGTTTGAGTGGTTTGGATGATGTCGAACTGTTGTCGAGATCCAAGTGAAGCCGTGGCGAAAGTTTAAAAAAAATCATAAATAGATGACTTTGATTTACATCCCCCGTTTCTAATTTACGGATCAATTCGATTGAAAGAAAGAACTCAATAAATTCCCTTCTTTGTTCAAAAACATTTTTACTTTACTCTGCTCCACGCTCCAGTTCCTCGTAAGAATTTCATTTGTTTCTATATTTAGCGCGCGGATTCCGCTGCGCTAAATATAGAAACAAATGAAATTCTTACGAGAATTGAGCGCGTGAGTAGTATAAAAAAATAAAAATGTTTTTGAACAAAAGAAAGATAAATTTATTGAGTTTTTCTGTCGAATCAAATTGGGGAGTCTTGAGGATAAATCAAAGTCATAAATATATGACTTTGATTTACATCCTCCGTTTCTAATTTACGGATCAATTCGATTGAAAGAAAGAACTCAATAAATTCTCTTCTTTGTTCAAAAACATTTTTACTTTACTCTGCTCCACGCTCCAGTTCCTCGTAAGAATTTCATTTGTTTCTATATTTAGCGCGCGGATTCCGCTGCGCTCCCGTCGTTATCTTAAAACGTTCGCGTGACAATATCGCCTCGCGGAATGCAACTTAAGTGATATTTGCGCACACTTCAAATGTCATTGGCGCATTTAGTGCTGAATTATTACATAAATCATTTTGACTGACAAACTGTATAACTGCATTATATGACTTTTTTAATTTACTTATTTCTTTTATAGAATAAGGGTGACAAGCGAGCACACAGTTCACCTGATGGTAGATGGATGCTGTGGCCCATAGACATATACTTTAATCCGCGATTAAGAAATAAAATTCAGATGTGTTGTCACTCCTGACGACTAGGATGGATGCCTTCTCTCTAGTTAAAAGAGTCTCAGGTTCTCCACATTCAGCATACGAAACATAACAACACTAACCGCCTTTTTACGCTGGTATTCTGTGAGAGCGTAGGTCTATCCTGGTCTAGCCAACACGTTCGTGCTACAATCATAATATAGCTTGACGTTCAGGGTGGCACTGCGACTGCTGCATTGGACTGGTTAAGTTATTGCGCCGAACCAATCCATTGAGTATCAGCGGACTTCAAGATGTTTTCCTGAACCTCCGAACACTTGGTCACTTAAACTTGTAATTAAGATAATTGATAGAGTCAGGCGTTACTTTGCGGAAATCCATTATAATAAAGATATTAATAGTTACTTTGCAACCATCCGATAAATTAAATAAGGCGCGCTAAATTAAAGGGCGGCAGGTGCCTTCAAACTAGGGAAGACACATCATTTTATTTAATTTAGCGGATGATTGCAAAGTAATTAATAATATCTTTATTGTAGTTAAGAATTTAATTGGTGTCAACAGGATCGAACTCAAGTACGCGTATTGTAAAATTTACTTAAAAATCTTACTCTGCCCAGTTACATTTTACATAATAGAGCCAAACCGCAGCGGTAATAAGGCTGTTCGGGTTGGAAATTATTTTAGAACATTTTGATATTTTATTAAAAAAAAGTGTCTATGTTTCACCTACTTAATTTTATTCACTAACATCAGATGAATTAAGCCTTCGTTTGTCACGTGTATGAAAAAGGTCTAGTCATTCACGCGCGAAGTAGCCTTATTATTTGAAAAAAAAAAATATACTTAAACTTACATTAACATATTCCTTTTTATTTGAAAATAATTTTCATATGTGGGTAACCGCGGTTAACTATGACATCAGGACGTCGAACACCTCAGTCGCCCCGTGACTCGCTGTGAAGTTCTCAAAACATCGGGAATATAAAAAAGTTTATATACGCGATAAAATCCGTCAAAACTAGTTTTAATTAAATGTGTAATGTTCGCGTAAATATAAGAAATCATTAATATAATAATTGAATTATTTAGATAATAATGCTTATTGAGAGCCCATTTTTATTTACCACTAGTTGGAAAATAATCTCTGTACTGGAAATAAACAGCATAAAGCCCTGCTGGATTAAAAAAAACGTAAAAATTTTACATTTATAGTTTACAATTATTTATTTATATGAATTATTAAGTACCAGCATGGTAGCGATCATATCATTTCCAGGCCTTATTTTTACTCAATACATAAAATTAAATAAATACTTACGCCCGTCACTGTAAGGGGTAGGCAGACACTACGGACTTCCACTTGCATTCATTCATAAATCTACGCGTACATAATGCTCGACAATTAAGGATAGTTACTCTTAATTTGGTCCATCTTGGATGGAAATGGAAATTTATCGATCAACTTAGCGATATATCGACATCGCTAAGTTGATCGATAAATTTCCATCTAGGGCATCTTTTTCCGGCTCTGCCGCTCACCTCTGCAACATAAATTTATTTTGTCACTCTTGCCTCATTTATTCTTCTTTAATCATAGTCACAACATCATCTAGCAAACTACACTTTTCTCTTCATTCAGATTCAGCCCTATCATACTCCTTAAGGCCGCATTTATTCTACTCTCGTGCTTCTTCTGTCACACTCTACTTTCACTACTATACATTAAAGGACTAACTCATTTGGGAATTACCATAGGTGTTTCTCTTGACACATTCTGATTTCCCACAATAGAGGGAAGAGCCTTATTTACACTATACCCTGGGTTCAATTCATCAAGTTTTACTTAATATTAAAATAACCACTTTTTGTACAGCTTCTGTTTAAAGAAATTTTTTAATCTTGTTGATCGACAAGCATTAAAGATTTTCTGGGATTTTGTTGTAAAAACCTAAACATTACTAATTCTGTGTAATCTAACAGCTGTCATTACAAGCTTGTGTAAACCAATTTTTCATAAAGCTCCAACTGGTGATTGCTTAGATTTAGTCGTGGACATTGGATAAATATATATCAGTGAATCACAGTATACTTACTCACAGGTATTTTTATAAAGAGTGATTGCGATTTGTACTATCACCCACGCAGTCTGCATGATGGATCGCGTTTGACAACGGTGGATCAAATACATTTAGTTACCGCAAATACTTGGCTTCTAGAATTTGTTGATACACCTGTCACAATTCTATATTCCTATCAGATTTTGATTCATATTCGCGTGTGTTTGGATGTTAGTTGACGATTGAATGTTTTACAAGTCGAGTTATGTGAAGATGGCGGCTTGAAAGAGAGTGATGAATTGCGAATCAAGAAATATTATAATTCATAAAAGAACCGTTGAAATTTGTGAAAATGTAAACGTATATCAATGAACAAAACATGAAAATGTAAACAAAAATACATACAATTCTTTAGATACAATATCCTATACCTTTAAACGAGCAAATCTTGTATATATATATATATATATATATATATATATATATATATATATATATATTATGACAAATAGCTTAATTGGTATATTGGGCGGTCAATCGTAATACCATGGTTCGAGCGCAGACCGACCGACCGACTTTTTTTAATTTTTTTCAAGTTCCTTTCTTTTTTGAGAAAATCTATTTTTTCGAGCACTTTTTTTAGTATTTTTTAAAAACATGAAAATTTAAATTAAACTAATTGCACTAATGATTTTTTATTCAAATAACCAGTTCAGTTTTTTCTATTATGTCGCTAAGATCAAAAAATATTATTCGTATTTCATGTAATGTGTATCTAAATATAATTTCCAAAACACACGAATTAAAAAAAAACCGAGCGAAAAATACCGAGCAAAGCTCGGTCAACCGGGGACTTAATTATAAAACGCATAGTACTCCTTTACTCTTTACTCTAACTTACTCCTTTCTAAAGGGCCGCAACGCACCCGCAATTCTCCTGGTGCTGCGATTGATCATGGGCAGCGGTAGTCACTTAACATCAGGTGAGCCGCATGCTCGTTTGACCCTTCTTCTATAAAAAAAAATAGTACTTGCGTTTTAAAATTAGAACAAAAAACATGCGAGAAGTGAAACCTTCAAATGAAATGAAATATAAAATACAAATACTTTAAATAATTTATTTAATATTATAATTTAAACTACAAGTTTGGCATAAAATATAAAGTAAATTTAATTTTATAGTAAATAAATGTAACAGTCCACTTTAATATATTATATATAGTATAGTATATAGTATTCACTTATTATAAAAAGATTTATATCAATTTTACCTATTACCAAGTTGAGGTTTGGCCGTTCTTCACTGTTTGTTTAATCCATAGTACGTAGTATCACTTTTTATTGAACTGTGGTAGTACTATTATTTATTCTGTGTCCATAGACACATGACACCTTCGTATTTAATTACCTTGTTTAACAAAACGCGTAAGCGACGCCGTTTCGGCGGAGTTTACGACTTTTTTCTTGCGAGCATTGAGGTATAATCTATAATGCTTCCGATCCCATTCCGATTCCGATTTTCTACCACATTAAATCTTATGAATGCATGTATCTGTCTCTTTTTACTGTCCCTTTTCCGTTTCATAGCCTTTCAAATTACGATGCTAAAGAAGTTTTCACTTCAAAAAGTCAAGTGTATATAACTTCCACTGTTACCATATATCTAACGCCGCTACTATACAAATACCGTTAAATTCATATTTTCACAACGCAAAGTTTATTGAATGGACAGACGAGGCAAAGTAGGCATTCGAAGCGTGTAAAAATACCATTATCAACGCAGCTGTACTCGCGCATCCTTCGCATCACCGCTTGATCTCCTTTGACCTTAACAATTACAGCGAAGCTTTTAAAAGCGGGTAGAAAACCGGTACTTCAAATCTTTCAGCGGCTCTTTAATTCCGTCTTCCATAGTGAAACTACTCCGGAGGCGTGGAGCAGAAGTGCCGGTGGTCGCTCACTTGCAGAACTTCAGACCAATTTCCCTTCTGAGTCGCGTCTACGAGCTGTTTTCGGGAGTTATTACGAATCGCCTTACATGCTGACTCGACGACATCTAGCCTTCCAGACCACGTAATAAATTCCTTCGGCAAATTGTACAGAAGACCGATGAGTACATTATGCCACTTTGCTTTGCTTATTTGGACTGTGAAAATGGCTTTTATTCCGTCGAAATTTGGGCAGTGCTGCAGTCCCTTCAGCGGTGCTAAGTTGACTGTCGTTATGACGAAGTATTGAAGTGTTTTTATAACAGGGCTACGATGGCTATTCGAGTACAAAACCAGAGTACGAAACCTATCCAACTGCAGAGAAGTGTACTCGTAAGACAGGGTGACGTTAAATCCCCGAAACATCGTTACATTGAAAGACATTTTCAAGCTACTAGAATGGAAAGGATACGGTATTAACATCAATGGTGAGCATATCACTCACCTTCGATTTGTTGACAATATGGACCATATGGCAGAATCGCTGGAGGACCTAAGCACTATGCTCATTGACCTCAATAGTGCCGCCCAATGGATAGGTCTTGAAATGAACATGTACAAAACAAAGATCATGTGTAACGTCCATATCACACCTATTCCGGTAGTTGTTGGGAGCATTAGTGCTCGAAGTTGTTGACGAGTATATTTACCGGGGACAAATAGTCCGATTAGGTAAGTCCAACTTCATCCCAGAGGTCAATCGATGGATTGGACTTGGCTGAGCAGCGTTCGGGAAATTACGACACATCTTCTCGTCAGATATACCTCAAACCTTGAAAAAGAGATTGTACAATCAGGTGTGTTGCCGGTGATAAATTATGGATCTGCGACGTGGTTCTTCACTGCTGGTCGTATGAGGACGCTCAAGGTCGCTTAGCAAGCTATGAAAAGGGCTATGCTCGGCGTTTCTCTGCGTGATAAACTTAGAAATGAGGATATCCGCAGTAGAACCAGAGAGACTGACAAAGCCTAAAGATTAATAAACTGAAGTGGCAATGGACCGGCCGTGCTCGTGCCGTGCCGGCTCGAAAAACCGATAACCAATGGAGAAAAAAGGTTCTCAAGTGGGTCCTCGTACCCATAGGCGAAACGTAGGGTGACACATTCGCTCCAAAATTTCAGCCATTTTGGTCGCGTAGTTGTTATTTGACAGCTGTTTAAGTGAGTCGATGTAGTGTTTTTGTGAAAATGGAAAAAATTTGTATCGACCTGTCATAAAATTTTTGTTTTTGAAAGGCAATACGACTACGGAAATCAAAGATGAGTTGGACTTTGTGTATGAGGACTCTGCACCATCAATTACTACAATGAAATTTTGGGCAGCTGAATTTAAACGTGGCCGGGAGAGCTTGGGGGACGATGAACTTTCGGGACAAAAACTATTTTTCGGTTGGGAAAGTGATGGCGACAGTTTTAGAGATAGTCAAGGAATTTATCTTAATTGATTATTTTCAAAAAAGAAAAACAATTACAGGAGCATACTAAGCATCGTTGCTCGACAAACTGAAGGCAGAAATTGCGGTAAGACGGCCACGTTAGCAGAAATAGAAAATCATGTTCCACCATGACAACACGCCGTCTCATACTTCAGTGGTTGCCTATTTATTCATAATTATTATTATTCACTATTATTGTTAGTCTGCTTAGTTTTGTCCACCAGAAAAATCGTAAGATTTTCCTTAAGCATTGTCTACTTCTAATATGAAATATTTACCTAGCCATGGTTACTTATAATTAAATATAGATTTCTAACTTTTTATAAAAAATTGAAGTGACAAACAAACTTATAATTCATCTGATGTAAAGTGGCTTTTGCAGTCAATAGCACTTGCAGCCGATCTCAAACAGAAAAATCTTAAAAGGAAGAAGGTTCTTCAAACAAAACAAAAATTTGGTGCAGCTAAGTTCAGTAAAATGCTTAATCTAGTTTATTATGTTGTCCATATAGCTAAGATATTTTACAGTACCAGAGAATAGTCTTAGTATATTATTGTAATAGACAGCAGGAAGGCTTGCCAAATAAATTTTGGACTACATTTTCGAGCTACCTACAAGAATAGCCTGACGCTTTGTTGAATTAACAGATACTAAAAAATGCTAAGACCAATATTTTACTTCTTCCAAATTCTGATTTACTATTCTAATAGCGTTATAAAGCTCTTAAATAGTTAATTCCAAATAAATCAAAGGGCCATCAGCATACAGATGGTAAAACAATTAAAGTTAAAATATGTAGTTAATCAATTAGTTCTCAAGAGTGACAACGCATCTGCATTTTTTATTCTTAATCGTGGATAGCTGTCGATGTCTATAGATCACAGCATCCTCTTATCTTGTGGAGTGTGCTCGTTTGTCATTGTTATTTTATAAAATAAAATTTGAGAAGATCAACGGAGAACGTATAACACCTTGCGTGACCCCAGCATCAAGACTAGCCCACTGAGAACTTTTTGTTCCACATGGGCGGACTGTTAACGCCCGCGATAATATGAAGAAAACCAATCCAAGACTGAGGGTGAGGATCTTAAAAGGAACAAGACAGATATTAGAATATCGTAAGAGAATAATAATACGTTTATTGGTGGTAATAAATAAAAGTTTTTATTATTATTTCGGGGTATTTTTTTTTCTCAGGTAAAAGCTAGTGCAGCAGTCAGGCTAATCAACGCTAATTAATATATACCCTGCTGCTATCATAACACAGAAGGCGAAGAAAACATTTATTTCCTAATTATCCCCGGCTACTGAGATACTGCGGGCTGCATATCGATGCGAGATAATTTGACGTATATATTTAACGTTCTAATAAAGAAACAAGAAACAGCTGCAAATTCCATTCAGCGCCACATCGTCTTCACACACCGCTATCGTTATGTATCCGTCGACCATTTTGAGCCGTTTCTTCAACGCCGCAGCTTCGCTTCTTCTTGCTGTTCCGGAGCATTGTCCAACGCCGCCGCCGCTCGCCGACTACGCGCGCGCGTTTTTTTTTTGCGCCCGAAGCAAATATGGGCAACCCTCCGGAAAGCGGGGGAGGGAGGCGGTGAATGCTCATAGCACACCACGCAGCCGGCTGCGTGGTTATGTGGAGACTTTTACCCACTAAACACCGCCTTTATGGAATGGGATACCGATCTGATGAGAGATCTCTAAGCCGTTTACGAACGCGACCCTCCTTGGCAGAAAGGAGGGCGCACGCGCGCGCGCCGGCCTGCACAACTTTTATAGCCCAGTCCAGCGACGTAGCTACGAGAAGATATACACGAGTCTCACGCCTGCAAATGGAACGCACATAATAGTTGTACTTTGATTAATCTTTATTGGCCATAATGTAAGAATTGTAATTGGCTAGGCAAATAAAAATTGCTATTATTGGTAAACTAACGACGTAGCCGGACATATAAATATAGGCAGGGTTGACGTAAAAATATATTCCATATACCGTATTCCATACTCCATACTCCATTGGTCTGCACATAAAATAGTTGTTTCATTTCTCCACCACTAAACCACTCGGAGTCTGTTAATAGTGGACCTCATATCACCACTATTACACTAGTAATTAAATGGCGACTACGGGTTGAAACCAAGTAATTGTCATTGTAATAGGGGATGGGCTACTTTATTGTCACCTGGATGAATTTTTGTATCATCCTGCATGAATTTTCGTGTCAGCCTGCATAATTTTTCGTTATATTATTATTTTTAATATTATTATTAAAAGCGTTAGAAAAGTCAACAAGCATCATTACAGTAACTTTTTATCCATCCTTTGTTTGATGGTATATGACGGGTTGGCGACCGCAGTTTTTTATAATTTTGATTTGTTATCAGGAAGATGCTGCTGCTCATCTCCTGCTTCAGCTTCCCTCTGTCACCTCTTACGACACAGGAGGATTTGGAGTAGTGGATATTCCTACACCGCCACTACAAGATTATTATTTCATAAAAGTACCACTTCCAAAACCACGCATTGGTCACGTGCACAATAAGATAATCAAATAACAAAACTACGACTAAATGAAATTACTACTACAAAACTAATTATACGAAATTACCAAATTGTATATGATTTAAGAAAAGCAACGAAATATCGTATGAAATTAATATTCAATGTTCGGATGATAGAACGTATTGCGTAATATTGTTAATTGCAAGGAGTGGGAGTCGCTGTCCGGTCAACGCAGACGTGTTCATTAAACATTACGTTTATTTGCACAATCTCCAACCGAAGTCTGACACTCGGTATATAAGGCTGCAATATCATTGGTGCACGGTTTTTCAGCCGCGTTATTTAATAATTAAAATATTCTATTTCATTTAACTTTTAATTTTTTATTAAAGTTGGTAAGAATTACTCAATTAAATAAAATTATGTGTCTTACCTAGTTTGAAAAGCACTACTCCCAATACCACTACACTGGGAAAGACACACCATCAACGATAATACGACACGTAATTTGCCTCTACACGGGGCATCCTCAGGTGATGTAGACACATCACCTACAGTAGTGGTGCTGGGATTAGTGGTGACGGGAATAGTGCACGCAATTGAGGGAGGGTGAGAGGTGCTTTTCAAACTATCTAGTTTATACACATCTTAAACACATCAAGTCAATTCATGGATCAAGTAAGTCATGGATTTCCGCAAAGTAACACCTGATTTTTATTAATTATTTTAATTTTTCTTCATCATTAGCCCATACCGGTTCTCTCCCATCGTAGGGAGGATTCATCTGAATCGTAGCGCTAAGTATATTTCGATTGACGATTAGAGAACTAAATTCGCGCACCTTCGGTGCTGCCGCCCATCGCCTGTCTCGGCATTTTACGTTTTACGTGATAGAGCCACGCTTATGTAGTAGAGTCATGCTATAGCTATTTTACGGTTATAGCACACACGGGTCAGCTCGACTAGGTAAGGACCACGCTCTAACTGAATACCAGCATAAATTAGCAGCTTAAGGCTGCTGTGCTTGAAAATGGCGAGTATCGAGAACCAGATACCCTTACTAGAAACGAAGCATTCCATTTTGGTCCTCAGGGATGACAACGCATCTGCATTTTGATTCTTAATCGAGGATAGTTGTAGATGTTTATGGGTCTTTAAAAAAAATGGGCAGCATCTACCTTATAAATACTCAAAATAATATAAAACTGCGATTTCTAATCCGCTTGGTAAGCAAATATGTAAAATTTCCCTCTTAAGAGACAACCTATGGGGAAAGCCTATATTCAACCTTGTAATGATGACGAATATTTTGCACCATCTGCTAAATTATAAACTTCTATATCGCATAAAATTTATACTTTATTTTCAAAAACACCACATTAATAAAATAAACTAAAACGAATCTTAAAGAGTCAGTCTAAAAGAACCACAGAAATAATATTTTAGTGTATCATAAGTATTAAAATAACAAAAATAAGAGTATTTTCGAACGGAAATGTGACACGTGTTGTCAGAACAAATTAAAGCAGATATAAATCTTGCTGCTTTGATATAGAGTTGATTATTCACTGTTTTATACTTACAAACGACTGAGATATAGAGTGCAAAAAGTTAAAAACATGTTTAAATGACAATAATTTTAAATAATTTTGCCGCCTGCTGTCTGTCACTTGAATTTACCTTCGCTCGGGTCGAAGTTTGTTCTGATTTCTTTTTGAAACTCATATATATTCCTTTTTTCTAGAACATATATATATAATGTTGCCGAAGAAATAGTAAATAACATTTACAATTGTAATTGACAATTTCATTGATGCTGACGGTGATCTACCTGGGTTGCTCGTGTACTGTGACATTTACTACCAGCGCTTATCAGAAAACATCTAATCGTGAGAAAAACTGCATGTCTGTGGACATCTGAAGCCCGCCAATAGGCATTGGGCTACTTACTATCAGGCAGGGTCCTAGTTAAGCAATGAATTACGAAGTAAAAGGGGGAGGGGGCGCATTCACCTGGGACACCCCATATTTAAGGCCGGCTCCGTGTCGAATCGACCCATTAGTGTTTCGGCCACATTACATCTTAATTGTGACATTACTACATACAAATATTACATAACACTTGTGAAATAATGTTGAGTAACATCACATAAAGTATTAAGGTGAAGAGCTTATACACGTAAATCTTCAAAGACATATAATTTTAATTTATTTTAGTGTAATGGACTCGCCTATTATAATCCCAGTGTCACGCCGTTCTTACGCTGTCAAATAAATCTTTATTAACGGAGAACTGTAGGTGTTTAGGGTTGTCTGGACAGTCCCTGAGTCGTCGACGTGTTTGTGGGATACGCGTCACGCTTTTCACTTCAGTGCTGTCTGGTATTTTTAAACCTGTAGCTTGTGATTGAATTTAGTCTATGTGTTATTATTTCGTTGCTTTGTGTTTTTCTGTTTGATAACGTTTTTTTTTTGCATGTAATGAATGCATTAGACTCAGAATGGATATTTTTTTCTTTTCTGTGTAGCGTCGGTCGAGCCAGGCACAAACTACTATATAACGCAGCATGACTCTGCCACGTAGAATTTATACAGCTGTAGCTGTAGAATATTTACAGCTGTCTGCTTTCTTTGGGTAATCGAATGTGATCTTCGATAGCAATAATAAAATTGTTAGTGTGAATTTCTTTAAGATGCATTGATTGCGGCAGATTCCTAAAAAACGTGTTTACGTGTAAGAGCCACGCAGCAGCTATATTATGGTTGTAGCGCAAATGGGTCCGCTCAACCGGGTTAGGACCACTCTCTCACAGAATACCAGTGTAAAATAGCAGCTTAATAGCACACTGCAGGTGTTTCATATGGTGAGTGTAGAGATACGGAGACCCTTTTTTTACTGGAAACGAGGCATTATATCTTAGTCCTCAGGGATGACGACGCATCTGCATTTTGATTCTTAATCTTATATATAGATGTCTATGGGTAATAGCTTGCACTTACCATCAGATGGACTGTCTGCTCGTTTGTCACCCTTATTTTATAAAAAAAAATCAAAGTTAATAACTGAACATACCTCCCCCATTGATTATCTTATAGAGGGGATATTTACAATAGTTGCTATGCTTGTAAACAACTGCAAATTTTTATTTATTATCTACAGTACGTGAGGGTAATATGGTTATCCGGTTAATATTGTAACTTTCTTAAAATTCAATAACTACAGCCTTCTCTGTATGTAGATGGCTTTGCGATACAATAGCTCTTCATCAGTCAATAAAATAGTAAAAGGTAAAAAAGGCGCTGCCTTATCGACGCCGTTTTGACAGTCGACATTATACTAAATATTTTAGTCGATTTTAGTATGGTGTGTTTTTAGTTAGTTTTAGTTTCGTTAGTTTTTTTATTGTTGATTTTTCGAAGTGTTCTTAATTATTTCCAAAGCTTGTTTGTTTTATTTTTCTTAATATTTAGTTATAGTACAGGACTTTGTGTTTTTGTCTCTATCCTCCTCCTAGATTTGGTTTTAAAGGACGGTAAAGCTTAAAGTGGTGCCCATCTCCTGGTTCTCACTCAAAAATTAAGCCGTGATAAAAACGTGGTATTTTTATTACGTCACTTTCTTACCTGTCTATCCGTCTGGCGCTCCTGGTGGAATTTTGTTATTGATTTTTAAACAATTCCCCTGTGAGCTGAAAACTTGAAATTTTGACTATAGCTCGAATTCGTATGACAATGTAAGAATATGATAAAAAAAACATGGTAACTTTTTTTTATTTAAAAAAATTCACTTATTTAACACGCCGTTATTAGCTAAGCGTATATCTATCTATATGTAACGGAATGTTTTAATGTAACTTTCACCAACTTATAGATAGCCGATAGGAAAGATCTGGCCGCGACAGGGTCCCCCACCGCAGCGCTCCGCGATCACCTTTGTTTGAAACTTTGTTAACTTTTAATAAAAATTTTGCTAGCAGTCTTTTTTTAGTTTTATTTCTTCTTTTAGTAAAGTAAATTAATTTATGGGTTTGTTTAAGTAAATTACCTTTTTATTAATAGGTTATATTACTATATCTATACATAAATACATACCTCGTAAGTACATTAATTACCATATCACATCAGATCAAATTAATTTTAAACATTAAATCTGAGCTGACACCATATGCTCAGTGTTAATTTACTCGTATTTTAGTTATTTGGCGTTTGTTGTATTGTAAAGCTGGAACTCTTTTGACAAACGTTGGTTCTTTGAGAGGAAACTAAAGAAATAATTAAGAAATATACGTACGTATCTGTATGTATTATGTTTGTAAATATTATAACTACATATAAAACTAAATGAGACTTAAGTGTTAAACAAAAAGAAACTGACAACCCCGCAACAGCAGGCATTAAAGTCTCGCGCAGCGCAGGAGTTATCCTACTATTCTGTTTTTACTATGGTTAAGCCGCCGTTTATCAAAGGGCACTAGATATCCAGGACATAAATAAAATTGTATTAGGCCGTATAAAAAAATATTAAATTAAAATTAAATAAACATAAAATTTTATTGACGCTTTCTATACAATTTATTGAAATCAAAAGTAGATTTGAGTCGTGTAGTAGCGGTGTAAGGAATATCCACTACCCGATATCGTCCCGTGGATGTCGTAAGATGCGACGGAGAGTAACTGGAACAGGAGATGGGCAGCAGCATCTTTCTGATAGCAACTTAAATAATAAAAAACTGCAGTTGCCAACCCACCTGCCAAGCGTGCCAACTATAGCATAATCTCCCGTGTAAGTCAATCTTTGGGGCAGGCCTATTTTCAGCAATGGACTTTTATGGGCTGTAATGAATAGAGAAGTAGTTTCTAACTGTTTAAGCCAGGGCTGGACTACTATTCCAGTTCTTACTACTGTTGACGAGCCTTGAGGTTCGTGACAATAAAAATTGCTCGATAGAATTACCTAAATTAACACTTTAATTCACTTTACACTAGATTAAATGTTAAAAACACTAATAATTAACCACACTGATTCACTTCAGTATTCCGCTCCGAAGCTTCGCTTGTCTCGCCAACTTCAATACTTCCCCGTTGATCGCCAACCTTGCAGCGCCTATTTATATAAATTAGCACGGAAATATCCAGAATATTCAAGTGAACACGCGCAAGGTACCCGAGAGTTCGAGTTTAAACTTCAAGAAGCCATTTAGTTCTTCGGTTCGAGACTAGATGGCGCTAGTGCCGTGCTAATGCGCGTAACACTACGAACACGCTCAACATTTCGGTCTTCACATTTGTTAAATTTGCAAGACGTCTCAACATATTCTCACTGCAGATACTACCACGTTTTCTCACACCCAAAATAAACGCGGAAGAAATTCGTACGCACTTGTGTTTTACTGTCGAGAAATGCTCGGAGTCAGCAAGTTGGTGGTATTTCACCCCAGTACCTCGATAAGCACGAAAAGCCATTCGTGCGCCTGATCTCTCTCCGTATATGACAGATTGCCATCCCATTATATTACGAGATTCGGCGAATAGAGAGTGCACCTGTGCTTGCGCATACACTCGTGTACTATAATCCTGTCCTGCGTAGATAACTGGTAAGGACATTATAGGTGGGTTACATTTTTGGATTCAGCAGTTGCGCTTATGACCGCTAGGCTTATGACAGTCTCGGGACAGTTACAAGTCACAATCCAACAAACGACTTATATCAATAATTACGGACTCTAAGTCATTTAGTTTTTAGAAGTGCCAACGCATCAGTAGTCTTCTTTAAATAATTATTCATTCTTTAACATCAGCATTCTAATAAATAATTGAGTTTCAATAAGAACAACATGTGATCTATATTGGATAAAAATGATTCCAGTCTGTTTTAGTAGCTTAATGCTGCTGTGTTTTGTACGTTGAGTGTAAAGAACCGGAGAATCGTTTCGACGGAAATGAGGTATATTATCGTAGACCTCCAAAGTGATAATGCATCTACATTTTGATTCGAGGAAAGTTATATATGTCTATGAGCTATGTTTAATTGTTGGATATATATAATTTGTTAGCCTGTATTACTGACATTCTCTCAGACAGAACATTCTACATACGAGTTGGAAATATATTTTCCCAGGGAAGTACTCGTAGAGTTCCGCAGGGATTTTTGATTGATATTTATCCTATATTTATAGGATTTGAAAAGCAAGTTACAGCTACCATTTGTATTAATTACTGACGAAACAAAAATTTTCGAGAACCCTATTACGCAATATTATGTATATTTATACATATACATATATTTATACAAGAGGATCTAAATGCCATCTGTATTTGGACTAGTGATTTGCTTTTAATACTAAACGCAGACAAGTGACCCGTTGTCTTCTGTAAAATCACAAAAAGACCTTAGCATTACAATAACCAGTGACCTCAAATTGGAAACTCATATCCTTAACATAGTAAAAAAGGCAAAGTCTGTATGTATATGATTCCATAAAGCTTTATGTGTCTCACTCCTAAAACATTATCAAGATCTATCAAACATACTTAAGATCTCTTTTGAAATTTTCATAAGTGAGCATATGGGAGTATTTCCATAAACATATAACACTACTGAAAAATGTTCAAAGGTAGGTCACAAAAATGATAAAACAACTCTGAAACATGACATATGTGCAGCGAATGAAAAGGCTTAACCTAACAACACTAGTGCCGTATATAGACAGGTAGTCTGATTGAAACATACAAAATACTGTCAGGATATTACGATATGCCTATTCTGCAAAATTAATACTTACTGAATTTAAACTTTGCCATAGGACTCTGCCGAGCGGAATCCCATCAAAAACTTTATTACGAATCGTGTTGTCACCAACTGGAATAAGCTACCGCAAAATGTGATTGATGCTCCTACATAGAACGCTTTCAAGAACCGATTAGATAAAATCTCCAAACATTAATTCATTTAGTTGCTAGAGTATTTATGTATGACTTCAGTGTTTTTCTCCATCTCAAAAGTGCACAACATGCCTAAAGAAGTTTCAACTTCTAAATTTTTCACTTCAAAAAAACATTAAGTTGGTTTCAAGTATCTTTTGGGTGCAGCAACCACTTAAAATCAGATGGACTGTTCGTTTGCTTAAAACTTCTGTTTTATTTAAAATAATGCGTATAAAACTTACTACATTCCGTAAATGAAAATTCTCGGTCTCTTATAAAAATAAACAGCAGTGTAAAACGATTGCAATCCGACACTTGTTTTGATGAGTTAATTGCATCGTGACATTTTAAGAGGATACATGAGTGTAATTCTCGAATCATCCATCATAGGTCAGTAACCAACCGTATCATACAATTACAGAATATCAAACCAGCCTTTAAGTTATAGCGTATATACCTCTTACTGGTAGGCACCGTCATCCTCTCATTTCTGAGAGGGTTTAGGCCAAGAAAATGTGGAAATATGTGGTGGTAGATTTCACATTTCTTCGAAGTATTTTTAATTTCTCAGATATGCAGATATTCTTCACGATGTTTTCATTCAATTGCACAGAAAGTCGTAACCATATAACAATTTAAATAATGCTGGCGGAGATCATACAACCTGGGTATGATCTCCGCCAGCATTATTTAAACTCGAAACTATGAAATTTATCGGAATTGCCTATTACAACTCTTAAATGACACTTTTTTTTTAAATAGGTGTACTTATTTATATGATCGTGTTAGAAGTTGTGCTTTTTCATGGAAATGGCGGTTACTATACCAAATGTTTTGTATTATATGCACAGCGTAAGAACTTTCCCTCGTGATTAGACTATATCACATGACGTCTCATCCGAACTGTACTTACAGTTATTTATAACATATGCTCTACGGCACTGTACACATATTCTCGTCATCATCATGATCTTTATCATTACAGTCCGTTACAAGCCCACTGTTGAACAAAGGCCTCCCTCAAGAAATGCCACAAAGTATCCTGAGCGATCTGCATCCATCATCTTCCTACATTTTTTTTTATAGAATAGGGTGACAAACGAGCACACAGTCCACCTGATGGTAAGTTGTTGCTGCGGCCCATAGACATCTACATCTATCCTCCATTTAAAATCAAAATGCAGATGCGTTGTCACCCGTGAGGACTGAGATGGAATGCCTCGTTTCCAGTAAAAAGGGTCTCCGGTTCTCTACACTCACCATACGAAATACAGCAGCATTAAGCTACTATTTCACGCTGGTATTCTGTGAGAGCGTGGTCCTTCCCCGGTCGAGCCGACCCATTCGTGCTACAACTATACTACTAATATAACTGCAGCATGGCTCTACCACGTATAAAATTGTGTGAACTCTCTGCGATTCACTTTCCAGTACGAGGTAGCCATTTGAGAACTTTTCTTCCCCATAGGTTGTAAGTTCTTCGAGCTATATGATTGGCCCATTACCACTTTAGCTTACTTATTCAATTGGATATGTCAGTTATTCTTGTTCTCCTGCGGTAATCCTCGTTATGAATTTTATGCCTTATCCTCGTTATGAAATTTGGAGGATAGTCCTTCCTATCGCACGCATTTGCTATAATTGCGTTGCTACAGTATATTTTTTCTTCGAGGGAAAATTATTTTTATGTTATTTCAGGACGTAGTTCGCTAGCCAAATTTCATCAAAATACGTTCAGCCATTTTAGCGTAAAACAAGTATTGTACTTGTAGAATTATGCTTAACTCTTATTGCCTATCTGTCACAAAACTTG